>BHDV01052018.1:19657-36128 GCA_005406045.1 Adoxophyes honmai | reverse complement strand
TAAAATAGAACTTTTTGTTCACTTAAGCCCTTATGATACAGCAAATTTCACAACGTATAAAGACCAAACTAGCACAAAATCATGAGATTCAATTCCATTTCCTTGAAAAATAGTCAATTCTCTTAAGTTATACATATAAAAGCTTAAATACATGAGTATTATAACTCTATACTTTATACTAACGATTTTAAAGAAGACCGCGTATAAGAGCCAAAGTAACACATAGATCTTTTTACCTATTTTTTTTACAAAATTTTATCTGCCTAATATTCACGTACATGGGCGTATGTACAAAAACTTTTGGTATATAATTATTTTATAAGTTTTTTTTTCATTGTGTTTAAAGGGCAGAGTGTTATCAGTAAGTGTGCCAAGTTTCAGAAGTCTCGGGTTTGCCACTTCTGAGTTACAACAGGTTTTGTCTTTAACAGCTCGCCCTGTAAAGTTTGGATTTTACACTTTGGCCCTTGTACGTAGGGCCCATCGATATGGAAAAAGTTAATTCCTTTTTTTTATTTATTTGAACGGGCTGCGAACAAAAATGTCACATAAGCCCATAGGGCAAAAATAAAAAGTTAATTCCTGAAAAATTACGGTTCATGGCTGCACTCTGAAAGATTGGTGTTTTTAGTTAAGAGGATATTTTTGCAAGAAATTTTTTTACAAAATTTTGTCAGAATTTCTGTTCATGACCAACTTTGGGGATTGCTTATGGTCATTCCTGAGGGACTTTTCTTTTAGTTATGGCAATATCACTAGCTTGTGTCACTGTCAAGTGAACAAAAAGCGTGTTACGTTCATGTTCGGCGCCAAAGTAAATAAAAACAACAGTGCTATATTCTTCTGTTATTTATTTGTTATTCTAAATTATTGATTCTAAGTAGTTGTTAAATGTTGAGGAATAATGAAGTTTCGTGCAGTGATGATAGATGCTGGTCCAATGCGGGAATTCACAAGTATTTGAAATGTGGTTTAAACTTACCGACACGTAACGATCTGTGTTTATTTACTAACCGAAATTAACTTGTTTTCAGACATAGTGAGTACAATATCAAAGCTTTCCAAGGAGTGTGTAGCAAGAATAGCTGATGATCAACTCTATTTTATCGTTAGTGATGAAAATAGTGGCCCATCACCTCCAATATTATGGTGTGAAATACCTCAAGCAATGTTTTTTTCTGAGTACCAAATGGTTGGATTAGACGAAGATCACAAGGATATCTATTTGGAATTTAGTTCAAGTCAGTATCTTCTTTGGTTGATGTATTTTTTTATATAAAATTAGCCTTTCCAACTATTTGACTTGGCCGAGTTAAGTTCCACTGTTTAAATCTAAAATTATCCTAAATGTGGCTACGAAATGTGCTTGTTTTGTCAATTTGTATGTTCTGACTACCCTATTCGGGAATGCATAATCAAATTTAAAGGGGCCAAGAAACATTAATATTATTGTCAACATCTTTATACTTCTTCTATGTAACATTTTGTGTGCTTGACCTATCCCTTATTTTACAGATTATGACACCTTAAGGTCCTTTAAGTGATATGCTTCTTTTTTCATGTAATTTTTCCATTTCTGCATTTTCAGTGAATCTTGCAAGGTCCCTAGTAACACTGAAGAGTGCTAAATCATTAAAAATGAAATTAACAAAGAAGCAGTGTCCGTGTCTTACATTAGAAATTGATGTGGTAAGTTTTAAGAAGCATACATACATACATACATAACCGTCACGCCTTATTCCCTGCGGGGTAGGCAGAGACAACAGAGCGCCATTCGCATCTATTCTGACATACTTCTCTAAAGCAATCACACCAAATTGATTGATGCATGCTACAGATGGTGACCGTAAAAATGTATGATAGGGTAATCAGCAGTGATCGGATCTAGGATGCAATTTGGGGTGAACAACCTTAAACATCAGCTTATCGTGGATGTGCCTTGGGATTTCCCGGGATTTTGGATAATGGGCTAAAATTTAAAAAAGTATTATAAAATATTTGCACACTTAAAGAACACTAGAATTGTCTAAATAATGGATATTTGTAATGAAATTATTATTACTTGTCGATAATGTTGAGAATTTGATATGGGCTCAATTTGAATGACAATATCAGTCAAGACATTATCTACTGCTTATTTCAAGTGGTCATTTCATCTAATGAAAGAGGTTGATCATGGGTAATTGTTTACTTTTTGTAATGATAATAAAATATCAAAAAAGTAGCGGGGTTGTAAGTCATATCCATCTTAATATTATGGACCTAAACCCCAGGAAATTGCAACCTAGAAGCATTTGAGTGCTCTTCCTGCCCTATTTGGGATTCCAGGCATGATGTATGAGGCAGAAGTTGAATAGTTACTTTAAAGTGAATTAATTTTGTTTTCCAGCCTTCTTCAACATCGCAGCAGACGCGGCAAGTGACACATGACATACCTGTCAAAGTTATACCTAGGAAACTGTGGTCAGACTTCCAAGAACCAAATATACCCAAGCCTGATGTAAGTATCTAGCATTCTCTACAGACATACAGATGTAGTGAGAAACTATTTTCCTTCGTAAATTTTCGGAAAAGTTCGTATTTATCGTATTAATAGTATTATTACTTACTAGCTTTCCGCCCGCGACTTCGTTCGCGTAAATTTCGGATTTTGGGGTCGTAGGTTTCTGAGCCTATTCATAACAAACAAACAAAGTTTTCCTCTTCATAATATTAGTGTAGGTAGATGGAGATATCTAAACCCAAATATTTTACGGAATCCTCTTTTTTTTTCAAAATAAAATTTAGCCTATGTTACTCGTGGATAATGTGGCTTTCAAATGGTGCAAGAATTTTTGAAAACAGTCCAGTAGTTTCTGAGCCTATTCATTACAACCAAACAAACAAACATACAAACAAACAAACAAAGTTTTCCTCTTTATAATATTAGTGTAGAAAAACAATTACAATTATTACTTAAAACTGGATATTTACCATATGTTGTATGGAATGAATTCCCGACATTTTTAAGCAATAATTGCCCCTACGCCGTAGGGCCTATGGATTGAAAATGGGTACCGAAGCTATTTGAGATAGAATGATAAATACGAACTTTTCCGAAAATTTACGAAGGAAAATAGTTTCTCACTACATCTGTTCACAACATACTCATCACACCAGCATTTTCTAAATGTAGGCAGGCAGGTAGATCACACAAAAATGTTATAATATAATATGTTTAGACAAAATCATGTTTTGTAACCACAGTAGTAAGCATAGTTTTAAGTCTAAAGTTAAATAAAAGAGGCATATTAGCTGTCACTGTCTGTCTACTCACTTTTATGCATTAACTATTGAACTCATTCACAATTTCACTACTGCTGTTTAGTTAAAACATGGAATATTTCATGAGAAAACTGTGATGGAGTTGAAATTGGCCACATTACTATTTTCAACCAATTGCATGACATAATTATGTCATTATAATGTGAACAAATTATGAAGACAGACAATCTGCTTTACATTTTATATCCTCAACTTGGCTTCATATTATGGCCATGTCACTAAAAAAGCAGAGTTCTGACTTAAGGCAGCATGAATTTACAAGAATGAGTTTGGGAGAAAATAGTACAGCAATGTCATTATTTGCATCACTTTGGGGTCTCAAAAGCAAAGAAGTTGCAGAATAAAGTTTTTGTCTTCTTTCTTCCAGATTTCCATACAACTCCCGGCCCTAAAGCAGTTACGGACCACAATAGACCGCATGAGAACTATGGCTGCGGAAGTCATGATATGGGCATCTGCTGAAGGACGGCTGACTCTTCAGATCAGGACTGATACCAGCAAGGTGTCCACTAGGTTCAAAGACTTGAATGTGGAGGCGTTTGAAGGTAGGTTTCTGGAGTCATATTGTTTTATCTTAGATTTTAGAAGTAGCAATGTAAAATCAATTTCATACTTTATCTGTATGGACCTATTGTATAGTATAGGCTGTCCCTACTTTTGAACATAAATATTTAAAAATGGGCATTTTGCTTGAAGGAGGTTTTATTTTATGAAAGAGACATGATTGTATAAATGATACTTGTGTGTGCTCAGCCTATCCCATTTGGCAGTACAGGCGCGTGTATGAAAGGTAAACGTCGCAGCCATACTTTTTTTTTTTTTAATCCGATTTTTTAAGGAGGCTTCGCACACTTCAAGTGTAGTCATACGTTGCGTTGATATTTATAAGATAAAAATGATATTCCTGTGTGGTGCCCGGATAGAATAACACTTCTCCATTTCTTCCGTGGATGTCGTAAGAGGCGACTAAAGAAATAGGTTTAGGCATGTTGTAGGCGACAGACTAGCATCCTGTCACTATTGTACCTATTAACTTAAAACCTATCAATATGCAGTGCCTGCGGAATGTGAAATAGTCATAGTTTGTATGTGATGTATGTATGTATTTCATTATTCTCCATCCTTCCAGGCCCCATAGAACATTCAGACTCCGAGACAGAAACCCAAGCGAACGAAGACAAGTCAAAAATCTGCTATTGCCGAGTGGATGCTAAGAAATTCTCCATGTTCCTCAGTGCTGACCAGATATCTCACAACCGGACAGTGTGCAGTATAGTGCACAAGAGACTGGTCATACTGTGCCTTCAGACCGAAGAGAATGTGAAGTTGCAGTGTTTTATTACTGGGATTGTGTATTAATTAGTATTTTTTATGCAGAATAGTGCATTAGTGATGTTGAGGCGCAGCGCAGACGACAGACTTTTGTGCGATCGAGTCTGCGGATCAATAAAAACTCTGAATGGAAACTCTCTGCGCGCCATTCAGAGATTTTATTGCTCCGCAGACTCGATCGCACAAAAGTCTGTCGTCTGCGCTGCGCCTGAATGGGAAAGAAGACAAGCAAGTGTCGCCGACACATTTGCGGAAAATTACGCTCGCAGTGTTTTTAAGTTGTCTATGGCACACTAGCTGATGTGTCAAAAATGTTGAAATATTATCACAAAGCAAGGTTGTTAAGTTTTAAAATGTGTTAAATAAAGACAAAGATATTCTTACAAAAAATCGTTTTATTTCCATGATATCAAAGTACTATTCCTGCAGCATTTTTCTGCGTTTTCAATTGTCTCTTTAATATTATTTGTTTGTTACAAATGTATCAAGCTCAACAATACTAAAACTAGATTTTGTTTGAATTATTATGATCAACTCAGTATCTACACCTAACGATTATCGCAAGAATATGCTATAAATTTCTGTAACATTTTGTATGCTTTGCCTTTTCCATTTCGGAACAGGCATGATTTATGGGTAGGCAGAGACGACAGAGTCATACGCTTCTAATCTGACATACTTCGCTCACTATTCATGTATGTATGTGGGAGAATAAAGTTTTTGCATCTAGAGAATGGAAATCACATAAGACAAGTGCAAATAACTATACATTAGACAGAAGTTAGGCGAATGGCGTTCCTTTTGACAAAAAAAATGGAAATACAGTTTAAAGCTATAAAACTGAATATTTAAGTATGTAGAAATGAAAGGTACAACTATGTCACCACCATTCTCTCTCAAATTAATACAGTATTGTGTTGAAACAAGGAAAATGTACATGCAAGAACATTTCATGGGAAAAAATCAGTACACGGTATCAGCTCACACTCCTAACTAGCTCTCATTCTTTAACAATGGACGACATAATTATTGTGAAGCCATACGAGCGTAATTTTGTGAGTTGTGACTCACATAAGTGACTGAAATTACGCGACTCACAACCTGCGAGTCGCGTATTTTCAGTCACTTATTTTACGTTACTCATTTTACGTCGTCATGTGGGACAGACTGCATTTTTTTATGAAACCGAATGCAGTACAGTTTTAGCAATCGAAACTCTGCTAGGGCAGGAGTTCCCAACAAGGGGGGCGTAGAGAAATCTCAAGGGGGCGCGAAACGTTTGTGTTTTTAATAGAAAAAAATATTTCAATGCACACAAAATCAAATGTTAAAATAATACTAGTTTTAGGGCATGAATCAGGAGCATGGGCTCGACGAAAAAAAGTTTGTGAACCCCTGTGTTAGGGTAAAAGTACCAATGCTCGACGCTTCAACGCCCAATAGATGACACCCATCTGTCACCTGTCTTACTAATTACATATGGTTCCAAGTGCCAAGTATTGGGTCAGTGTCGAGTACAGGGACGTTTGCCTTACTCACGACTCACAAAATTACGCTCGTTTGGCCTCGCCCTTAAATTACAAAAACCTAGTGCATTTTATTAATTATAAGCTAAATGGAAGGATCGCTCGTTGTCTCGCCGCAGAGTGTCGTGCGTTGCCTTCAACTGGTCCAATTTGGTCGTGATCTGGGCTATCGAGTTGTCTATCCATTGCATTGAAGACATGTGAGCGTTGAGGATACGGCCTATTTGGCCAATCTGAAATAAAACAGTTGTTATATTGTGTTAGAATAACACCTCCTTTTTTTACGCAGATGTGAAAGGCGACTGGATTAGGTCACTATTACACCTACCTCTTTTTATCTAATTTGGTTTAGTCTAAATAGGGTTATTTGTGAAACTTCATCCAAAACTTGGCACAATTAGATAATTGATTCCTTTTTGGACATATTCCTTTTTCGGCATATTCTTGTTTCGGCACATTCCGTTATTGGCATAAATTATTAAATACAACAAATGAAATCAATCCTAGGTATTTAATATCTAAAATATTTTACTAATAAATATTATTTTGTTTTATTACGCACGCAAAGTCACAAGTATTTCATAGTATAATTTATTTACAAAAACGTGCCGAAACAAGAATATGCCGAAAACGGAATATGTCCAAAAAGGAATGTGCCGAAAAGGGAATCAATCGATTAGATAGCTAACATCATAAGTTGAATAACTTTACGAGTTTTATCAAAACTCAATAAAAATGATTTTGCCGTGTGGTGTCCGGGTTAGAAGAACACCACTCCGTTTCTTCCATGTCGTAGGAGGCGACTAAGGGCCGGCGCTGACTGCCGGCATGGCACGGCGTGGCAAAGGATTTTGTTACTGATCTGAGAAAGGCCGCGGCATGCCACAGAGTGCCGAAGCATTTCACGGGTTATATTTTTGGATGCTGCGGCACGATTTGCCGTGCCGTCCTCTGCCATGCCGGCAGTGAGCGCCGACCCTAAGGAAATAGGTTATGGTATATTTTAGGCGACAGGCTAGCAACCTGTCACTATTGTACATGCCAACTTAAAACCGTATCCCCTGGTTTGACAGGGCCAGCCTTCCTAGAGAGTTGCTTGTGCTGGCGTTCCGGGTGCGATCTGGTCACATTCCATTAAATGTATTTTTGAATTTGATGCGCATTAAGGAATCGCCTTTATGTTCTGTTTGTAATACTCCTGAGGATATCACACATTTCATAGTGGAATGTAACCAGGTTGAAGATATCAGGTCGAGATACCTGAACCAGTTAGAGCTATATAATGGAGGATTAAATATAGTGCTAAGTAGTCCCTTATCGGAGGAGGCGCTACGGCTGTACAGTTTTGTAAGGCTCGCTTTTGCGGCCAGAGACGCCTGTGATGAACGCAGGAGTAATTGAGAATTTTGTTCCCGAGGTCCCCTATGAGGTTGACATAGTCACCAAGTGTGCTTAAGCCTCGTTAAAATATAAGATTGAAAAAAAAAAACCTAAAACCGAAAAAAATATGCTAGACGTGGCCATGAAGAATGACATAGTCATCAAGTTGTAAATAAAGGAGACTTATTATCGTATGCTTACCGGGTCGTTGCTGTCTTGACTCCTGTTGGTCTCGTTGAGATGCTCGATCACTTCCTTTAGGTCCTGTGACATTGTCCTTATCTGGGAGTCCAAATTCTCTGCCAGGGAATACCTGTCGTACAAAAATAGCCTTTAGTTTACCTATAACTATAACACTATACATATATGTAGGTAAAGGTTTTACAAGGAAGAGAGTTAAGGTCAAGCAGAACACTAACTTGTCCTGTAATGACAGGGGTTATTATACTTTTATGTTTACATACATACAAACATACATATTCTCACACCTGTATTCCCAAGAGGGGTAGGCAGAGCACGTGAATTCAAAAATTCAGCGCCACGTTTAGCTATTTCAGGGTAACCAGATGGTTAAACGTGATATTGCAGTGACAGGTTGCTGGCCCATCGCCCACAATACACTAACCCTTTCCCAGAGTCGACTCTTACGACACCCACGGGAAGAAAGGGGGAGATGCTATTCTAACCCGGCACCACACAGGATGTTTATCTTGTGAAAATTTCAACAGTCTACCTATCGCTGTTCTCGCTATACTACCTGGAGACAGACAGACTGACAGATAGCAGTCTTATTAGGGTTTACTCTTTGGCTACGGAACTCTAGCACAGCCCCTAGAATGTAATTTGGCAAGATCTTAGGGCTTTTTTTTCACGCGGGATTGGCCCGCATGCGTAAACTTGTAATATATGTATGCAACACCTATTCTTCTGACATTGATAATTTTTGACGTCTATACCGTTACGCAGCCCGTAGAAAACTGAAACTCAAACGTGCGTATGATACGCAGCGTGCAAGTTTACGCATGCAGAAAATCTAGAAGAGACTAGAAGCGCCCTTACTGGAGAAAGGAGAGCGAGATAAAAATCCACCAATAGAATTGCATCCACTGAAGAGGAGCGGAGATTTTATGCAATAGGGATGATGACAGGGTTAAAAATATATCATTCTAATAGGCCGTAAGTTAGATTATGGAAAAAAATTAGACACATATTTTTTAGTTTCGACAAAGGTACATACAGATCATCAAACTTTCTGAGTGGGGGCTCGTGACGTCACGTTTGAGTAAAAATTGTACTCAAACGTGACGTCACGTGAAACTTTTAGGCTCTGTATTATTGTCATTTTTCGCTTGTCAAATAAAAGAAAAAATATGGGTACAATATTTCTTCGTAGTCTATCTGACGGACTAAATAGTATTTTCTAGTCATCTAGCCTATTCTATTGGTGGATTTTTATCTCGCTCACTACTCCGCTCTATGGACAGGCAGCCGTAGTAAAGGCAACTTTCCCCTACAAAATCTTGCCACGTTTGACCCCGGGGCCTTAAAAGTGTTCAACTCACATCTGTTCTCTCTCAGGGTCGCGTGGCCTGTCCCCTGATTCTAGAAGTTGCTTCTCCATCGGTGCCAGTAATTCTTCTAGCTCCTTCTGCTGTGCTAGCACGAAGTCCAGCTCTAGTTCTAGACTCTGCTGTTCGTTCTTGACCGCTTGGACCGTGTCGTTGACTTCTACTATCTGGAATAGGCAAACGGTTAGTTAGATTATGGAAAAATGTGAGACAAATAATGAAACGGGCTTGATTAACTTACAAAATATATTCACAGGATATTTAGTTGTTTATCTACTTTAAAAATAAATAATGAAATAAAAAAAAAAGAAATTAAAATAAAGTAATGATATTTATAAGGCGGCATATACCATACAAAAACATGATTTATTGCAGTTTTTGGTACGGAACCCTTCGAGCGCGAGTCCGACTCGCACTTGGCCAGTTTTTTAACTTAACTGCGCATCCGTTTACATTTTCGACCCCTTCAATCAGGAGTTTGGAGATCAGACATCACCATGGCAATGGCTATAAACAAACTCAATCGATCCAAAAAAAAACTTTCATAGTAATGCTTGACCAGTAAGAAATGGAATAATATGCAGTAACGCACACAACGCGCAAAAAGTCCGGCACACAATGCATACAATCCACGCAGACTTGTGCGTCGCAGACTCGATCGCACAAAAAGTCTGTCGTCTGCGCTGCACCTTAGGGCAACCCATAAAAAAAAATTAAGCTCTCTATCCTACCTTCTCCCCGTTGGCTATGAGCAGCCGGTCCCAAGCGTTGACCTGCGTGGCCTGGTTGATGAACGTCTTCTCCTGTTCTTCAAGCTCGAGGGTCCACTTGTTGATGTTTTCCTCGAGCTGCGCGAAGGTTATGGAGGAGATTGGCTGCGGAGGCTGCGAGGCCCCCGTTCTGGGGAGATTATTTTCATTCTGTTAGCTAGGTTGTTGTATAAAAAGTTGCCAATTATTAAATTCGAAAAAAAAATTACATGTTGATAAAAATGTCCCCAGGTTTTCATGCAAATGTAAAGGCCCAATCAGACGGTTCATTTTTCTTTCAATTTCGCCTTTCATTCGGTACTATTCACTCGAAATGACACGTCTGAACACGGAATGAAACAAACTGTCGAATGAATTCACTAGAAAAATGAAGCAATCACTCGGATGAACGTTCATCCGAATGAACCGTCTGATTGGGCCTTTATGAATCCATTCCGTGACCGCCATACAGTGTGAAAAAAGTAACAGAATAGAAAAAAAATGGGTTTTTTAGGGTTCCGTACCCAAAGGGTGAAAATGGAACCTTATTACTGAGACTTTGCTGTCTGTCACCAGGCTGTATCTCAAGAACTGTAACAGCTAGGCAATTTAAATTTTCAGAGATGATGTATTTCTGTTGCTGCTATAATAACAAATACTAAAATCAAAATAATAATAATAATTAAGAGGGGCTCCCATACATAAAATGTTTTTTTTTTTTGTTTTTTTTGCTTTTTTGGTACGGAACCCTTCGTTTCGTAGGTACAGTCGGCAAGAAAAGCTTTTATCGAAAATGAAATTTTTGTTGGTTAGGTTGTAAAACTCACGAAACTGGTAGAGTGAGAGACGGCATAGTGGTCGCAGCTGTCGTTTTCCCAAGCGCCGTGATACCAGACGGAGCGGTGGTTGACGCTGAAACACATACAATACAAATAATACACATACAATCACGCATGTTCCCAGATGAGGTAGGCAAAGCATGAGAAATGTGGCATAGACAAAATTGTGTCTATTTCACGTTGTTCAGCCACTTTTGGTATAATTTTATGTTCTAAAACAGATGGAATACATACATACTATCATGCCTATGTTCCCAAATGGCAGAGCACACGAAGCGTGACATAGACAAAGCCATGATTATGAGTATTTGACGCTTCGCAGTAACTTTTAGCATAATTTTAGGTTCGAAACATGGTAGAGGTATAATAGTCACACGTTGCAAGCCTGTCGCCTAAAGCAAACCTAAACCTATTCCCTTAGTCATCTCTTACGACATCCACGGAACAAATTAAGAGGTGTCATTCTAAATCCGTAGCCCAGCGGTTCGACCTGTGGCCTCTCGAGCAGAGGGTCGTGGGTTCAAACCCCGGGCTCGCACCACAGAATTTTTCGGAATTTATGTGCGATATCCAATTTGATATTTATCACGAGATATTGGGTGAAGGAAAACATCGTGAGGAAACCTACACACAGCGAAGAAGTAATTCAACGTTGTGTGTGAAGTTCCCAATCCGCACTGGGCCTGCGTGGGAACTATAGCTTAAGCCCTCTCATACTGAGAGGAGGCCTGTGCCCTGCAGTGGGACGTATATAGGTTGATGATGATGATGATTCTAAATCCGACACTATACTATACAGATAATTACTGATTTTCAAATAATATTCAACCTTCATATGAAACCAAGGCAGCAATCAAATGCAAATTCAAAATTGGAATGTCAAAATTCGAAAGACCTTTATGAATCTTATAAAATGTCATTAATCTGTCAAATACTTTAGGGCAGTATAAAAAGCTCACCAAAGCGTACTCTTCTTGACCACATAATTTTTATAATTTTAAGACACGCTAAAGTAAAAAAAAAGTCAAGATACCGAAAATTTGGATAAACTGCGATTTTACTAGAATTTTTTACCGAATTGTGTTTGACATTTTATTTTTTTATTTTTTATTATTGCAGCTGTCACAATAGCCAGTATGTATTACCTGTAGAAGAAGGTTGTGAGCTCGCAGTGGAGGTCACACCGAAACCAACAGCTGTTGTGGCTGGCTTCCCAAGTTGGAATGTTGCTGTGGAAATAAAGTATTTATTGTGGGATTACTTGCCATTGTTTGCTTTTTATTTATGCAGGGATCGTTACCGGTATTACTAAAAACTTAAATATCTCCTTTAATTTGGAATTTTAGCTTGGTATTCCTAGATAGTATTTAGGTAAGCCTACAAAAGTACGACATTAAATGAAAAAAATACAATAACATAAAAAAACAACTGAGATACCGAAATTAAATCCCTGTATTTATGTGACAGGTGCGTAGTGAGAAGTATTAGGCTGCCTGTCTACTAAAAAAAATTACACGTATCAAGGAAAAAAACACATGAAACTGAATTCAAAAACTGCACAATTTTTACATGACAAAATTTCACTCTATAATAATTTTATTGCTCTGTCCAAAGTCCAACTAATAGTCCTGTAGTGGCCAACAATAATCTTGACAAGATGTTAAGTGGTGGGTTAGTAAGCGCATCGCTTATACCAGTACCTTTACTCCCCCCCCCCCTACTTAAACTTTGCCAAATTTATTGCCGACAACTACCACAATCATTACTTACCTGCACCAGTAGTAGCAGCAGTAGTGGCCGCAGTTTTCCCAAACGCCAACCCGGTACTAGTCCCGGTGCCAAAACTGAGACCCGTTGAAGCAGGCGCCGCTGTCGTAGTAGTCCCAAAACTGAGACCCACAGTCGTCGGGGCCGAAGTAGTCCCAAAACTGAGACCGGCCGTAGTTTGAGGCGTTGACGTCCCAAAAGAAAGACCAGTCGTCGTTTGCGTAGTGCCAAAACTGAGACCCGTAGTAGTTTGAGTCGGTTTCGCCCCAAAATTTAAAGTAGCTTGAGGGGTCGTAGTCGCGCCGAAGTTCAAACTACTCTGAGGGGTGGAAGTCGCTCCAAAACTGAGACTCGTAGGAGCAGAAGTGGTCGCAAAACTGAGACCGCTAGGGGCAGAGGTCCCGAAACTGAGACCCGCGGTAGTTTGGGCGGTCGTGGCGCCGAAACCGAGACCGGTTTGGGAGGTAGGGGCGGCAAAACTGGTAGATAGACCGAAACTGGGGGTAGTGGTGGGTTTTGCTCCGAAATTGAGGGTAGATTGGGCTGTGGATTGGGGGGCGAAGTTTAAGCTTGGTTGGGCGCTAGCAGCGGACGATGTGACCGTCGTGGCTTGGCCGAAACTGAGGTTCGTGGCCGTTGGAGCGCCAAAAGCAGGCGGTGCTGTGAAAGAGAAAGAAAGTAAATTAATATATGCACCACGCCTTTTATAATGGGGTAGGCAGAGCATACGAAACGCTACATAGGCAGAATTATGACTGTTTCACGTTTCGCAGCCACATTTTGCAGATTGCCAGCCTGTCGTCTAAAACATACCAAAACCTTTCTTTAGTCGCCTCCTACGACATACACGGAAGAAATGGAGAGGTGTTATTCTAACCCAAAACCACACAGGGGTAATATAAATTTAATTTTGTTGATCATTAAATTACTAGTCCTCTCTACAACTCAAAGGTTGTCTGCTTGTCTGTCAAAGATCACTTTTGTGAAAGACACTGCAAACTGTTCACAACTACAAGGTGACATACTTAAGTTTCTCACCTATACAGTGTTACACTTACCAGCGCTAGTGGTGGCCCCAAAACCGAAGCCCGGGGTACCAGTGGCTCCAAAAGCCGGTGGTTTGAAGGCCTGCCCCGCGCCCAGGGAGAACGAGGCTTGCGAGGTCTGAGGAGCTGACGGCGTTGTTGACTGGAACATATTAAATTAAGGGTTACAGAAAAAAATGATAAAATTAGGGGTTACAGATAAAAAGGTGTTACAGATAAAATTAGGGATTACGGAAAAAGGGGTTACAGATAAAATTAGGGTTTAAGAAAAAGTGGGGTTACAGATAAAATCAGGGGTTACAGATAAAATTAGGGGTTACAGATAAAATCAGGGGTTACAGATAAAATTAGGGGTTACAGATAAAATTAGGGCTTACATATAAAATAAGCGGTTATAGAAAAAAATAGAGCTTACAGATAAATTAGGGGTTACAGGTATAATTACGGGTTACAGATAAAATCGGCCATTTTATAAAAAGCCATCTGTTCATTTTTTTCTGTCGACTTGAATAAAAATTGGTTTTTCGTACGCAGAACCATGAGCGCTTTCGATACAAACAGAAAAAATGCCCCTTATTTTCCATAAAAAAAAATGATTCCATTCCGTAATCGCCTAAGTTGAAAAAGTAAAGTAATGGATTTTTTTGGGATATTTTTTTAAATATCAATACTGACTGTGATCTTAATTCTCTCTAGAAAATAACTAGCTATAGTAGCCGTCTAGAAAGAAAACATTTTTTTATTTCAGTTCTAATTGTAATAATGGGGAACCCCAAAAAAAACAAGTTTTTTTTAATGTTGTGCGAGTTACAAAAAAACATCTACCTACCAAGTTTCAACAGCATACATTCTTATAGTTCAGAAAAAAGTGGCTGTAACATACAGACAGACAGACAAACTGACAAGACAAATCTACAAGGGAACCCTAATAAAACTTACAGTGGCTGGCAGTTGAGGCGCAGAGAAACCCGAAGTAGGGGTAGCAAAGGCGAACGCACTCGGTGGCTTGTTCGCGTTCGCTGGCGAACCGAACGATAAGTTCGTGGCTGTGAAAGAAGTTAATGGTTGCTTTATGAATAACACAATTACTTTACTTACTTATCACATTAATTAACTAATAATTACTTATTGCCAGTGATCGGTTTTTTGGATTACCCCTCGACAGTTTCCCGCGATTCAAAAATCAAACAATTTAACTAAAACTTCTATTTTCGCCGAGCTTTTGTCCACAAGGTATAAAATGTTCCGCTTTGGTGGCAGTAAATGAGATGTCGATTTGAATACTTGAGCTCATTATTTGTTCGATTTGGAAAAAGTAATAAAATAAAAACAATGTATTTTTCGCCTTTTCTAACAATATAAAACCCGGATTCCTGGGGCATATCCACACTAGCATAATGATTGAGGTAATTTGCCCCGTGTCTAATCCAAATAACCAATCACTGTGTTTGCGATATTCGTGGACTGTATCATACTATAATTAACGCGACAATTCGAAATATATTTTATAGGGTTATCTTCAAACAAGAATAAAATGCTTATTCACTCACCTGATCTCCGATCGACATATATATAAATTGGGCGTTTGGTCCAGATCAGTACGTCGGCTACTCGCGGGTGCACAGGCGCCTGGTTTACCACCTTTTTTCACCTCTGACACTGAATCTAAATACGGCCCACAATTCCCACACCGTTTAAGTGAAAATGCACTCTATCCGAAGATAACCTAAACGAATTTAAACAATGAGCGTGACTTTAGCGCTCCTCGACGAAAATATTTGACCATTCAAAAGGGCGGTCATTTAACGAGTCAGCTCCTGTTGCTACAGGAAGCAGTGTTGCCCTATTTTTACCGGAAGTTACAACCAAACTAAAAATGTTGCTAGGTTAAATAAAGGGACCGATAAACCATTAAATCCGAACGCTGAACACACTGCTTATACTGGTTTTAAGGTCAGAGGTATACTATAGTGACAGGTTTTTAGCCTTTCGTCTAAAATATATACCTAAACCTACATAAATCCTTAGGCGCTTCGTACGACATCCACGGATGAGATTTAGAGGTATTATTCTATTCCCACACGGCAGAATACATTTGTGATGAATTAGAAATACCTTGAGGCTGGGAAGGCTGTCCGAACGCGGGCGATTGAGCCGCTCCACCAAAAGATAAGTTCTGAGCTGCTGGCTGAAAATACAAAATAATTAATTAACAAGTGTATTTGTATGATACATTCATCATCAATAGATAGTCATGTGACTGTGATATAATGAGAGGTATTAATGACACATACAACCTGTTTGGCTAATAAATAAATAGGTACATACATTCATACAATCACGCCTGTCCCCAAACGGGGTAGTCAGAGCACACGAAACGTGACATAGACAAAACCATGATTACTAGCGTAGTTTTAGGTTTGCAAAGATGGAAGAGATATAATAGTGACAGGTTGCTAGCCTGTCGTCTAAACCATACCACAACTTCTTAGTCGCTTTGTACGACATCCACGGAAGAAATGGAGGTGCTATTCTATCCCGACGCCACACGGGAAAATAAATGACAAATAAATGATGTGATTTAATTTGATTAGATAAAAATACAAATGGCATACCTGTGCCGGTTGGCCAAAGGTGGGACTGGCAACATTCTGATTTGGTGGGGAGGTCAACCCACCGAAACTCAGCGGTTTGCTGGCACCGAAGGCCGGCGCTGCGGTCGTAGCCGCCGGAGCGGCTGTAACAACACGATAGAAATATAAATTATTATTCGCAAGAATACATAGCTCACATTTACATACATACATTATGCTAGTGTTCCCGATTGAGGCAGGCAGAGCACACAAAACGCTATATAAATAATTTTAAACAAAAAAAAACCGACTTCAAATTAGCAATATTTTGAAAGTATTCTGTTAACTGAATGTAAAATCTTGACTT
>BHDV01052018.1:0-10181 GCA_005406045.1 Adoxophyes honmai | reverse complement strand
AACAAATGTCGTGCAACATTTGTCGCCTAATGTATCCTTGGCTTTATTTAATTCGGCACCGTAAAATATGTAATACTTACATAACATAAAACATAAATATCGATACATCATTTGATTATTAACAGCACAACTCTAGTCTTGACAGAATGAGATGAAGTAATGGGATGACACCTAGGTGAAAGTGAGATGCACAATTATGTGTCATTTTGAATGACCAGTTAACTTGAGCTGCGCTAAAATAAATATAAATTAAAAAATGCATGTTTACTGTTAATTACCGATGAAATTTAACATCGTCTGTTTTCAAATTGGAACTTTTGCTGTTTTTACCACAGTACCGAATAGAACAGTACGTAATTACGCAAGTACATTAATTTATATCGAATAACTTGAGGAGTTGCACTCAGATCTGTTGTTGGCTATGTACTGTTTCTGTGACAGTGACACTACACGTTAGTATATTGAAATAAACAAACTAGTTGCGGACTGGGGTTGCGAACATTGTTTCTCTATAGGTTCTATCCTCTATGGGCAACAGCTTGTCAAAACTATCTCGTCACACCATAAAATCTTACAAAATACTTAGTTCCGTCCTAGATAAAATATCTACTAACAATTTTGAGTGTGAAATAGCTTCCCTTCACGTTTGGACTTGCGACCGGGCACGTTAAGCCAGGCGCAAATTAACAGCCAATCTATTCCACGTTCCGAGCACCAGTTGCCAGCGCAAAAAATCACACGACATTGAAATTCGCGCGCGGCACAAACGGCACAGGATTGGAGTCTGGTGTGAGGAGTAAACGCACGTTGACATTGGTTCTCCTCCAACGGTTCCACATGACGTAGTGGTCTTTCCATAGTAAGTAGACTGTGACGAAGTAGCCGCAGAGGACTATAGCCATGAAGAAGTCCATTGCGGTCTCGGTTATGCGGTGGGAGATGCCTGTGGATTTAACGGGCAGATGTAGTGCTTTGCTAAATAGTTTTGTCACTCGCGACAATGTAAAGCCTAGGTAGTTCAGACTAGGCTGCTAGAGGTTAAAAATATATCATTTTAAGTCTGTCTGTTAGATCATGGAAAAATATACGCGTATAAGATACGAGTTTTTTAGTTAATTTAATAACTAAACAACTAAAGGTGATGTGGTGATCCAACTTTCGGAGTGAGGGCTTGAGACGTCATGCCTCGGTAAAAATTCGAAGCTTCTAAGAGCTATATTCTTGTCAGTTTTTGTTTGCAAAATCTATCTGACGGACTAAATAGTTTGTTTTAGCCAACTACCCAATTGGACTTCCACATAATAATACCAGATTTATAAGCTACTGTAGCGACACCTAGCGCCACCTATCGTCGAGTAGTAGAACTTCTTCGACAAACGTCAACTGTCAATGCTTCCACATGGCACAACGAAGTACAGAAAATCGTTTGCATAAATCCAATTTAATGCTAGGTTTACACGCGTGCCACGCAGCCCGGCAAGCAGCACGGCGAGCAGCACGGCGAGCAGCCCTGCGGTCCGGGCTCGCCAAACAAGTGCACATTCAAACAGTCGAACAGCCCGTTTACATGCTTGTGCTTGTGTTTGTGCCCGTTGAATGTCGTATTGAACGCGAGCGTGTAAACCCGACATCAAACATTCTCTGTTAAGTTCAGTCTCCGGTATGCTAGAGAGAGATCTCTAATGTCGGGTTTACACGCTCGCGTTCAATACGACATTCAACGGGCACAAACACAAGCACAAGCATGTAAACGGGCTGTTCGACTGTTTGAATGTGCACTTGTTTGGCGAGCCCGGACCGCAGGGCTGCTCGCCGTGCTGCTCGCCGTGCTGCTTGCCGGGCTGCGTGGCACGCGTGTAAACCTAGCATAAGAGAATCTACCCACAAACTTAAAATCTTGTGTGACCATTTTTTTTTAACTCATAAAGTGTTGCCACACAAAAGCCTGGGTGACCATTACAAAAAAAACAAAAAAGCAAAAATAAAACACACCTTCTTCTTTCCTAGCCGCATGGACCTTACCAAATTTGTTGCCCTCTATTACAAAGTACTGTGTGCCGACGATGCATACCGCCAGGAGGCCGGCGGTTACTGTAGACAGCAGCCAGAATATCAGGCAGTCGGACTGGAAAAGAAACAAGCATTAAAAAAACTATTTGCCTTGTAGTGTCAGATTTAGAGTAACACCTTTCCATTCCTTTCATGGACGACGCAATAGGCGATAGGGCAATAGGTTAAGGCAGGGGTTCCCAATCTTTATCAGCCCGCGGCGCACCCACAAGTTTAGAATTCTGTCACGGCGCCCTACCCAATGTAAAAATAAAAATATGTATGGTATGTGTAAAAATATGAAAATGGTTTCGGATAGTGATAAATAATCGACTCATCGCGGCGCCCCTCAATACCTTCTGCGGCGCCCCAGGGCGCCGCGGCGCACAGTTTGGGAACCCCCCAGGTATACCTTAGGTGACAGGTTAGCGATCTATGCCTATTATACATCTCAACCTAAAATTATGCTAAAAGAAGCTGACAAAGTTATAATTGTTAAAGTTATGTTTTAAGCGACAGGCCAGCAATCTGTCACTATTGTACCTTTCAACTTAAACCCAAAAAAACACGCCAGAAGTGGCTACGAAACGTGAAATAATTATTGTTTATAGGTATGTAGCGTTTCGTGTGCTCTGCCTACCCCATTTGGAAATACAGGCGTGATGTATGCATGTAAATTTAAATCAACGAACACTAAATAATTGCTCGAGCACCTATTCACTCGCACATTCAATTTAGACAATACCGAATATCAGTTGACAACGGAATGTGGCCAAAATCCAGGGTTACTGAGCTGAGACGATATTTCAGCGCCGGGGTTGACCGCAAGGCGCTGTCTCGTTCTGACGCTTCTGTCGGATCGCTAGGATATCTTTGAGAGTGTGACTAGAGGGAAAGAGATGGCATGATTGAAGATAGGGATGTCTACTGGGTTAAAAATATAATTTAATTAAATTATAAAAAATAATAAAACATCGACAAACGGACCATTAGTGCACCAGTTGTGCAAACGCTCCATCGCTTCCATACAATTTTGCGATAAATCTCAAACGAAATCGTTATCGACTCCATGATCGTTTTGATTAGACTAGACGTTCAGCACCAACAAGCCGCGAGCCAGGCTCGCCTTTTTTTAATACCGCGGTGTTGCTCGCCTGTCGATCAGGGCCTTAATTGCTAATTTGATGTTCTGCGTCACAGATGTCTGACATATTGCTTCTTGGTTAATTTGCGTCACGGGACATTTTGCTACATTATGGACGATTCCCTGTTGAAAGATTTTATTATATTGTTAAATACTAGCTGTTCAGGATTATATTATTCTAGTCTGGCAACAACCGCAACCTGTACCATCCAATAATCCATTCATACATTCAAAACCCTTATTCCATCCATTTTCGAGATTCATTCGACCATTCAGTTCCAATACCTCTTCATCTAGTCTTGCTGGCGAGCGCACTGCTCTACCGTTAAAATCCCTTAAATTATGTAAATCCAAAGTAATCCCAGTTTTCATGCACTGTTCCTGATATTTCATCATATTCCTTGAGACATGAACTGACGGACAAGGGTGGAAGGCGTATATCCTTGGAAGAATTGAAGAAAACGCGGTACCGCACCCAGGACACGAGACGTCACTATACACCCGACACAGGGCTGCAGCTACTCAATTTCTCTTTCTTTATTCCTGTCTTAATTCTGTTCCTAATACTAGCGATCCAAGTCCTCCGCATCGCTAACCGCGAGCGTCACTGACTCCCGAGTTGACAAGACGCGCGCATATTGGACGCCGCGTCACTTATTGGGTTGCGATGACGCATGGCGGCTGAGTCTCCCTTTATTACGTTCGGTAATAAATTAATTAAATTACTGTAGGGCTTTAGCATAGCCAATTTTTATACGTGATACAAGTATGGAGTAAAAAGTGACGCACAGGTAAAAGTTGTAGTAAGACTGAGATGACAACCGCCTGGTAACATTATACAAGCGAGCATTGTATGTTTGGAGGTAATAATCATAACATAACATTTGTGAAAAATGTACGCTCTAAACTATCTGAGTTAATCTACAGGGCTATTGTCTAACGCACTAAAAATCAAAATCGGTTTCACGAAGGAAAGCGATCTAGAACTCAATCGTCGCTGGAAAGTGCTTTCGTGTAAAAAACTGGATTACGATTGTGAGAGCATTTTTAGAGCTTACGCAAAAGCAATTTTTGGTAAATCATTCGTCCAATTTGATGCAAAGGTCAAAATTCAAATATAGGGATGGGCTTTTGCGATGACTTTACGTGACAGATCCCAAATGTTTTAATTTAAAGCAAGATTCAGTTTCAACTGTCGAATTGAAATTAAAGTAGATATTAAGTACGTTAGAGTCTAACGGTTAGACAAAAGCTCTGCTGGTTTACACTAAAATGCTAATTGCATAAATTTCATAATCATACTCTGTGTTTCTGTACCATGATTAGAGCCGAAATATTATTTTAGAATTGACTCTGCGATTTTTTTCCATCGAGCCGAATTTAACTTATTTTATATTTTTAAAACAATACACAATCACACATACCCTAAAAGGTGTAACTGTGTAGAAAAATCAATTTATTTACTTGACTACATGACACGAAACCTAGACAATCTCTTTGAAAGTCTCGTGTTTAGATGTCACGGTACCTATGTGTTTTGTGGTTAGGTATCAATTGGTCCGACTATACAGAACAGTCGAGTTCATTAATATATGAGCGAAACTGAGGGTTCAAAAATATCTGTACACCTTTATGACATTGACTATAAGGTGCAAAAGTTTACATATTTGGCATGTGTCTGCTCATTTATTTATGAACTTGATTGTACTCTCGACCCCAAAGCGATTGACAAACTAAAACCTATAAATAAATCTACACGTGGTCCGAAAAAAACATGTCTTCCCATGAATAACATAGTTATTTAGACAGAATATTCTTTTAGCTCGTCAGCGCTCAGTGGCTTGTGAACAGACGTCGAAAATAGCAAAATGGACGTGTGAAGCCTGTGGAGACTTTATTTTTCGCACCGTCAAGATTTGAAGGGAAAAAATGTCTCATAAGAATGAAGGATGATAAGGACAGGTCAACGATACAGCGGGGAGAGTATCACGTTTACCGGTCGATCCCAATTTTCAATCTGTCGATGGTTTAGCTCACTAATGATTGAAAAATGTTATAATCATAACGCTGAAACAGTCATTATCTGCACAAAACACGAAACTCTCTCTCTCTCAGGAGACACGATATCTCGGAACAGTTGAGACCATTCCGAGCGCGATGGTCATCCGCTTGAGACGAACGTTTGTGAACGATTCTGCAACCTTTTGCAAGAGTGACTAACGGAATTGTGAAATTGTAACAAATAGGTAGGTATTTAAAATGAAATGCTTAGATAAGCCTAAGAAAGCAATTTTAAGCCTTTAGCGATTACAACTGCCCACATACATCCCCAATGCCAGACAGATTGCAGTTGATTGCAGACGGCGCATCAGCTTTGCTAGAGCCTACTGAACAAACTGCGCCAGCAAGAGTACAAGTCCCCGCTCCGCTCATGAAAGGCGTGCCCTTACACTCCAACGCGAAACTCAATATGCCCTGTCGCAGCGCTCAGATATAATCGATGCGAGCACGTGTCGCGAGGCCCGTCCGGTGTGATGACATTCTTAAGTCCGGGTGTTTTACAACAACCGAGCGGAAAATGGGAGGTAGAATGTAACGGAATCGGTATTGGAGCTATTTTTTTAATGGATTGGAGTGAACAGACGGACTGCTTTGTGTCTGCTATGCTGACTGCGTTGGTAAAGCCAAGGATACACTAGGGGACAATTTCCCACGACACGCGTCCCCAGCACGTCGGGTGAAGTAGCGCGACGTTGCCTGACTTCGCTCGACATATCGTTAGTGTAACGTCCCTGTGTGTTCTTGGCTGGTAGAATGTTGTTTTATTATCAGCAATCACTGTGTGTGGTGCCGATAGTGACAGGTTGCTAGTCTGACGCCTAAACCATACCCTAACTTACTTCCTTAGTAGCTTCTTACGACATCCATGGAAAAAAATACAGAGGCGTTATTCTATACCCGACACCACACGGTTAAGTCACAGGTACAGTCACGAACCGGGATTGTCGTACCACTTGCCACTGTTCGCAATTTAGAAGTGTAAATCGTGTAATCAATGACCGATGTGACCGACTAGATGTTAGCTATTGGATTAGTATTACACGACCAAGTTACAAACATAGGTAAGTGGCTCAACAATCCCAGTTCGCGATGGTACGTACGTTTACGTTCTCATAAAAAAAGTAAAAAAAAACTTTTAAGTAAAACGGTTTTATTTTAGTCTAATCAATGTGTATAAAACCGTTTTACTTAAAAGTTTTTTTTTACTTTTTTTTTCGAGCTTTTAGTTTTTTTTTAATTTGATATAGTGCACTGTATTCTCCTTGCAAAGACCTTTCAATTGATACCCATATTGATGGGGTAGATAAGAATTAGGTCATCCGCCATTTTGTAGCGGCGGCCATTTTGAATTTACAATGATAATGAATGTACACATACATACATACATATTCTCACGCCTGTATTCCCAAGAGGGGTAGGCAGAGCACATGAATTCAAAAATCCAGTGCCACGTTTAGCATTTTCAGGGTAATCAGATGGTTAAACGTGATATTGCAGTGACAGGTTGCTAGCCCATCGCCCACAATACACTAACCCTTTCCCAGAGTCGACTCTTACGACACCCACGGGAAGAAAGGGGGAGATGAATGATAATGAATGTACATTATTGTATTGTCACCACAACTAAAAGCGCATACCGAATTTCAGATCAATCAGTTGACGGAAAGAGGGTGAAATTTCCATTTCTAAATTTGAACCAACAAAGACCAAAGAATAAAGTCTAAAACAAACGGGGTAAGCTAAGTAAAACCGTTTAAAAACATCAACTCGACACAAAAGCGATTTCCTCCTACAGGCTAAGCTGTTTCAAAAAAACGTCTTTAAATATAATCAGGAATCAACAAGCCCTATAATTTACTTAAACATTTCATAACTCATAACACGAGATTCGTTCGCGCAAAGGGAATTCCCGACTCAGACCTTCAAAGGGAAAAAGGCGACAAATTTGTAAAAAAAGGGAAACGAAATGAAGCAAAATAATTCACATATTCGACACTCAATTACACATGCCTCATTCCGATTTTGTTTCGAGTTTTCCTTCTGTTTTTCCATTTTTCCTCATTATTTTATGTTATTATGTTTTACGGAATTACATGCGTGTTTTTGTATCCATCTACGTGGCTTGTTATGAGTGAAACGCTCGGGCAGGGAATGTGTTCTGCTTTCGCGGGATGTACCATCGCGAACCGGGATGGTTGAGCCACTTGCCACTGTTCGCAATTTAGACGTGTAATCAATGACCGATGTGACCGACTAGATGTTAGCTTTTGAATTAGTATTACACGACCAAGTTACAAACAACAGTGGCTTAACAATTCCGGTTCGCGATTGTACGTTGTGTTCCTATCATCAGATTAAGTCATTGCAAGAGTAAGAAATACATATACAGGGTGGCCGGAAATTGACCGTAAATATAAAAAAAAAATGTCGGGTGAACGCGTCTGAAAACCTCTCTGTATGTCTGAAATTCATCTTATGGTTCTAATGAAAACGCGAACGAAGCGTTGTGACAATCACTGCAATCACAGAAATACCAAATAGTGTGAATTAATAACTAACAAAGCTAACCTAACTCACGAAATTTATCGTAAAACACTTCTTTTTATTCGTTGGTTAGGTTAGGTTAGGTGAGGTTAGATTAGTTATTATTTTACGTAATTTATTGTAAAAACCCTTTGTTAGGTGTTAGGTTCTAGAGTAATAAAACTTACTCGATACGGCTGTCAGCTTTGATAGTACATGTTTTACGAGAACGATATTTACTACGCCTAAAATCCAGGTCAAAATCAAACGCGCATAAACAATAAACAACTACCCGCACCGCAGCAATAAAACAGTAGCCACGCAAATGGCCTTTTAAAAGCTCGCACCGATGGCCGAAAAATGTGGAAAAAAGTTTTAAAATGGAGGCAAAAATGCGAAGACGAATCGCCCGGCGGCCCGCGGACCCAAAATGGCCGTAACAAAATGGATAGGAATGTGAAAATGCGGCCATATTTCATCGCGCGAGCTCTCAGTATTGGGGTAATGCGAAAGAGTAAATAACTGTCAATATATGCGAAATAATCCGGTACCAGGCCGGTTATTTTGATGTTTTGATACTTCAGGCGACCTATTTTGACGACTGGTTACATCATTTTTCAATCGCGTCGTTCAAGTATAGTCCGCTAGAAACTTGCACGTGCCGCCGGCTAGACAAGCCATGCCGCGCGCTGCATACACCCCCTTGGACGCTTGATCGCGTCACCGCTCTCTTTGATAGGTTCCTAAGTTTAGCCACTCTGAGCGCCATCGGCCACAGCCACAAATGCCGCTACGAGAAGCTAGATGGAGCTAGAAAAGTAGTCGAAGCGATAGTCACATGTTTGGTTCAGACAACCGTTTAGTGGCCATTTAGAAGCGAGCTATGACGATTGTAGCGTGTGGCGGCCACCGGCGTCAATCGTGTGTGGCGCGTGCATGAATACTACAGAAAATATGCCGGTGGCGGCGTTTTGTGCCTGTGGCCGGGGACCCTTAGGTTCATACCTGTAAATGTGTCCTGTTCCGTGGGTTCCCGAACCAAAGGCGCAGGGCTTGCACGACAGTGTAGCGTGGAGTCCGGATTGCGGGGTAGCTGCAACAAGATGGGAGTCAAGAACTGATAATAAAATAAGGTTCACATGTTTGTATACAGTGTTTGCGGGCCAATCAAACTTTTGCATGCGCTAAGTGCCCAATGACTTTTAAATAATACATACACACATACATGTTCTCACGCCTGTATTCCCATGAGGGGTAGGCAGAGCACATGAATTAAAAAATCCAGTGCCACGTTCCAGATACTGTATACTTACCAAGAAGATTTTCGTTAAATGTGAAATATGAGAGCCGGAGTATAAAAGACTTTAGAATATAGAAGAAAGAGTTTTTTTTATATTTTTTATATTAAAATCTCGAAAAAAACTTCATAGGGGTTTTCAGACGTCAGACTGTCCGACTATTTACAATTGGTTAAAATATACGGTCGATTTCCGGCCACGCTGTATACGCCTTTCACCAATAATCAGATGTTTTAGCAGTGCTGTCCATAGTCATAATATTTATGCTGGTGACTGTCCAATAAAGAAAGACATACATACATATTTCCTTATTCGGAGATAAAATGCCGGATAAATATCCGATCAAATGCTCCCGGCATTAACAGAATCGATGTCGTGCAGTAATACGACAAAATGAAATGTGAAGTCGTAAAAATAATTCATAAATCGTAGAATTGCCGTTTTTACGGCGAATCGTTCGACTGCCTTTTTTATTTGTTTAAGTAATACTTAACAATACAGGTATTGGATTAAAAGCAGGTTTTATCGTGTCATAAAATAATTCCTCTGAGGTGTCGGTCTTCTTCACTTCTTCCGTGGATGCCGTCGGAGGCAACTAAGGTTTAGATGTGCTTTATTGGGCTAGCAACCTGTCACTATTAAGTATATCACCTCTTCCATCAGTTTACATACCAAAAATTATGTTAAAGTGGCTGCGATGCGTGAAATAGTCATAATTATGGTATGTCACGATTTGTGTGCTCTGTCTGTCTACCCCTACCCCATAAATGGGAACATAGGCATGATTGTATGTATGTACTTATGTATAAAATAATTTAAAATCTACAGCCTTATCTGCAGTTTGTAACGTGGAATACCAGATTTCAGCTCAATCGGCAACCGAAAATTGTACAATTTAACTTTAAAATTTTGATAACAAACAAAATTAAAGGGAAAATAATCATGAGAACAGGTGGAACTAAGCAAAAGTTTGTAAAAAAACCGGTTACTTTTTCAGGTTGCTGATGGTTCGTCGCCTCATAGTCTGTCACTATTATATTACTTAACTTTAAATCCGAAAAATAAGGCTGTCCCAGAAGTAAAGAGACAAATTTGAAATTTCAATC
>BHDV01052007.1:28115-50989 GCA_005406045.1 Adoxophyes honmai | reverse complement strand
TCGAAATAGGAATGTAGACAAAAATGGGACATTGACGATATCAGAAAGTGAACGAGTTGGCACTGTGGTCAAAATAGGAATGTACACAAAATGGGGTATTGACGACATCAGAAAGTGGACGATTTAGGAATTGTAGGCTGACGACATGGCACTGTGGACGACTTAAGAAGGTGACGAAATGAAACTGTGGCCGAAGTCATCCTGAGTCATTTTGAGTTGTTCTATTAAAAATTTTCGTGCAGCGCCGCGTCGCGTCTCGTCTCGGTGTGAATTGACCCTTACTCGTTTCATGACCACTAAACTTCTCACATGTTTTTTAGATTTACAGTTGGCAGGAATGATAGTGACTGGTTGCTAGGCTGTTGCGTAAAACATAATTTCCTTAGTCGCCTCTAAAGATATCCACGGAAGAAATGGAGAGGTGTTATTTTAAACCCAACACCAGACGGAAACGGAATGAATGAGAGGTATTCAAGAGAAGATGGATGACGGGCCGTAAAACGGCCTTTAAAAAATATGTAGATAGTCTGTACGAGTACATAACAATAACCATAGTTAAAACTTTAATTAAACTCCAACATCCCAAAAACGCTCTCCAACCTGTCCGGCAGTGGTCCGGCGGACGTCCGGGATAAGAGCCGTAAAGATTCACCGGACATCTGCGCGTTGAAAGCGCTTTATGACGGAGAAGGCCGTTATACCGTAATAGTATTGACGGACATGCCCGCGATTCACTATTAGGCCGGGTTGCCCCCGGGGTTAGTGTCAGGATGGGAAGTTTAAAATGCTCGGAATTTGTTCACGTTTGATAAGACACTGAACTGACAAATACTGACAATATTATATCCGCACTACCCATACAGTCACGAACCGGCATTGTTGAACCACTTGCCACTGTTCGCAATTTAGACGTGTAATCAATGACCGATGTGACCGACTAGATGTTAGCTATTGGATTAGTATTACACGACCAAGTTACATAGGTAAGTGGCTCAACAATCCCGGTTCCCAAATGGGCTAGGCTGAGCGCACGAAATGCTACATAGTCAAAACTATGACTGTTTCACTTTTCGTGGCCACTTCTAGCCTAGCCGTTTGTTTAGGTGGTGAATTGGCAGGTTGCTAGCCTGTTGCCTAAAATATACAGTAGGTAATCTAATTCCGTAGTCGCCTCTCACGATGTCTAAGGAAGAAATGGAGAGGTGTTATGCTAAATCCGACCCCACGGGATATTTATTCACAGCAGCAAAGCAGGTATTTAGTCACAGTAAACGCCGATGACGATCTATAGCGGGATAGTGGGTCAAGAATCAATTGTTTCGATAGTCCATGAGCTACATTATTGCAAAGCTTCATTAAAATCCATCCACTACTTTTGCGTGAAAGAGCAACAAACCTCCATCTCACTTTTTAAACAAAAACCCGACCAACCTCCCATCAAATTTGTCCATCGTTTCGATAAAAGAGCAGTTTTCTCTGTACAGAAAGCCAACTAATTCCCAAGTGTGAAGGAAACAAAGGCCCTAATAAAGGTTGCAACCGGAAACTAATGGTCCATTCCGAAGTCGGTCGTGTTCACAAGCGGTACCGGAAACGAAAGATCAGCCGTTACCGGTATCGTGTATCGGTATCGACCGCATTGAGATTCCGATCGCGTCCGCGCGGACAAAAACAATCGACACGCAACAAATCTGGGCCGGCAGACCAGTTAACCACAGTGGTACAGTAAAAACTGATTTTATACCAGTTTTGAAACGTACGCCTGTATTCCCAAATAGGTCTTGCGACTACACAATACGACAGCGACAAAACTGTTAAACCTCATAACCTTTTGCAGCATAGTTTTTAGATTCCAAGTTAGATGAAGGAGATACATTAATGATAGGTTGCTAGCCAGTGGATGTCATAAAAGGTAACCTGATATAGGTTTAGGTTTAGGCGATAGGTTAACAACCTGCAAAAATTATACCTCTTTCATTTATTTTTAAAACCTGAAGCTATGCTGGAAGTGGTTGCGAAACATGAAATAGTGAAGTAAAGTAAGGTAAAAACTCTTTATTATACATACATGTATAATAAAGAGTTTTTACTTTACTTTACCATGGTGCTCGTGAGCATTGCGAGAGATTTCAACCACGAATTCCAGAGGCTATAAAAAGTAATAAATGTTATATGAACTTAGGTCGAAACACGATTTTTTTTACTATTATTAAGGCACGTTTATACGACATTAGCAATTATTATGTATGAAAATTATAAAAAAAATCGTGTTTCGACCTAAGTTCATATAACATTTATTACTTTTTATAGCCTCTGGAATTCGTGGTTGAAATCTCTCGCAATGCTCACGAGCACCATGTATACAAAGTACAAAATCATGGATTCATGTACGTAACGATTCCTGAGTACCCATTTTTGATCAAAGATTTATCTGCCTACTCCATGGACATAGGCGTATGTAAAACAGTCTAGCATGAATCCTCTGGTTATAACAGTGCTGTGACAGCAGTCCTCGCCCGCGGTCCGATTGTACTAACAGCCACTAATTGTTACGTGGCCGGCATTCGGACCGCCGCTACCTGCGTAGGCTAATACAAAGCATACAGTCGGGATGTCGCAGCGGGCGGAGTTCGTAGACGACACGCGGCAGCAGACGACGTGTCGCTGGGACACTTGCACCAGTAAGCGGATTGCCCAGTAGTAAGGGATACTGAATACGAAGCTTGAGGTCGCTTCGATTTCTGCCGGCTCAGCACGACAGAGTGCATGTACTTAGAGATGCGCGCGAGATAGACTATAGATACCTGTCACTGTCTAATTAGAAACGTCAGAAAGGGACAGGTGGGCTATCCCGCGCGCAAGACAAGTAATGCTGTGCTAAGCCTACCGCTCGGGGCATATTTGTGTGATGTAAGTTCATGAATGTTTGCTGTCGTGTCTTGGGTGTTCAGTATGATAAGTATGTAGGTAAAGCAAGTTCTATAACGAATAGTAAACTCGGTAGGTATATACTTTTCCATACAAAAATTAATTACTTTCGCACGTTAAGTACTATTGCCACACTTGATACAATCGAGAGATACGTCTTTTCCGTCATCCACATTCATTCATTGCATCTCTTCATGTTGCGACGACGTATTGTTTCTGACGCGACGACAAATCTACCGCTGCATGTCGGCTGTCGAGATGTATCTACAACAAATAGAGTAGCGGACTTTGCCGCATTGAGCGGTCCGCATTATCGTGCAGTTGTGCATACAGAGTGCTAATACGACAGGGTGTTAACACATGAAATGTTTGACTGAAATGTTTGACTTTTGGTGCTGTTTAACTCCGACATTAAGACCGGTAGTGTGAGTTTGATTAAATACAATATGTGTTCGAATTGTGTTTCTTGCAGTGTGAGGGTGTGGTGCATTTTATATCAATAAATCAGCTTAAAAATATTTGTAATTAATTATAGTTACCTTCTAGATTTGTTATCAACCAGGAGGAAAAAAAGAAGTATCTCTCTCTCTGTGTCTGTCTCTCCCTGTGTGTGTTCTGGCTGGGAGTGTTCTAACTGCTGAGTAGACTGTAAAATTATACATTTTCTCATAACATAACAGACAAACTATAAGAGGATAGGAGTCGCACCATTTCTCTATACAAACATAGTCTCCTGTTTTCGCCGTGAATAATGACATAAGAGCAAATTTTTTTTTTACATTATATTTGTATCTGTTGTGGCTATGCCCCTACGATTTGCTTTTATCGATATTCTAAATAAAAAAAATATATATATTAGAAAATCGATAAAAGCAAATCGTAGGGGCATAGGCACAACAGATACAAATTTAATGAAAAAAATAATTTTGCTCTAATGTCATTATTCACGGAGAAAACAGGGGACTACGTTTGTATGGAGAAGTGGCGCGACTCCTATCCTCTTAAAAACTTTAAACTTATCGGTACTAACAAGGTACTAACAGGCGTTCCTCTGAAATACAAGCTCTACTAGGGCACTGTACACGTTGAAAGTCAGTTAGCTGTTTTACAACACTTTGACAATACATACAATGTGACTTTATTCTCATTCCTGTTCTTACTCGACAGTCAAAAGGGAAATTAAAATATAATAACAAGGAATTCCGACGTCACTTTTATCTGCACTTACTTCTCATTAACTGGCAACTTTGAAACTACAGAAGCCTTACAAACTAAGAAGTAGGTCAGTTTTGTAATTCATCCAGACTTGGCGGAAATTAAATGAAAACCTACTAGAATATTATTGAAACCTACAAGGACGATAAAAATGTGTCAACTTAAATATTTAGATGGTTGAAAGCTTGAACCGCGTGGTGTCGGGTCTAGAATAACATCTCTCCATTTTTACGTGGATGTCGTAAGAGGAGTCTCAGGAAAATAGGTTAAGGTCCACTTTAGGAGACAGGCTAGCAACCTGCGATCTTTAAACCTAAAATAATAGTAGAAGTGGCCACGAAATGTGAAATAGTTAGGGTTTTGTCTATGTAGCGTTTCGTGTTCTCTGCCTACCCCATTTCGGAATACAGCCGTATAGTAACAGCGTATGCTTAGAAGTTATGTTCTAAAAGTTAGAAGCTTTAGTTTAGTAGGGTAGGGGCGGGTAGAATCGGACACCAGATAGGCTATCCCTGTCACTGTCTAAGTAGAGACGTCAGAAAAAGACAAGTGCTAACGCTAAGCCTACAGGGGCCAAATAGTGAAGACTACGCGGAATGATGAAGTTACGGCATTTTGAGGCAATGTTAATATGCGGAGGACCTGCAGTTGCTAGCTAAAAGCACTTATGATAGGAGGTGGTTTGTGAACGGCGCGCTTTTACTTCGCCAAAAACCAAATATAAATAACTACAAATATAAACCAAATACAAATATAAATAAAAATAAAATAAAATAACTTTATTTTCAGACTTCGTGGGCCCATAGGTTGTTAGTAACAAAAGAACTTAAGTACTATGTTAGTATGACACAAAAAGAATTACAAAAATAAACAAGACAAATAAATCATACTGTCACAACAAGGCCAGATCAGCACTGTCCAGCCTTCCCGCCATAACCCGCAGTAGACTGTTGGGCCCTCCCCGTACCCTAAGCATAAGAGATGTTAATATTAGACATGAACATGAAGTAAATAAACTTTGCGACTATTTATACAGTTTGACTTAACAAACTAACTAGGCAACATCGGTGGTCTTATTCTCTAGCGTTATTAGTTAGTTAGTTAACTAAACGATGTCGATGTCGAGCCGTCACATTTACCAAACAAAATGGTAGCTAATCTTGACACCTTCACGTTGAGCGTATCGACGTGTTTGCTTTGTTATGTCGGAGAATAACAACGTATGAATATGAGAACGTAGGTAGTTATTGCATTGACAAATATGTACTGGATCCAATTGAAATAATACAAGTAATAACACCTTTCCATTTCTTCAGTGGATGTCGTAAGAGGCGACTAAAGGAAATAGATTTAGGTATGCTTTAGTAGGAAATAGGCCACCTGTCACTATTATACCGCCTCCTAACCTAAAATTGTGCTTTTCAAACCTAAAATTAGGCTAGAATTGGCTGCGAAATAGTCAAAATCATGGTTTTGTCTACGTTACGAGTAAAGTATTCTGCCCAACCCCATAGGAACACAGGCGTGATTGTAAGCGGGGTAGACAAAAAACAGATAGGTAAGCTAAACCTATCTCCCGCATAAATACTTAGTAGCACGGTCTGGTTCGTTAGTTTACAGCCCCGAAATATAATTTAAAACAAATCAACCCTCCGCCGATGGCGCGCGTAATTTTCCTGCTTGTTTTATCTGTGGACAATGGAGCTCATTTTGGGCACAATGAAGCCCGTGCCGCGGCCTGCGCCAAAATGTCGCCATTAAAAACCTCCTGTGGATAAGATAGTTTGATTATGGCGCGGGGTTGTATAGCTGTTAGATATAACAGTCGTAAGTGCGCTAGACAAATTTAGTTTTAAATCGAAATTAATCAGTTCATTTTTAACCCCCGACGCAAAAACGACGGGGTGTGTGTGTGTGAATGTGTATGTGTCTGTCTGTGGCATCGTAGCTCCTAAACGGAGGATCCGATTTTAATGCGGTTTTCTTGGTTCGAAAGCTATATCCGTCGAGAGTGTTCTTAGCTATGTTTGGTGGAAATCGGTTCAGTTCTTCAAGGTCATCAAGTCATTTGTTAGGTGTGATGAGGATGTTACACGTTCAGTAAAGCCATCGCGTTGGGGCTCGTCGGGGGTTTTTTTTCAATTACCACTTCGTGGCCACCTCTAGCATATATTTTTGAAGAAGTGGAGAGGTGTTATTCTAAACCTGATACCAAACTGAAACAAAGTCTTGAAACCGGTTAGTCACCCGCTTTTTCCCATGGACAATTGATTTAAAAGTAAGTAGTAAAGTAGTAGCGAGTAAAGACTAAGGCGCTGCGCAGACGTCAGAGTTTTGTGCGGTCGAGTCTGGCGCAGCCATAAATTGTCTGAATGGCGCGGTGACAGCTTCCAGGAATTTCCATTCAGAGTTTCGTGGAAGCTGTCACCGCGCCATTCAGACAATTTATTGCTGCGCAGACTCGATCGCACAAAACACTGTCGTCTGCGCAGCGCCTAAAGGCTCAACTCATACTGGCGCAGAGTCGAAGCAACGCGACGCGTAGCGCCTCGCAAATCCACTCAACTCAAGGCGAACTTAGAAGCGCGAATGCACGTGTCAACGTGTGTCGATACTGTCGATGCGCGCTTCCGTATTTACATAACAATACAATAGAGATGAGATTCTTTAGTGTCGAAAAGAATCCTCATTTGGATAAATGAAACCTAAGTCACTACTCCATTACCTACTTTAGTTTTTAAATAACAATAACTAAAGCTGACCTATTGTAGTCGTATTAAAGGGCTAAGAAAGGAATGGGAGAGGGACAGGGGCGGCTCAGTGGGTCGGCAACTGGGTCTGGCTTTGAGGACCTTCGCAGGCCAGTGGACTTCAGACGACCTTGCTTTGTTTCCCGTGCAGCTGGCGTACGGAAAAATGGGACTTAACACGTTCCGTGTCTGAAGGCCCCCAGGGACATGAAGCTTTTTTTTGTCTATGCTCCCACTATGGTGCCACAGTTTCATACATCCGTAACAATATATAAATGTGAAAGTGTGTTTGTTTGTTTGTCCGTCTTTCACGGCTAAACGGAGCGATGGATTGACGTGATTTTTTAGGTAGAGATAGTTTAGGGCAGTGACATAGGCTACTTTTTTCTCTTCAAAATCCCCCATTTCCCTAAAGTGAGGGGTGGAAGTTTTCAATGTAGAAAGCTATAAATTGGTATGTGTGCTATCTCTTCTGTGATACCCCGAATTTAACGAGAGCGGAGCCGCGGGCAAAAGCTAGTAATGCATAATTAGACTTGTGACATTGACAGACCGGTTTGTACGGGGATAGAGAATGTGTTAAGTTTGAAAAAAAAGTGATATATTAAAGTGGTCAGACTTTAGTTCGTTTGACCACAATAGTTGGTGCATTTGGTAAGTGATAGGTACAGTCACGAACCGGGATTGTTGAGCCACTTGCCCCTGTTCGCAATTTGGACGTGTAATCAATGGCCGATGTGACTGACAGATGTTAGCTATTGGATTAGTATTACACGACCAAGTTACAAACGTTGGTAAGTGGCTCAACAATCCCTGTTCGCGATGGTACCACAACCCGACTTGGTAACGGCTGAATTTTATTTATGAGTAAACTATTATTTTATGAGTAAGTCTCACGGTAGTTTTATGTTTTAAACGTGGCAAAATATTCGCAACTCCGTGTGGTGTCGGGTTTAGAATGACATTCCTCCATTTCTTCCGCGAATGTCGTAAGAGGCGACTAAGGAAATATGTTAAAGTGTGTTTTAGGCGACATGCTAACGACCTGTCCCTATTATGCCTGAAAACTGAAAACCTAAAAACAAAATATGCTAGAAGTGGCCACGAAACTTGAAACAGTCATGCTTTTAAAGTAGCTTTTCGTGTGCTCTGCCTACTTTATTAGCAATACAGTATACAATAAAAACGCTAAAATTTTGCAACCAATAAGGTCAACAACAATTTATAGGGTACCGCAATGTAACTAAAGTCTATTATTTCTCGTATACTAAATAAAGGACGGTGGTTCCGTCCACAGGTTATTTCGGGATGTTTATGGGAAGGCGACGGCATCCGGGATTATATCCCGGGAACTTTTGAACCGGACTATAAATTATTATAAGCAGGTTAAGGGGTCAAAGTGATTCCGCCATCTTTTTCATAGCCAACCATCTGTTTCGCATTCTTTTGCACCTGTGATGGGAAAGTCGTAAAAAATCCCGGGATGAAGGGCTATGGTTTAGCCAGAAACATGTCGAGGTAAATTCGGTTTGAGACGTGAGTTATTCGTGTTTTTAAATATGACCGAAATATTATTCGTGTATTTTTTTTAATGTGTACGGTCAAGGACTTTAATTCATGAGCCACCATAGAACCTTTTCAAGGAAAAAATAATTACGATTTCCCCTGATAATTAATGAGATGTATTGTGACTACGACGTTTACTTTGTATCGATTCCATGGTGGCACATGAATTAAAGTCCTTGACTGTACATTCATTTTTGTATTATATTTAGTTTCGCTCCCTGTATACTACTTATAGTTTATTATATCTACATACCTCACTGACTGTTTTCTTTCTGCCTCTTTCTGTTGCACAAAAAACCAAATTTATTAGATGTAATTTGATGATGATGATTTTTACACATAACACAATTGACAATTTTGCTTTTGCTCTACTTAAAAATTAAGTAATCACACATATGTGATGCTTCTCGAGTACTCGTAAAGGTTTTGTCTTATATTTATCTAAATAAACTTGAAGATAAGCATGTGCATACAAAAAAAAAAACTAATTTACATTTAAACATTGGTTGTTCAGAGCCCGCAATGTAAAACAGCGCACAACATTCGCCGATACATGTAAATTAAGCGTTATTCGAAGCATTAGCATCTTACATAACCGGGCCACAGGTCCTCAAACTTATCCGCCTTATGTTTTTAAAAACACGGTCGAGTATTTTGTTCGTATCAATAAAATGGCCGGAGGTTGGACCTAAACATCCCTCACCCTTTTAGTGACGTGCCAGTATGAAAGAAAACGGTTTCAATTCCGGTAATTTTCGAAGCCAATTCTAGCATATTTTTTAGGTTTTTAAGTTTTAGAGGTACTACAGTGACAGGTTGCTAGCTTGTCGCTGAAAATATACACACTTACATACATACATCACGTCCTGTATTCCCAAACGGGGTAGGCAGAGCACACGAAGCGCTACATAGACAAAACCATGAGTGCTTCACGTTTTCTGGCCACTTCTAGCATGTTTTTTTAGCTTTTGAGTTTGTAGGTGTAATAGTGACAGGCTGCTAGCTTATTGCCTAAAATATACCTTAACTAGTATCCTAAGTCACCTCTTACGACATCCACGGAAGATAAGGAAAGGTTCCATCATGAACTGGTGATAAAAACAGCACTTTTTACTCGGTCAATTGTTAAAATTAGTCCGATAAAATTTAGCAAATCCATAGTAAGTTTTAATGAAATCGCGACCTCTATGTATGTTACCCTAGCGTCCACCTATCGCCAAATAGCAGATCTTCTCCTACAGACATCATCAACTGTCAAAGTATTCTACATCGCCCTAACGAAGTTTCGAAGATCGGTTGCATAAATACAATTCCCAACTTTCTTTTTATGGACTTCGGTCCCTAGGCATAACATCTACCTGGGGAATGATCTCTCTATTGGAGTCTATCTCACAGGACTAATTAAAACAAAAATTTGTTAATGCGTTCCTTCGTCCAGCATCAGCTGAGTAACATTTGGTCAACCATTTTGACTCCAGGCCGTACGATAAAATTAAGTTTTAGGTTTCAATATCGGTTTCTTCCGCTATCGGGGCACATCACTAGTCCCTTTGAAGTGACAGGGACCCGCCCGGCGAGAACTTCTTAAGTGCGTCAAAGTAGTTTTTTGCGAATTCCGGCTTTTTTAGACAAAAGGGTCAGTAGAATTTTTCCTTACGACTTACATAATCTTAGGCACGACGTAAATTGTACGGGATTGACTCTATTTTTACGACTTTATTTATTTGTGTTTTGAAGGGTGGGTACTTATGTGACAGATCTTTTTATTATTTTCTAGGGTACCGTACCCGAAAACAGGAGACAGAGACTTCGCTGTCCGTCTATCCGTCCGTCACTAGAACGTATTTCACGAACCGTGTAGTTACACTGTTTAAATTTTCACAGATGATATTTCTGTTGCCGCTATAACAACAAATATCAAAAATTAAATGAAATAATTATTTACTTGCTCCCCTCCCACACGACAATCGTGATTTTTTAGGTCTTGATCTGGGAGGTATAATGATGATAGGTTTCTAGCCGGTCGCCTATAATAACTACGGAAGAAATCATTATCATCATCATCATCATCAGCCTATATACGTCCCACTGCAGGGCACAGGCCTCCTCTCAGTATGAGAGGGCTTGGGCTATAGTTCCCACGCGGGCCCAGTGCGGATTGGGAACTTCACACACACCGTTGAATTACTTCGTCGCTGTGTGTAGGTTTCCTCACGATGTTTTCCTTCACCGAATAGCTCGTGATAAACATCAAATTCGATATCGCACATAAATTCCGAAAAATTCAGAGGTGCAAGCCCGGGATTTGAACCCACGACCCTCTGCTTGAGAGGCCACATGTCGAACCGCTGGGCTACCACGGCTTTTAAACGGAAGAAATGGAGAGGTGTTATTCTAAACCCAAAATCACACGGAAAATGCAAAACCAAACGTAATTTTCAAAATTAAACAAAGACATCATCTAGTTCCTGTGTGGTGTCGGGGTAGAATAACACTTCTCCATTTCGTTCGAGGATGTCGTAAGAGGCGACTAAGGAAATAGGTTAAGGTATGCTTTAGGCGACAGGCTAGCAACATAATCACTATTATACCTGCCAACTTAAAACCTAAAAAAACACGCTACAAGTGGCCACGAAGCATGAAATAGTAATAGTTTTGTCTATGTATTTAGTGCCTAGTATACCTACCCCATTTGGGAGTACAGACGTGACGAATGTACCATCACGAACAGGGATTGCTGAGCCACTTACCTATGTTTGTAACTTGGTCGTGTAATACTAATCCAATAGCCATCTAGTCGGTCACATCGGTCATTGATTAGTTGATTACACGTCTAAATTGCGAACAGTGGCAAGTGGCTCAACAATCCCGGTTTGTGACTGTATGGGTAGTGCGGATATATTGTTAATACAGGAATTATTATACATTTTGAAATGCAAATGAACAGAGAAAGCTGAATATTTGATATGACGTAGGGAATGCCCAAAAAAGCTTAACTTGAAATTGTCGACCAAGATTTCCTATGTGGGTTTTCCGCCATCTTGAAAAACAGGTTAAGATTGGTTTGGATTGATCGTGACTGTATGTAATATACAGACATAACCTAATTTCTAAAATAAAACAAAGACTACCTGTTCATCTATTACTCAGAGGAATGCCCACCTAGGTAATTGAGACATAATTATCCCAGCCAAGTCCCAGCTCAAAGTCTAGAAACCTTATCCCAAGCTGGAATAGCCGGGATTCTTGCAAAGTTCCGCTCTCAGGACCTGACTCTAACTCACTCTAATTCGAGCCGAGTTGCGCAACTATGCTTGTCATGCGTTAGAGCAATCCAAGTATTTCAATAGTCTAGCGTATAGTTGGCGTGCGACGGACGTAAGTAGGTCGCTAACGGCTTCAGTCAATTAGCTATCCTTTTTTTTATCGGTAGAAAGTCATGAAGTAGAATTTCATGAAGTCCCTTGCTTGGCTTGTTAATTTGTCATGTTTATTTTGTACTAGCTTTCCGCCCGCGGCTTCGCCCGCGTGTAATTCGGTTATATTTCGGTATAAAGCGGACATTCCCTCGGGAACATCTTTTTTTTCCGGGATAAAAAGTACCCTATTATTTAATCTGGACTTCTAACTTTACGTCTGCAAAATTTCAAAGCAATCGGTTCAGTAGTTACGGCGTGAAAGCGGAACAAACAAACTAACAAACAAACAAACTAACAAACAAACAAACTCACTTTCCGATTTATAATATTAGTAAGGATAATAAAGAGTTACATACATAATTTTCATACATACATACATACATACATACATACATAAACATAGGAAAGATGACATAGACAACACCATGACTATTTCACACTTTCCAGACACTTCCAGTAAAATTTTAGGTTTAAAAACAGATGGATGATGTTGTAAAATAGTGACAGATTGCTAGCCTGTCTCCTAAAGCATACGTAAATCTATGTACTTAGTCGCCTCTTACGATATCCACGGAAGAAATAGAGAAGACTTATTATATCCCGACACCATACTGGCGAAGTAACATACATACATATATTACGTATGTATTCTCAAATGCGGTAGGGAGAGCACATGGATAACGGATAAAAGTCAAACTTAACTTTGCCTTTCTTCCCATAATATTGACATAGTGTCCTACAGGAATGTTATTTTTTGCTATGCCATTACAAATTTTCGATTTTCGATTGTACACTCCCATCCTATGTGGATGTGAAAGTGCTCACGGCAGGATTTAGCTATAGGTATGTAGGTATTAAATAGGTCTTTGAGATAACGAGGAGTTGAAGGATTGAAAATATTACCGTAAAGAAGACGTCAAGTACGTGATTGTATCCGTTTAATTTCAAAATTAAATGCCCCTACTATAATGCCCTATGGGAGCTTGGGAGCTACCCATATCGGACACGTGATACGCTATATAAAAACAAAACATTATTAATAGCACCACGCAAATGAGTATTAACGACGAAGGCATAGTTAATGGCAGTCTGTTTAATAGGAATCATAAATACTGATTACAGAGTCTGGATCTAGGGATTTGTTGTTTTACTATCTTTTCTGTACTATTTAGCATGTGATTAAACCATGTATCGACAGACATGGTGTCGGGTTCAGATAAACACTTCTTCTTTTCTTCCGTGGATGTCGTAAGAGGCGACTAAGGACTGGGTTAAGGTATATTTTAGGCGACAGGCTAGCAACCTGTCAATATTGTACCTACTTGTCACCTTTAAACCAAAAAATATGTGCTAGAAGTGGCCACGAAACGTGAAATAGTCATCGTTTTGTCTATGTAGCGTTTTGTGTGCTCTGCCTACCTGCGTGATGTATGTAGAAATGAGGAGATCCGTAGACGAACTAAAGTCACCGATGTAGCCCACCGGATTAGCAAGTTAAAGTGGCAATGGGCAGATCTCATTGCACGAAGAGCAGACGGCCAATGGGGTTGAAAAGTGTTTGACTGGAGACCAAGGATAGTAGGACGTCCACCTACAAGGTGGACAGACGACTTAATAAAGGTCGCCGGAAAACGCTGGATGCAGTACTTGAGGTACTTATTATGGAAGTATAAAGGGGAGGCATTATGTTCTGCAGTGGAAGTCTTATAGCTGAAATAATGATGATAATTTTGGAGACAGACAAGCAATCTCTCACTATTATACCGTGCTAAAAGTTACGAAGCTACCCGTGTGGTGTCAGGTTTAGAACTATACCCCTCCGTTTCTTCCGTGGATGTCGTAAGAGGCGACTAAGGACTGGGTTAAGGTATATTTTAGGCGACAGGCTAGCAACCTGTCACTATTGTACCTGCCACCTTGAAACCCAACAAAAAAAAATGCTATAAGTAGCTACAAAACGTGTAATAGTTTAGTAGTATTGTTTGCCTATGTAGTGTTTTGTGTGCTCTGCCTATCCTATTTGGGAATACAGGCGTGGTATAAGAATGAATGAATAAAAGTTACGAATCGTGAAATACAGTCATAATTTCGTCTAAGTATGTATCCCCGTGTGGTGCCGGGTTAGAATAGCACCTCCCCCTTTCTTCCCGTGGGTGTCGTAAAAGTCGACTCTGGGAAAGGGTTTGTGTATTGTGGGCGATGGGCTAGCAACCTGTCACTGCAATATCACTTTTAACCCCCTGGAATTTGCTAAACGTGGCACTGGATTTTTGAATTCATGTGCTCTGCCTACCCCTCATGGGAATACAGGCGTGAGAATATGTATGTATGTATGTATGTATCCTAACCCCATTTAGTAATACAGCCGCGATGTATACAAGTATTTGGTGTCAATATGTAAACCGGTGCGCTGCCCGCGGCTGCACGGCATTCTGGTCACGCCGTGACACGGGTCGCGGGCAATTTGTCCACGTCTTTTACCCCGCTGAGTCACCGGCGGGTTACTTGAGATAGTTTTTAAAAAGTTTCAATAATGCATCACAGTGGCCTAGTTCTGTTTGCGGACCAAAGACGCAAAAACGGTGTTCATGCTTGACATCAGTTTGTGTTTGTTTTTTTTTCTCGGTGCACTGTTGGACATTGGATACCTACTTTGCGTTACGTAGCTTGTAAGATGGGATTCGTGATTGGTTTTGACTATGTAACGATTCGTGTGCTCTGCCTACCCTATTTGGGAATACAAGCGTGATGTATGTTTGGATGAAAGGATGTATGTTTATGTAGAGTGGTCGGAATTCAACTTGGCCAAAATTGACAGGTGCGTAACGCGGTGCGGGAACGACAAACCAAACAAACGCGCGGTAAACACGACCAATAGCTATATCCACACCAGTGCGCTTTCACGTTCACCTTGCGTCTTCTTCTGACGCATGCCCGTGCAACCACAGGCATGCGCTGAAACTAGATCCGTCCTCAATGAAAACGCGCTAGCGGCATGCGCTGTCGTTGTTGGTTGCACGGGCATGCGTCAGAGGAAGACGCAAGGTGAACGCGAAAGCGCACTGGTGTGGACCCAGCTAATCATCATCATGCAAACCAATCGCGTCCTATAAAACGACGTCAATGTTGGCCAACTTAAATGCCGAGCACTGTATGTATAGCTATTAACAGAAATGACACTAATTAGCCATCCGCTCAATTCCCATCACCAACATAAGTCACGTAGCGTCAAAACGTTACGTTTGTTGAGATTTATAAAAGGGTTCGTTCTCCTTACTTTCCCACCATCCTATCCCACTCAAACCCCCACAGAACTTCCAACTTTATTCCTAACGATGTAAAGTACAGTTTGGAGTGTGGCTGGGGGTTAAGATAGGAGGTAAGGGAAGTAAATGGGTGTTACGTCGCTTCTGGGCCGTCACGCACGCTCGTAAATTAGAAGTCGCTGGAAATATGTTGTTTTGTTACGTGTTGTTTGGTTTTGACTTAGCACCTTATACATACATCACAATGTATTCCCAAATGGGGTAGGCAGAGCACACGGAGCGCTACATAGACAAAACTATGATTATTTCACGCTTCAAGGCAGCTTCTAGCTTTTTTTTAGGTTTTGAGTTGGCAGGTACAATGGCAGGTTGCTAGCCTGCCGCCTAAAATATACCTTAGCCTATCCTTAGTTACCTCTGACGACATCCATGGAAGAAAATGAAGAAGATGATGATGATTTAATGATAATGATGGTAAGAGGCGACGGAGGCGACTAAGGAAATAAAATAGGTTAAGGTATATTTTAGGCGCGCCTTTGTGAGCAGTGAGAAGGTGTCGAAAAAGGCGCGTCTGGCTGTCCACAGAGGAGTGCTCGTTCCAACACTTATGTACGGTAGCGAAAGTCGGGTATGGCAAACGAAGCATAAAAGTAGAATAAATGCGGTAGGAATGAGAGCGTTAAGAAGTATGGAAGGTGTATCACTGAAAGAAAGAATTAGAAATAGTGTGATAAGGGAACGAGCTGGTGTGAAAGTAGATATAGTGACTAGAATAGAAAGAAGTATGCTTAGCTGGTTTGGTCATGTAGAGAGGATGGATGAAAGAAGATTGACTAAAGAGATCTATGCTGGAAGTGTGAATGGATGTGTTGGGAGGGGAAGACCTAGACGGACGTTCCGTGACCAAATCGCGGACATTTTAGAAACAGGTCAGGTTAAGAGTACCCGAAATAGATGAGCATGTATGAAGAAACTAATGAACGTGAATGAAGCAAAAGAGGTATGTCAGGATCGTAGCAAGTGGAACAAAGTTGTTTCTGCCTACCCCTGTGGGAAAGAGGCGTGACGGTATGTATGTATGTATGTATATTTTCGGTGATAGGCTAGCAGTACCTCTTTACATAAAACCTAAAAAATATGACAAAAGTGGCGAAATAGTTAATGGATTCCCTTACATAGCGTTCGTGTGTTCTGCCGACTCCAGCTGGGAATACAGGCGTGATATAGTATGTACGCATGTAATAGGAACATTATGATGTGTAGATAAAAGCCGTTTTTTGTACATGTCCATATAAAGCTGTTAACACACTAACTAAAACCCGACAAATACCAACAACTATCGACAAAACGTGCCGTCAGTCAACACAAAGGCTTCATGAGCTCCCCTATCGCAGCTTGTCAACGAACTTGCAAGCAAACAAGCATAACGTAATACAAGATGTTCCTCGCATCAAACTTGGTAAGAGCAACTAAGCACTCTGAGTCCTGTAATGCCACAGATAACGAATACAGAAGGTGCTCTGTAAGTTAACCGCGCTGTAATTATATACGTTTGTAGACCGGGTTAGGTGGTGATTCGACAAGAAGATCCCAGACGTTTTTTAATCTATTTTTGCATTCTCTAACGTTTTGTTATAATTATCATTTATCATAACACTCATAATGCTAAATCATTAGTTTTCCTGAACATTTTATTTCAAGAGTGATTGTTTTGACGCTCTGCTATGTATGGTCTTAAAATAAATCTAATCTAAATTAACGTATTTGATTTCTAATTATGTTTCAATTATTGAAAATGACTGTTATTGGAATTGATCGTACCTTAGGGTCTTAGGTAGGCTTATCACAGCAACACCAGCGCGGGTTAGATTACCAGTCACTCTCTGACGTCTCTCGTTAGACAGTGACAGGTATAGTCTATCTTGCGCATATCTCTACATGCGCCTCGCTGCACTGCCGGCAGATTAGACGATTCGTGATTCGTGACGAACTTCCTCCTTTACTAAAACAAAGAACAGTCGCGGCGTTTTTCAAAACAAGTGAGCATTCTGTCTTCGAACAGCTGTGAGCTGTCAACTTAATATCATGAGAGCGGCTAGACCGCGCCGTGCGTTCGCGCACGTCAGTACACCAGGTATTTTTGCAACTAGTCCTAACAAGGTGAAACAAGGTACAGTCAGTTAAGTTAGTGGAGACAAGTGCTTGAAGTCAATTTTATTCAATATGAGTACAGCTAGGAGTGAATTGTTCTACTACAGTTTAACCTAACGAAACTTGTATTTTTGTAAATTACTCTCTGACAAGTTTCTTGCGGCGCTTTCTTCTTGGCAATGATGGTCTTCTGAAGCGCTCTTAGGAGTATAGGCAAATAGTTGCATAACTAAAGTTTTTGAATTTATGAATTGATGTTCACTACAGACTTGTCGGTTAAGATGTTCATACGATACGTCGCGATCGATTCCCAAATGGGGTAGGCAGAGCACTTGAAACGTTAAAATTTTAACGTTTAAGTGCCACATTCGGCATAACGTTCAGCATAGTGACAGGTAGCTTGCCTGTCGCCTAGACCATACCTAAACCTATTTCCTTAGTCGCAATTTACGACATCCGAAAATGAAAGAAGGAAGAAATAATGTGGTGTTATTCTACACACCAGACACCACATGGCATTGAATTTAACCGTGTTTGTTCTCGTTAAAATCTAATTTACATACTCAAAATTTTTCATTTTAAAATAGTTAAAATTTGCATGATTCTCATTGTTCGTTTATGAAAAATGACCTCAAAATCACGCTATCCGGAAATAAATTCTTTTTTAAATTGAAAGTGGCTAATGATACGAGATCACGCGAATTCACAAGCTAGGTAGTTTTCAACAATAGTCAAAATTGTTTCTGTGTGGTGTCGGGTTAGATAGAATATCACCTCTCCATTTCTTCCGTGGATGAAGAATTATGTTTTGATAGACTATTATTGTATTACCTGCCAACTCAAAACTTAAAAAAATGCTAAAATGGCCACGAAGCGTGAAATGTTTATGGTTTTGTCAATGTAGCGTTTCGTGCGCTCTGCCTACCCTATTTAGAAATACAGGCGTGATATGTATTATTTTAACTATTTAATTTCATGCCACAATATTGGGATAATTCATATTTTCTTACTTTACATAGTTTCTATAACGCGTACTAAAAATTGCAGCCAGCTATGTGATATTGCGAAGCAGAATCTAAGACATAATATATGGCCGCGATATTTAATATTGCAGCGCAAGTGTACTCGACATTTTTTACCTTTCCAGACGAGTAAATCATCCAGCGTGGGATAAGAGGATGCGAGGCTGCTCAAAGTCAACGTTTTGATGTATTTGTTAACATGTACTTACTTAGTCTAAAGGAAGTTGTTTTGTTCGTCGTGGTGAACCCACATTACATACATATAACATACGTTATGTTTGTATTATCAAATGGGGTAGACAAATTAGACGAAACGTTACACAGAAAAAAACCACACGTTTAGTAGTCACTCCAAGAATAATTTTAAGTTTTTTTTTTTTTTATTTTATTGTAAAGGGAAACATACAGCATAAGTAATACAATAATACAGTTCATAAAGTTAAAACACAAGCCAAAACAGTTTCCACCAATAGATTTTAACCATTTTTTGTAACAATTTATTTTTTGCTCCAAATTTGTACACATGCTAAATACTTACTAAATAATTAAGTATAACATTTTATAACATTTTACAATATTATTATAATTAACACTATAAAAAAAAACATTAGGCTAACCACTGAAATTAAAGCAATTATAATCTAAGCCTAGGAATAGACATTTACTTCCTGAATCTGTCTGATAGCAGAGATAAACTTACAGTAATTCAATTGAAATAAATCAATGTGAGAATACTTTTGATTATAAATCTTGCACGCTCTCACTAGACATCTACCACCGACATATTTCCTGCGACAGAATGGAATAAATAAATAAATAATAAATATCACTGGACAATTCTTACACCAATCACCTAGTCCCAAAGTAGGCAATTTAATGCCTGTGTTATGGGTACTAGACAACGGATAAACTTACTTATATATAGATAAACATCCAAGACTCGAAAGCAAACATTCGTATTCATCATACAAACATTTGCCCTGACCGGGGATCGAACCCGGGACCTTAAGCTTCACAGTCAGGTTCTCTAACCGCTGGGCTATCCGGCCGTCAATAGAGAACAATTGGGTCGAACGACTTCGAAAAGTTGGACATCTAAAGTGAACTTTGCTTAAAAGATTTTGGGAATCAATCATATTGTTAAGAAGTTTGTATACAAATATTAGGTCCCTTCTAAGTTGAAAGATGAAGGAGTTATAATAGTGACAGGTTGCAAGCTCGTCATCTCAAGCGTACCTGAACCATTTCCTTAGTCACCTCTTCCTTATATCAATGGAAGAAATGGAGAGGTGTTATTCTCAACCCGACACCACACGGAAAAACATAATTTTGTTTGATGGAGGTATACTAGTGGCAGGTTGCTAGCTTGTCGCCTCAAGCATACCTTTACCTATTTCCCTAGTCGCCACTTACATCCACGGAAGAAGTGGAGAGGTGTTGTTCTAAGCCCGTTCTAAGTAATTTTTATTACAACGTTATACCTAACAGTTATTCAAGTGACTGCTGTATAGTAAAAATAATTAATATACGAGTATAGTTTAAGAAATGCGACTATTTTAATGCCTAGTTTTACACTGTCGCGTACATAATTTAATATAAAAATAAAACAATTACTTTGTAAAATATTCGACGGTAACTCGGAGTATTTATACTTTATTTTGTCCCTCCGGGCCGATGAAAACGTAACATAACCTAAACCTACGTTTCTGTGTCGATTCAAGTTGGAAAAAATACTACTGCGAATGGATGCTCCAATAAAAACCGACAGTGGAGAAAAAGCCTTTTGGGGGAACATACGAATAGAAATTATGCTACTAGGATTATAATGATTTTTGGAGAGATTAGGGAAATTATTTGTCATGTGTTTTTTTTTAGTGGAAAATTACGTTTATTATAAAACAAAGAACAAAATAGGGCAAGTAACATTAAATTACAATTATATACAACCAAAATAAAACTAAAGTACTACATACACTATGTGGTATTAGGATAGAATAACACTTCTACATTTCTTCCCTGGATGTCGTAAGAGACGAATAAGGAAATAAGTTTAGGTATGCTTAAGGGTCAATTCCCACCAAAAGAGCAGCGCAGCGCGGCGTAGCGCAGCGACCCGCTCCGTGGAATGAGAATTTCAACTTTATTTTCATTACAATAAGACTTATTATCGCATGAGAAACTCTAACGATGCGGGCGCATGCCCGCGTATCCATGGTAATAACAACGCATTCCATAAACGAAGCCGTGCGACTGCGCGAGCCTTCGCAGGAATGTCCGAGGATGCTCGAGCAGTCGCGACGGCCGCTGTCAATACATATGTCAATATGTCAATAATTATGTAAATTCCAGCGACTTCCTACGCATTCCAGCGGCTTCTCGAACAGTCGCAGGAATCGTCGCGCATTCTCCACGGAGCGGGTCGCTGCGCTACGCCGCGCTGCGCTGCTCTTTTGGTGGGAATTGACCCTTAGGCGACAGGCTAGCAACCTGTCTTATATACCTCTTCCATCTATTTTCAAACCTAAAATTATAGAAGTGGTTGTGAAGCGTGAAAGTCATAATCATGGTTTTGTATGTCAAGTTTTGTGTGCTTTGCCCCTTTTGAAAACATAGGCGAGATTGTATGTATGTATGTATGCGTGGGAAAGATTCTAATAGCGAGATCTCTCTCCGAGCAGACGTTATGCCTGGGGATCGAAGTCCACAGGGTGAAAATTGAAAGATGTATTTATGGTACCGATCGTCCGAAATCCCGTCCCGTGTGGTGCCGGGTTAGAATAGCACCTCCCCCTTTCTTCCCGTGGGTGTCGTAAGAGTCGACTCTGGGAAAGGGTTAGTGTATTGTGGGCGATGGGCTAGCAACCTGTCACTGCAGTATCACGTTTGACCATCTGGTTACCCTGAAATTGCTAAACGTGACACTGTATTTTCGAATTCATGTGCTCTGCCTACCCCCTTGGGAATACGGGCGTGACAATATGTATGTACGTATGTATGTATCGTCCGAAACTTCGTTAGCGCGATGTAGGGTCGTTTAGTTCAGCTATCCGACGAATGTGGCGCTGGGGCGCTACAAAATGAATTTAACCAACTCGATAAAGGTCAAAGAACTTTGGGAGGCACCGCCTCAACCATCCACAAAGGTGCGTTCTCAAGAAAACACTGCAGCAGAATGAACGCCCCGAATTACTTAGAAAGCTTCCCGCGAGGTATTCCCAACGAGAACTATTTTGTGCATATGAAATTCCCTTTAAATGATATTTAATGGAAACCAGCCTTTGATGCGGTTACTGTTCTACAAACTTAGCTTTGCGGCTCAAAAATTTCAAACACACCTTCCTGCTTCCGTAATAAAGAGGAAACTAAATTGAGTTTCAGTTAACAAGCACCCAGAGGCACCATTTTGACAAACTTAATGGTGCCACTGCGGAAATTACAAGGACTTCTTATTTTGATAAGCCTAAGTGCTAAATTTGATCGTGTGTTGTGGTTAGAGCTGGTTTGGGCTTGGCGGGTTGATTGTGTAGGTCTAGCATGTAAGTGGCCACTTGGAACGAAATTCGCCTTGTTATTAAATTTATGTTTTGCTCCCTGTATTATTATTAGCAGTTTAATGAGCGCTTGGTTATTGAGCTGGCTGGAGTTTCCATATTGGAAATATTTTTAACTCCTATGTAACTGCGCTCTTATTTATTACTAGCTGTGCCCGCGACTCCGTCCGCGTGGACTTCGATATAACTCTGGCTACTAATAACAACTCTGATTCTCACATACTGTCTGTTGTGGTGCGGTGCTATGTGTGGTTGCAGATGTTTTAGCATTAACCTTTCGAACACCTTAGCAGTGGTGCTGAGGAGCGCGATCGGTCGATGACTCTCCGGTTTCTGTAGATTCTTCCCGAGCTTCGGTATCATTATCAACCGACCGAGCTTCCAGGGCGTCGGGAAATGGCCGGTGCGCGTGACTCCGTTTAAGATTCTAGTCATCGCCACGATAGTCCATCGCGGTAGATGTCGTAGAGTCGAGTTTTCTTTGGGTTAGATCTCTTTAGCTCCCTTTCCACTTCGCTGGGCGAGACGATAACTGGGTTGTCATGGCGGGTCTCGATGGGTGGGGTGAAGTATATCCCCAAGTGTTCGCTGAGTACTGCTGTGTACCCGGCGTCGTCCCATGGGTTCGGCTGCAACCGCTTCTCGAGGCACTCGGCGAAGATCTCCGCCTCGTCTTCCGCTTTGTACCACATTTGGCCGTTCCGATCTCGCAGTGGTCTCGTTGGCGTCGAAGTTGCGCTCAGCTGCTTTTACAGCCGGTCGATGGAGAGAACGTCTCCGTCTACCGACGCGATGTGGCTCTACCAGGCCTCAGTAACATGCAACTTCAGTTCTTCTTTGGCCTTTTCTACCAGGGCCTTTAGGGAAGGACATCTAGTCAGCTGCCACCGCCGCCTCAGTTGGCGGATACGCTGTATGAGATCCTGGATCTGGGTTGGGAGTGAGTGTCTCCTCTCTGTTTCCGGAACAGTGTGTGTAGCTCGACTAAGCGACTTCTGGATGTTGG
>BHDV01052007.1:0-26422 GCA_005406045.1 Adoxophyes honmai | reverse complement strand
GCAGCGCAGGACCGGTCATTGTGGAGATCCTTGGGGGAGGCCTATGTCCAGCAGTGGACGTCTGTCGGCTGATAATGATGATGATAATGATGAATGTATTAGCGTCCCGTGTGGTCCCACACCATTCAAGAATACAGGAATTAGTAAAACTACAGATTTTTAAAATCTTATCTATTTTTCCTTTCACCTAGAGATAAAACATTATGATAAACTTAGATGTTTATTTTTGGTAGGTTTGTTAAAAGCAAGATTTGCTAGCAATTTCTTTATAGCTGTTACGTCTGATGCCATTCGTTCTACTTTTGTCGTTGCATTTTGCATCTCATTATTAACAGTCGAAAGACCATCCGCCAATGCTTTCATATCCCTGTTTAGTTTCGACTGTTCTTCACGTGGCTTCCTTTTTTCATTTTCAGTCTCTTCGTCAACATCTTCGGCATCTATAGGCTCGTCTACAATAACATCGTACAAAGCATTCAGTTTGTATTTATTAGTATTAATCATACTGTTCCTCTGATCACTTTGTTCTTTTCTCCACGCTATATCTATAATAGCTGCATGCAGAGCTGCTGGAAGGTCCAAATGATAATAATCGAATTTATTTAAAGCTGCCTGCCATTTACTTTGGAATCCTACGTAGTTTGATATTTCTAGGTGGTATTTCTTATCACCATATTTCCTTCTGTACAGAAACGAGAGCAGTGGATTGTTGACCAGGATTTCCAGACTGCTCAGAAGTTCGACTTGTTTCTCGAGTCTTTTTATGCTTCCAGACATTTGCAAGTCATTAATGTCGCTGACAGCTACGCCTATCATGAAGTTCATCAAAATTATCGCCACAAATATCACGAAGATGACAAAAACTAAACGGATGACGGTTTTCGTGTCTTGAAGGGCACTTCCACGTTCGTTGTCGAATAAAGCTTCGTAGTCGAACTCTGATGACATCATGACTACAGTCTTCACGAAAGCAGCGAACGGATCGTCAAAAGGTGGCGCTGATTGGTACTCGATCATGAAGCAGAATGAGAAACCGATTATGAGACAAATTGATGTCAGGAGGATCTGAAACAAAAACAAATCATTGACCATTTCTGTCACAATCAATCTTCTGCAATGACTGCTGAGGCCAAGAAATGAGAACCACTGGTTTCAGCACCAACGCACGGTTTACAACAAGAAATAATTTATATGTATGTACGCGGGACTTAATCACGATTTTATTTAATTTAAGATACGAAATATATAGTCATAGTTTCCAATCCGCACTGGGATCGCCTGCGCCCAAGCCCTCTCATACTGAGAGGAGGCCTGTGCCCTGCAGTGGGACGTATATAGGCTGATGTTGATAATAGTCATAGTAGTATGTGTGTACAAACCTTGAAAATATTGGTGGTCACTTTTCCAAATATGAGGACGTAGTACCCCCACCTGGGGAACCGGGACACCAAGAACATGGTTTGCAACCAGGAGACCAGCAGCGCAAAGGAGGCAGCGTGGCGATGCCAGGGTGGCTGCTCATTGACACTCTCCACCACAGGCACAACACTGCCCAGAGCGAGACAGGTTAACTTCACCCATGTCTCCAGGGTGAGGAAGTAGCGAAACCTCCTCAAATACAAGTAAAACAGCTCCTGTAGAATTCAGATAGACTACACATATATATTTTTGTATTAAAATTAATTATCAACAGAACAAAGGCCTCCCTATTTAAACACCAGAATCTCCTGTAAATTTCACGATGTCGTTGGTCCATTCTGTAGATCATACATATGAGTACATTAATTTTGAAGCCACTTTTGTCATATTTTGTAGGTTTTAAGTCAAGAGGTATAATAGTGACAGATTGCTAACCTATCACGTAAAACATACTTTAACCTACTTTCTTTATCTATGTATATCCACTCTAGCTATAGAGTAATTTAAATCTGTAAATTGGGAATTAATTTTATTCAAATTGACATTTATTACTTTTAATACCTTTGACTTAGATTAGTTGCAATCAATTAGACGGGATGAAAACCCGCCTTTTAAGAAAGTATTCTTTTAGTTTTTTTTATGAACAAAATGTTCAACTAAGAAGTCAATTTGAATATTTCACCTTGAGGTAGGTGCTGTTATTAAACTAGTAAAGTACTTCTATAGCTAATGTTAGGGACAAATATGTAGAATACTGTGCTAGACGTTCGTGATCGTACCTGTAACAGCATCATCGTCATCGACGAGTAAATTAATGTGATTAGCAGCCAGTACCATCCGTCGAATAAGTCAAACCAAGTTTCCCGACTTTTACTTGGCTCTAAAGAATAAAATGAACCATTGTTCCTGTCTCTATGATGAATAATGCTCACAACAAAAACATTGAAAGCCATTAAAAATGTCATATAGATTCCTATCATCGCGTAGAACACCGGCAGAAGATGTTTCCATTTCAAGTACAAGAGACTCTCAATCAGAGGATGTATCAGTGTCTTTCTTTGGCCAAACTTCACTAAATCTTCTATGACTTTCATTTGACTGACACCATTAGGAGCCGTTAGTGCTTTGTAGTCGACTTTGACTACAGTATCACTGTCTCTTTTTACCTGCCTGGTGCTGATGAAATCATCGAATATTAGATCGAGGCATTTCGATGGGTTGTAGAATTCCGTTGCAATTATTTCCAAAGCAGTCTTCCCTTTGGCCCCTTTTGTTGATAAAGTTGCGCCTTTCTGTAGAAGCAATCTCATCATTGCCATGTTGCGTTGTTTGGCTGCTATGTGCAAGGGAGTATATCCCGCAGCATCTAGAGATATTATTTGAGTCGTGACTCGTAAAAATGGGTAGCGTCTTCTCGGACCACTACAGGGATCATAACAGGGAACCTGGTGCACTGGCCTGGCAGATGCGAAGACATCTAATAAGCGTATATCATCCTCGGTTTTAAATTTTGACTCAACAAGTTGTTGTTTACAATTCAGTAGTATCTTGACTGACTGTAGTTTGTTGATACGAACTGCTATGTGTATCGGAGCAGTACCTTCGTCGTTCACACGGTTTCTAACGTCAGTTTCAGCTAATAAAAACTGTAAAATGTGAGGATGGTGTACAGCTACATGTAGTGCTGTGTCGTTTTCATGCGATACTTTGTTGACAGAGGCGCCTCTTTTTATCAGAACTTGAACAGCTTCCAGATCGCCTCTTTCAATGGCTATGTGAAGAGCAGTTACACCTCTTTTATTGACACAGTTCACCCCAGCCTCATTAGGCTCAATAGCTGCTGTAATTTTGTCGAGTATACCAATGTCACCGCATTTTGTTGCTAAATGTGTCAATGTGTCATTATTCTGAAATTACAAAAATAATTTCTGTCAAGTACTTCAAATTTCAAGCTCTAAATATTTTATGTTGAGTGGCATGATTTGGGAATGTACTCACAAATTCTGTCCCGAACTGTGATAGCTTGATTTGTGGGTACCTTTGTTCAATGACAGCTTCGGGCACGAAAGCAAGTTCTTTGACTGTTGCTTTTGCGCCGGCTGTTAGTGCTGCGTTAACGCCTTCTCGCCAACTAGGATAGCCAAACAAAAATATATAGTTAGATTTTATAGATTGATTATACATACATACATACATATTCTCACGCCTGCATTCCCATGAGGGGTAAGCAGAGCACATGGATTCAAAAATCCAGCGCCACGTCTAGCAAATTCAGGGTAACCAGATGGTAAAACGTGATATTGCGTGATATTGTAGATTGATTATCACTACCTTAATTCTACACTGACACGTATTGAACTCTGTCCTTATGCTTGCCTTAACTGATTTTGTTCACTAATTCTTTATTTCTCATTTTGAATAAAAATTAGTTTTTCATAGACGCTTTCGACAAAATAAAAATAAAAAAATTATAAAATTGTATGTTTCCATTCCATAACAATGGAATCCATTTTACGTCTGCTTACATGTGTAAAACGGCTACTTCCAGCACCGACCAGCTGCCCGCATCCAGAACTTCTACACTGCCCTGGTGACTCATAAATATCTGTGAATGCAAAATCACAACTGTAAGTAAGAATCCTGAGGCCTTCCTTTACTTACTAACTCTAAATTATCTTTGGGTCTAAATTGGTCCTATTTGTCGCAGCGTGATGCTATATAGCCTAAAGCCTTCCTCGATAAATAGTCTATCTAACACAAAAATATTTTTTCAATTCGGACCAATAGTTCCTGAGATTGGTACTAATAGGCGTTCCTCCGAAACATTACCAAGATAGTATTTTCTTAACCCGATACCTTTCTTTTATCATCAAATTTTAGTATAGATCTATCATAGCCTGAGAAATGACCATAGACAACTTACAGTAAAAGGCTCGATGAATTTGTTAGCTATGCACAGATGCACTGGAGTCAGGCCCATCTCGTCCAGGGTAGCAGGCGAGGCCCCTTCCCTCATGAGGTCCTCGATGGCTGCCGTATCCCGGCGGACTACGGCATGATGAAGCGCCGTGCCTTCAGGAGCTGGTGTTCTGTACCATCGCGAACAGGGATTGTTGAGCCACTTACCTATGTTTGTAACTTGGTCGTGTAATACTAATCCAATAGCTGACATCAGTCCGTCACAATACATCGGTCATTGATTACACGTCTAAATTGCGAACAGTGGCAAGTGGCTCAACAATCCCGGTTCGCGACTGTACATAAGTGCATAAACCTCACGTCTGTATTCCCAAATGAGGTAGTCAGAGCACATGAAACGTGACAGAGACAGAGCTATGAATATTTGCACTTTTAGCACAAGGTTTAAAAATACAAAAAAGAGTAGATGTCTTAGGAAATGTACCTATAAACTTACGGATTTTATTATTTTCCAATGACATAGTATATGTATACAGTTACATCCAATTAATAAAAATGTTAAGATCATTAATTTTATTCCCTCGTCTTGTTTAGCGACTTTTGGTTAAAATTGACAAGTTCTTGAACCACTTCCAGGGCAAGTGATCGAATTGACTTCAAAGTTTTATCCACCGTGTAACCCAGGTAAAAAAATACGAGCATAAAAAAATAATTGCACTTACCGACAGTCTAACTCCTGACTTTGTCTAGACCCCTGGGAGGCGCTAGGAGAAACCGGTACCAGGGATAGGGAAGACATTGGCGTATAACTTCTATAATCCACAGCAAAACTGTGTACTATTATTGAAAATACAATCACTCGTGTGTACTCTTTCAACCATTCCACGATACTGCGGGAGTTTAAAAACAAAACAATATTTTATCATGTATTTGCAGACAGGAAAAATTATGGTTTATTTGATTAGTCACAGAATATGAATGTGATTTGATTTTTTGGGATCGGTGAGTGTTGTTGTAAAGTTAGTTAAGGCACCTTTCACACTGCGACTTTTAGAAGCGATGCAGTCGCGCATTTTTGAAACGGGCGACAGCATCGCGACTGTATCGATGTTTTAAGTATTGCAAGTGTATTAAAGGTGGACTATTTGCGACTGCATCGATGCTGCATCGCGACTGCATTGCTGCTAAAAATCGCAGTGTGTAAGGCGCCTAACACGAGACGAGTGAACTGTAAATGTATGGAAGCGAAAAGAAACATTGGCGGTGAAGAAGGCGGCCCTGTGATCAGTGCTATTGACAGGCATCGTACACGTTTGTATGGTGAAATGGGATAAGGGATTTTTTTAAAGAACGTGCCTAACTTATCCCATTTCGCCTTACTAGAAAAAAATGCTGATTTGTATTACATACAATAATTTATATCTATAATTCAATATCTTAAAAAATGTCGCTTATCTCATTTCGCCTTTCAAGCGTCGACATTAAAATTGTTATGGCGAAAATCAAAAAACCGCCAATTACTGACAGTTGCCTTTCCATATACATATTATTATTCATAGTACATACATACATATATATAGATACAATCACGCCTATGTTCGCGGCCTCTTCTAGCATAATTTGAATGTTTTTCAAAATTATTATATATGAATGTAGGTAAAGTTATGTATGCTGCTGTTCATTGTTAACTAGACTCATATTAAAGAGTCATATACTTTGCATAGTAATACAGCAATCACATAAACAATCGTAATGGGTTTTCAAAATATACTATTAGAAGTTAATTTACTGAGCCCAGTGGACGACAACCGTAACCTTTACCCTATTAAAATGAAATTAATTAATTGATTGTTTGCTATCCGTTATCGAAAGGACCTGATAAAAACATGGTTTTAAGCGAGCAGGGCAAGGGTCACTGTATGTGTAATCAACACGATCATTAAGGGCGTTTTTAACCGACTTCAAAAAGGAGGAGGTTCTCAATTCGACCTAATTTTTTTTTTTTTTTTTTTTTTGTGTATGTTACTCGATATCTCGAAAACCCGTGGAACAATTCAAGATTTTACATTCAGTAAACAGAATACTTTCAAAATATTGCTAACTAGCTGTGCCCGCGACTCCGTCCGCGTGGAATAGTGACAAATTTCCCCCGTTTTTCCTACATTTTCCACTGTTTCTTCGGTCCTATTGGTCGCAGCGTGATGTTATATAGCTTAAAGCCTTCCTTGATAAATGGTCTATCCAACACAAAAATTATTTTTCAATTCGCACCAGTAGTTCCTGAGATTAGGGCGTTCAAACAAACAAACAAACTTCAGCTTTATTATATTAGTATAGATTTGAAGTCGGTTTTTTTTTGTTTAAAATTATTGCTTAAAATGTTTAAATAAAACTAGTTTAGAGCGAAAGGTTGCTCGGCTGGCAAAATATTATTGGACAATTTACAGAAATCACCTAGCCCCGAATAAATTAATTTATTGCCTGTGTTATGGGTACTAGACAACGAATAAAAGTACTTAAGTAAACATACATACATATTTTCACGCCTGTATTCCCAAGAGGGTAAGGCAGAGCACATGAATTCAAAAATCCAGTGCCACGTCTAGCAATTTCAGGGTAATCAGATCGTTAAACGTTACATTGCAGTGACAGGTTGCTAGCCCATCCCCCACAAAACACTAACCCTTTCCCAGAGTCGACCTATTTACTTAAAACCTAAGTATATAATAATATCAAATTCGATTTCGCACATAAAAATCTGAAAAAATCACAAGTACTAGCCTGAAATTTGAACCCACAATCCTCTGCGTGAGAGGCCACAAGTCGAACCGTAGTGCTACTATGGCTTGGTGGTTAGGTGATAAATTTAAACTGCCATGCATTTAACCGATTTGAGGAAGCAGAAAATAGCCAAGTTCCCTTGGCCGCTATTAGTCCGCCCTCCACCTGCACTAAGTCTCCGCTAACATTAATCTTCTTTTCTTGTCCGAGAAAAAACAACTTGGCCGCGTGAAGTTTAGCGCGTGGTGCCAGTTAAGACCTACTCGAGGTTTTGAATAAAAATAAAAAATGTTTTTTTTTGTTTCCGATTGGATGCTACGGACACCGGAACAGAGATGGCGGGACGATTTGGAGCATTTCAGATGACATGTGACTAACGAGATTTAGCTAAAAACTGAGATGAGTGGTAAGATAAAGGAGGATTTTGTCCAGCAGTGGGACACTTTATAAAAGAAAGGATACTCTTACATTCAATCGAGGTTAGCTCGAAATGTTTCGGACTAACTCATGACCATCATGAATCTCAATATCCAAGACGCGTATCCGTTTTATTTCACTGTTAGTGGGTAACTAGTTATGGAAAAAAAAAATGAAGACAAGCACAGTCGAACTGTCATGTTTTATCTTAAAATGAGAAGCTGACTGACTGATAATCGGATGCCGACTGATTTCAATGGCGTCACACGCTTTTCGCGGAATCAAAAACCTTTCTCGCGCTAGCACAGGTGGTTCATCAAACCTAATATAATGAGTCGACTCATAATTCAACGACACTCTGTTTGAGAGGCTATTGGTAAAACCACTGTCCACCACACGGTTTCTCAAGTGTCCAAAAAAACTCATTCCGCTCTTCACTTGCACCATTTTATCGCCAGGTCATCTTGGGGCCAGAAAATATTTCTTAAAGGAATTAGCGGCTGCGAATTGCATGGGCAGTACAAACCGCTACAGGTGGCATTAGATGCTCCAACTGATAGAATTTAGCTGAAGAATTTAATTTTGTCTGCCACGGCACGTGCCCTGTGCGCTCAATGTGTGTGCAAGTAAAAAAAGTTTGGCAATTGGCAAGAGAAAAGCAGTCGTCCAGTACCATTAATAATTGTGGGAAAGACAATAGAGAGATCTCTCTCCAGGGAGATGTTATGCCTGGAGGCCGAACTCCACAAAGAGCAGCAACCTGTCACTGTTATACCTGCCAACTCAAAACCTAAAAAAATTCTAGAAGTTGCCGTGAAAAGTGAAATTGCCTTTTGTCTATGTTTTGTCTATGTAGCATTTCTTTCGTGCGTCTACAGTCGACCAAGAAATTGGTCTACCCCCTCAAGATCGATATTCATTTGAACCTTATGAAACAACAAGGTCGATTTCCCCTCGCCATAATATTATGACAGTGACAATGTCAACCTTGTGATAATTTTGATCTCACAGAAACTTTTGTCAAAAGTCCACTTTCTTGGCCCACCGTACCCCATTAGGGAACACTGACGTGACTGTATGTATGTATGCATCCGTGTAATTTTTAACACAGGCTCAGAATTTGCTTTGCATTTAAGCGACATTTCTTGCATGAATTGTCGAGGAGCTTGCAATTTGAAACTAGCACCATCTTTGTTTGAAACCCGGCAGTAAATCCGCTATTGACGCTAGTGCTACTAAATCTAGCAATAGCACTTTGTCAGTTTCCAGGAATTGTCATGTATTGTGATAATAGCACAGTAAGTGTTGAAACAGTACTCAATAATTATTTAATATCGTATTCTTGGTTTTAAGTTAGCAGGTATAGTAGTGACAGGTTGCTAGCTTGTCGCGTTAAATTCGTTTAGGCGACAGGCTAGCAACCTGTCACTACTATACCTCTTACATACATACATACATACATACATAATAGTTACACCTCTTTCCCACAGGGGTAGACAGAGACCACCCTGTTCCACTTGCTACGATCCTGACATACTTCTTTTGCTTCATCCACATTCATTAGGGGTCGTCCATAAATTACGTGAGGTGTTTTTTTCAATTTTCTGACCCTCCCACCCCCCTTGGTGAGATGTCGTGAGATTTTATTCAACCCCCTCCCCCACCCCCAAATCTCACGTGAGATTTTTCAAAATGTTATTGTAAAAAGAAAAAAGAAAATGAAGACGTAACTTTAAAAAAACTTTAATTTTTCTTCGTTCGGATACCTACACTCATGAAGTGTCAAATGTAAAGCGCCATCCACATACTCACTTCGCTTTTTAAGACCTTAGGCATCTGGATTAAATGGAGCAAAATGGTAGTTTTTTGTTAGTTTGAAACAAGAAAAAAAATGCGTGATATTTGCCGTGACCCCCCTCCCCCCAACGTGAGATTAGATGAGATTTGACTCGACCCCCTCCCCCCTAAAACACCTCACGTAATTTATGGACGCCCCCTTAGTCTCTTCATACATGCTCGTCGATTTCGGGTACTCTTGACCTGACCTGTTTCTAAAACGTCCGCGATTCGGTCACGGAACGTACCTCTTACATCTGTTCTTAAACCTAAAATTATGCTACAAGTGGCTGCGAGGCGTAAAATATAGTCATGGCTTGTCTATGTCATGTGTTGTGTGCTCTGCCTAACCTATTTGGGAGCACAGGCGTGATTATAATGTACGTATGTCACCTAATTAAAATTATAATACTGTCTTGAACAAGACTGTGACCGCCCACGGCAAATTGGTTACCATACATTAGACCGGGGCAATGAATCAAACTTAAACACCAATAATGCTGTGTTTATAGCCCCAGGGTTAATAGGACCTCCTATTTAATTCTATCACTATCCTCGTCTCGCTTCTACTAACGTTGTCAGACAAGGACAAGCTTAGTGATAAGTCACGAGGTGATCGGTTGTGGGTGTGTACTTATCGTAGGTGATAATGTTGGCTACGGCAACAGCGTTTATTACATGGTTTATAATGTAATTTATGTATAATTCTGTCGCTTAAGGCGATATTTACCTACGTTAAATTTTAACTAAACATCTAATTACTTTTAACGCACAATAACTTTAATTACGAGATATAACATGCAGGTGTATGACAATGTTGTATAAGAGCCAATCAACTATTTTGTTTTGTTATTCTGTCCCGTAAGTCAGGGGACAACTTTGATAGAGTTGCTAGGTCCCGTTTTATGCTCAGGAGTTTTTGTCATCCGATTTACACAATAATTGTCCAAAATTTGAGTTCAATCAGTAACCGGGAAGTGGGTCAAATTTTAATAGGTATGTATGATTTGATTAGAGACAAAGAAATGAACATCGTGACAGAGGGATTTGATAAAAAAAAACTTATAAAAACTTTTGACGTCTTATTGTTAGTTTAGAGTCTAAACTTTAGACCTTTACATTAGTTTAGGCTTTACCGAGTTTGGAACTGGCTCGATTGTTGGGTATTCCGCGGTATTTTGATCGTAATGACGACACTAGGCGTACATGAATACAGGCGTGTTGTTTATGTATGATTTTTGTAACTAAAACCGTGAACCGCAGCGCTATTGTCTACCGCACCAAAAATCTACAAAGTTTTTAATTTGACAGTTGAAATTAAAAATCGCTTTGAAATTGAAACATTTCAAAGTAAACTGACACTGAAACTGTCAAATTAAAAACGATGTAAATTTTTGGGTACTGGCTGGGTACATGGTTTTTGAAGAGTGAAGACCACTCATAATAAAACCATACATAATGACAGCTAATTTAGCTTCCTCGACGTCGACTTCTTTGACAAGTTTTGAGAATAGGTATAATCCTTGTATAATCACAGAAGGTTACCAAAAACTCCGAGTTACCGCCATTCCTGCAAAACGCTAACCTCTAACTGTTTGGCAATTCGTCCACGTACTGAACATAAAATTATCATAACGACCTTAGCACTTAATTTATGTGCTTACTCTAATAAATAAATTCATTTGTGCACCGTTAAGCGGGAACAGTTTTAGCCGATTATTTGGAGATCATTAAACATTTGGAAGACCTAGACGGAAGTTCCGTAGCCTAATCGGGGACGTTTTAGGAGTACCTGAAACCGACAAGCATGAAGAGGTTAGTGAATGTGGATGAAGCAAAAGAGGTATATCAGGATCGTAGCAAATGGAATGAAGTGGTCTCTGAGCTGCCAACCCTTGGGAAAGAGGTGTGACAGTATGTGTAAAGTTTTTGCCGTTTTAAGATTGACTTTCTGTAGTGTTTTGTGACGTTTTGAATCGAAAATAAAAGGTTAAAGATTGTGTGTTTTGTCATTTTTAATTTCAGTACCGTTTGCCCATATGTGCCACTGTTTTCTGTTTATAAAATGTCTTGCAATGATATGCTTATTTACGTACTTCGCGCCTGTATTCCCAAATGGCTGAAAACACGAGACGCTACATGTATGTCACGTTTCGTAGCCACTTCTAGTTTCTAGGTTTTAAGTTTAGAGGTACAATAATGACAAGATGTTAGCCTGTCACCTAACACAAACCATCTTAGTCTCGTACGACATCCACAAAGACGGGAGGTGTTATTATCTTTACAGAGAATGGATAGAAGCTCAAGGGTTATAAAGGGACCTTCATCTCGCAAGCAAACCGGCGGGCAACAGCCAGTATTATAAAGGTAAGCCAAGGTAGGGCGCGGCCCGATAAATATAAACTTGACAGTTTTAGAGCCCACTTTATACAAGCTAACCGTTACGGCCCACGAAATTAAAAGTTGCCTTATTATGTATAAATCATCCGAATCTGATTCATTTTCAACATCCCGCGCTCTTGAATTATGAGAAACAAAACAACGGATTCAATTTGGTAGACTCTTTCACTCTTAAGCTACGGGCTACGCACGTTACGAGTTATGATATACCATAGCAATTAAAGTGCAGCGTTATCGTTTGTATGAGAAACGATTGCAACGATTTTTCGTACACATACATATGTCGAAGGCGGATTGTAAAATCCGCCGTTTTACATTACGCCTAGCTGTTTCGCAAAACAGCGCCGTTTTGTAATGCGGCGGCTCAACGTTTAGCCGGATTGAATGCGGCTGAATGAAAAACCGCCGAAATGAATTCGGCGCTAAACGTTATTCATTACGGCTAGGCATAATGTAATACGGCCAGAGATTAGCCGCCACTTTGTCGTTTTTAGTTTTAGATTTTTAACACTCGTGGCGGTGCCTAACATAAACAGTAGAGGATTTAGAGGTTATAATAGGTTAGGTTTGGTTAGATTACATTAGATTAGGTTAGGTTAGGTTAGTTTATTTTATTTATATTTATTTTATGTAGCATTATTTATTTTGTAAGTATTTGTTACCCTACAATTTTAGTAGTAGTACAATGCGGCTTAACATGGGCCGCCTTATTGAAGAACGTATCGCCATAACAATCCGGCTGAACGTTGAGTCGCCGCATTACAAAACGGCGCTGTTTTGCAAAACGCCTAACCGTTATGTAAAACGGCGGTTTATAAAATCCGCCTGCGACACATACATCACGCCTGTATTCCGAAATGGGGTAGGCAAACATGACAATTTCACGTTTCGTGGCAACTTTTAGCATTCAGAAATAAAAGTATTTTAGGTTTTAAGTTGGCAAGTATGAAGGGAACAGGTCACTAGCTTGTCGCCTAAAATACAGGTACCTTAACCTTACGACATCCACGGAAGAAATGGAGAATTAATAACGTTTTTGTGGCAGCTTGTCTGTCAAACCTTTCGCGTGTCTTTCTCATTTGGGAGGAGAACGACAGGAGGATTACAGGCGTGATGTTTATGTATGTATGTATGTATTTATGTATGTGTATAGGTAGGCTGTGTATTTTAAAGGTGCATTGTTTTGTTTGTTCACAGCTTGGAAGAGGGTGCGTGAATTAAAACAAGGGCGGCGAGGCTATGTAATCAAATTTGTATTAAGAAAACGATACTTATTTAGGCCATTAAAAAATGGTCAAGTGCGAGTTGGACTCGCGCACCTAGGATTCTGTATCATCTGTGCAACATTAGTCTGAATAAAGAACAAGATTAACTTCGGCTATGATACAGACTATAAAGATGAAAGTAAGTTCGTGATGCAACTATAAATTTACGATTCACAGACGTTGAATTTAAAATATCACCTCTCCGTTTCTTCCGAAGACATCATAAAAGGCGACTAAGGAAGTTTATAGGTTTAGGCGACGAGTTGGCAACCTGTCACTAAGTAGTATTAAACCTCATTTATCGGTGTTAAAATCTAGAATATGATTATACGTTCCCGTGTGGTGCCGGGTTAGAATAGCACCTCCCCCTTTCTTCCCGTGGGTGTCGTAAGAGTCGACTCTGGGAAAGGGTCAGTGTATTGTGGGCGATGGGCTAGCAACCTGTCACCGCAATATCACGTTTAACCATCTGGTTACCCTGAATTTGCTAAACGTGGCACTGGATTTTTGAATTCATGTGCTCTGGCTACCCCTCATGGGAATACAGGCGTGAGAATATGTATGTATGTAAATGTAGAATAATGTTAGCAGTGGGTGTGGAACGTGTAATAGTGATTAGTAATTTGATATGAAATGTTTTGTATGCTCTACCTACTCCATTTGGGAATACAGGTGTAGTATTTGGTAACAAGTTTAAAGTTTCAACACGCATTTTTTAATAAAACATTTCTGAAAGACAGACAGACTAGAAAGTAATCTTGTACGTAGATTTTCTAAGGTTTTCTTTTTCGTTTTAGAAGGATGGAACGCTGAAAAACACAACCTCGCGTATTTCCACCCTTAACGAATCGAGTTAAGAACGTTATTTATAACTCAAGTTAAACGGCTATATTTTCTTCGTTTTTTAACTAATTATAAAGTCAATTAGGGCAGCCGCGATGCAAATTTAGCAACAAATTAGTAAGTTGCGTTTATCACGAGTTGCTATTAGTTTTATTGGGTCTTTAAGTTTATTTAGTATTTATGAACAGATTAAATAAATAAACACCAATTAAAATAATGAAAATACGAAATTACCGTGTGGTATTGAGTTTAGAATAACAAATCTCTGTTATCTCTGTAGATATTGTAAGAGGCGACTAGGGTAGGTTGGTTGGTGATTTTAGGCAATAGTCAACCAATTTTAAACCTGAAATTATCAATCGAAAAGTGCTTGAGTGCTGGACCACGGACCAGCAAGTGCAGCGAAGGACGTCCACCTACAAGATGGACAGAGGACTTGATAAAGGTCGCCGGAAAACGCTGGATGCAGGTCACTTTCAACAGGTACTTATGGAAGTTTAAAGGGGAGGCCTATGTTCAGCAGTGGACGTCTTATAGCTGAAAATGATGAATGATAATGATAATATCGTCAAGTATCAAATAAATGTACACAGCAGACTCAGATCACTTCAACAATTTGTACAGACCTCTCCTAACCCTGGGGCCTCGGTTGGGTGCTCCATTCTTGAAGCCTTCGCGCCTAGGTAACGAGTGAGGGTGCCAGGGGTACGGGAGCGACGGAGAAGCCTTTGATTTATAGTTGAAAAGGGAGGAGAGTAAGAAAACACTAAAATTGAGTATGTTGCGTTTAATAAATTACTGATGATTTGAGCTTGTTGAAGATGAAGAGGTAATAGGTACCCGATATATAGTAAACGAAAAGCTTATGTGGGATACTTAACAAAACTTCTTTCAGTAGTACTTCATGGTGACTGTTTCCGTTTACTGGCTGTATATGTATAAAACTTAACTCTTAGGTATTTTTAGATAATTTTCTATGTCAAATTTCTGTTACTAAATGTCTCTTGATTTCTTTCAGTTCGGGCGCAGTACGTCGTGGTGGTCCGAAATAACGACGCAATTTATTTAAATGTATAAACTGAATCTCATCTACTTAGAGTTTATAACTTCACTGTGCTAACCCACAATGCATTAATCATTGTCATTATGATTCTTGTGTAATAATCTTGTCACCTCCTTTTATCAGTACCCCGTGCCTCAATACATTGTTTCGGCGCACCAGTCCTAAACAAAGTCTTTATTACGTGACCTTAGGCTCTACTTAAAGAAATTGCTATTTCAGTATTGCCCGCACTCCCCTGTTTATGTGGGGCCTGATTCAGAAGGATTAGCTAGGTCTTGCTGAATTGTGATAATGCGAACCTATTACGGTAGTGGGGGATTAGGGGGTAACTATAGCTAAGTTTTTCGTGATGACGCACAGAGTAACACGAAATGCAAAAAATATATACAGGGCTGGCTGGAAATTGACCATAAATATTTTAAAAAGTGGTCGGGAATACCCGCCTGAAAACCCCTTACATATATAAATGAAATGGCGAAGTACAAAGGTGGACTTCTCCCTTATGGGATCTCTCACAGCCAACCTTTGAGAGGCAGAGAGGAATCTTAATTATTAAGACCGAAAAAAGAGAGGCATAAACATGGTGAAGCCACAGTCCATCACCAAAATATTTACAAAATGAAGTATCATTTTGTAAATGATCAAGCAATCAATAATGCAGTAGCATACAAAAGAGAAAAAAAGGAATAATCGCTCGATTTATTAAATGATAATGTTGTAGAATAGAAACAAATATAGGTATACCCGCGGAAGAAATGGAGAGATGTTAATTTAAGCCTGACACCATGTTACGATCAAATTTGATATTTATCACGAGCTATTCGGTGAAGGAAAACATCGTGAGGAAACCTACACACAGCGACGAAGTAATTCAACGTTGTGTGTGAAGTTCCCAATTCGCACTGGGCCCGCGTGGGAACTATAGCCCAAGCCCTCTTACACTGAGAGGAGGCCTGTGCCCTGCAGTGGGACGTATATAGGCTGATGATGATGATGACCATGTTACACACAACACAAGACAAACTGCACACACAAAACACAAGAAACCGCGCTACATCCAATTTTGGGCTTAATTAAAATATTAAAACCGAACAATTTTTATTTTGTTTCTATTGGAAAAGTGCCAGGGCAATAGGCGCAACGAAGTTTATTCCAAAAACTTTTTCACATTTTGTCACACTACTTTAATATTGAACTGTCCAGAAAATAGTAGGTACTTGCATATACACAAAAATGTATCAAATACTTTCAGACCAAGGCTGTAAATCTTTAACATTAATTAATTACGCTAAAGACGTCAAAAAATCACACAATAATCTAAATTCCCCGGTGCAATTTAAGTGTAGAAAAGTTGTCGTAAAGAATAGATGTCACATGTGAATACTGTAGGCTTGGTATGCGTGACTCCACTGCGTGACTACCAACCCCGCCGTTACCCAGGACATTGCGTTCTCTTGGATAAAAAGATCGTAAGTCCAGAAGGAAATGAGGGCACTTACGACCTTTTAAGTTACGTTGGCCAAGCCATTGTGCTTTGCTGAATTAAAAGAGCAAGATGTCTATAAGAAATTGATGACACTTACGTCGTTTTTAGTTGTGAGGGCAGCATTGTTCGTTGGAAGCGAGGGGAAGGTTTTTGTTCAGCGGAAATGAAATGATGGTAGTATTTTTTCGATTTTTATCGTCACGCTTGCTTTCGTAAAGGTGGTAGAGTACACTAAATGTTACATAGGAGACCAAACTGGTGTTTACTCTTCGAGGCCACTTTCAGCTGTTTTAGTTTCGAAAATAGGTAAGAGCTACAGGTTGTTAGTCTATCACAGCAGGCAAGTATTATGCCAATATTATAAAGAGGTATTATATTTCTTAACTTAAAACTTATGTTACAAATACAGTCGTGACGTATGTATGTACGGGATTGTTGAGCCACTTACCTATGTTTGTAACTTGGTCGTGTAATAATAATCCAATAGCTGACGTCTAGTCGGTCACATCGGTCATTGATTACACATCTAAATTGCAAACAGTGGCAAGTGGCTCAACAATCCCGGTTCGCGACTGTACTTATAAAGAGCAAAGATTTTATTATTTACTTGTTTGCATTGTGTTGGCTCCGCTCTGAATCTCCGAGATCTCACGACTTTTCCCTTGGGAAGCTATTAATTTATCACCGAGTGAGAATATTAATAAAGAAAAATATCATAACATTCTTCACTAAAACTGCAATAATGTGACCTGAGGTGTACAAGAATAATTAAAAAAAAAACTTTCGTCACGTGTTCTAATACAAAAAGTAATACCATTTCGACCTGAAAGAATACCCAAAGAATGCCACTAAGTCCTGAGAACTCAAGTTTAGTGTCTTGGACGAAGGCGGACGGTAAAAGCAAGAATTAAGAATTAAAATGGTATCATTACACCTACAGACTAGCGCGAGTGTTTAGCGCTAAATACTTAATTGGCACTCGGACAGTACTTGCTTAGACAGGGGTACTCTTAGCGCCACGGAGCGGTTATAATAGGAGTTGGACAACGAAGTTCATACATATAATATGAATCGTATTAGTTCCATGTTAAATAAAAATGCTGAAATTTCGTGTGGTGTCGAGTTCAGAATAATTTTATTTTAGGCTAGCAACCTGTCACTATTATGCTTGTCAACTCAAAACCTAAAAAAATGCTTGAAGTTGCTATGAAACGTGAAATAGACATGGTTTTGTCTATGTAGCGGTTTGTGCGCTCTTCCTACCCCATTAGGAAATACTGGCGTCATATATACAAGAATGAAAACAAAATAAGCTAACGAAAAAAAAAACATTTTCAATACAATCAATATCTTTTTTCCTAAAAGTGCTTTTTAGGGTTCAGTACCGAAAGGGTGCAAACGGGACTCTATTGATAATTTGCATTGTCCGTCCGTCTATCACCAGGTCAATCGTCAAGAACCGCGATGAGAAAAAATACTAAAAACAAAATGAATTATATTATTAGGCCCTAGATATACTTATACAATTAAACAAACTTCGTTTAAATCGGTAACCAGGAAGTGGATAAAATTCAACTAACAACATTAGATTACAAAAAGGCGAAATTGGCCTACTTTGCCTAATCGTGGTTGCATTACCAGACTGTGTTCATAGATGAACTAACGGTGACTCTCGTCATAAGCGCTTTGCGCTTGGAGCATTGCAGAGGCAATGTTATAATGCAGAAGGAAAGTGGCTCTTGCCAACATTTTGTTAACAGTTCACTCACAGAATAGCCCAATTTACAAATGTTGTTTCTTCAAATTTGAGCTTTAATAACAACAGCGTTTCAGCTCACATTCGGACGGTGTTCGTTTAAATTACGAGACTTTTGGTCGAGTGGAAATTTGAGTGAATTTCAAAATTTCGTACACGTTCCTTGCCCGAGGTGTTTTTAATTTTCATAAATGAGTAAAAAAGTCTTTGTTTTATCTCTAAATGCTCTAAGGAAAATATATTTTTAACATGACCGTTTCATTTCATGAAATCAATAATTTAGTTGATCAAATTCTACATGGCTGGTGTGTCGCTTTGTCGAAATTTTGTCAAACGCATTTTCTGTAATTTATGTCCGATCGAACCGTGACACCATGGGGCTCATGGGAAATTATTTACCAATCGCCATAACGTTCACAAATTCGTTAATTCTCTTTGTTTGGGACATAATACCCGTAATGAAAATCTTTTGAAGCATTTCGTTCCATATGGTGTCGAGCTTAGAATCAATGTGCATGCTTTTTGCGATATCGTAAATCTTAATTACAACGCAAATGTTTTGATCAGTTCTGAAAGGAAAACAAATGAATAAAATTAAAAATGGTTGCTTGATGCCTAGATCATTCCTTTTCTTAAAGTTAAACCTCCTAACGACAAAAAACTCTCATTTTACACCCAACAATGTTGAACACTTACCGGGAAATCTTCCATTCTTCCCCCTCTCACATAAACCAAAGATACATTTCAACAGCCACATAAATCGACCTCGAGCGATATTAAATATTCGTTAAGTCGACCCCGAATTTCAATGTGCCATTAATAATAATATTGGATACATTCGCCGTTTGTGAAAACCACATTTTACCTTGGATTTCCGTAGGGGCAGGAACGCGAACTCTGGAAACTATCTCAAAAGTTCGACAACTACTTTAAAATTATGCCTTTATGTAAATCCGTTGTTAAATGCTCTTTTTTGTAAAATTAAGCGTAGGTCACTCGTAGTTTTTTTATGAAACACGTTGTCAAATTAAAATCATGGAAGAAGAGAGAGCGGAGGAGAGAGAGTAATCAGACTTACACCCTAATTCTCTTCTGTTTTACCTATTGCCTCTGATAATGTTAGTTCACAATTAACATACAAAAGAAGATGCCAAATTAGTTAAATTTATAATCAAGCATGCTGATATTGTCAATTAAAATATTAAAAATCCTTTCCATGTTTGAGAGACAAATTTTTTGTTAACATTTCTAGCGCTATTAATAGTAGTGTACCTCAGGGTTCTGTTTTGAGACTAACATTGTTCCTTCTCAATATGAACACAACCTGAGAACCAGTTTGCGAATATTCAGTTCTGAACAGGCTTAACCGGGCTTGCGAATATTCGCTCGCTCGCACGAGCCGAATCCGCCGCGATATTAAGTGGCCATAAATCCTCGTCGGAGATGATTCCCGCGGTTTCACTTTTAGCGTTTTACGTATTATTTTTACGTTCTCCGTCTTGAGAAACGTTTCGGTAATTACGTTCGTTATTTATTATAATAGACGGCAGTAATGTAAGGTTAGAGTAACCTACTTTTGGAGGTCAAAACGACCGATTTTCCCCAAATCAGAAGCGCGAAGAGATCTATGGTGAAGGTTTGTGAAGCAAAAAATAAATTATTAAATTTAATTTCATAGAGTTTTGGTTTTGTACTTGGAATGCAACGTCGTATTTCGTTTTGTTGTGTCTGTAATTTCAATTACGAGTAAGGTAAATGTACCAATGCTCGACGCCTCAACGCCCAGTAGATGACATCTATCTGTCACCTGTCTTACTATGACATAAGGTTGCAAGTGTCATGTATTGGGTCAGTGTCGAGGACAGGGACGTTTACCTTATTTAAAAGGTTAACGCACTTTCTTGCACTGGAGAAAATGAAAATATACTACGAGATAACGTGACATATGCAAAAGATATGTTAAAATATCGGTTGAAAAATACCTAAGAGAAAACAAAATAAAACATATTTTTCTTCAAATAGCGGCTTTGACAGGGGACCACCCCTTCCAAGATATAGTATATTACGCTACCCCAAAGGACAGGTACAATGCGAGATTAAATTCTTACGAATAACGTCTGTAGGACACAAAGTGTTATTCGTAGCACGTGCTACGCCGTAGCCCCTCTACGACTCGTAGAGCTTTGTATTATGTTTCAAAATACTAAAAGTGAAAACCACTTACTGTTGTGCCTTAGGATTTTCTTTGTTTGTGTTATTTTCTTACCTGTGCATATATGTATATGTGCTACTTTTTCCATATGTTACAGTTGTATGGTAGTTAAAGTATGGTGCGATGTTGCTATTCTGCACTGTGCCCATGTGGGGAATCATACAACTCAAACTTTTTCTGAGAGATACCTTTTCCTAACTGTGGAATGTATGTAAACTGGATTTTAAATTTATTTATTTGTTTTAAAATGAAGATTCAGGATAAACAACAAAATTTCAGAATTCAAAAAAGTTATGATAAAAATGTGTAAAACATTATTAATTGTTAAGATTATAAATTATGTATAAACAAAATCATTTTAAGTTGACAAAAAAAATTTGAACAAAAAAATAAAAGTACTGTTGTGTGTTGCTGATAGTACAGTCGGCAAATTAAATCCTCCCCAGCTGCAAATGCATGCCAGCGCAATCGATACCAACCAAATTAATACAAAAGACTATGCAAATGGATCCCCGGCGGGCCAGGTACAGTCAGCATTGGAATAGCTAAAGCTACTATCACTTCATAAAACACATATCGTCTCTTTTTTAACATATTAATCATCACATCACGCATGTATACCCAAATGTAAGGCGAAGGCTAGACGTTCAATAAATATTGTGATACTGTGATGATATGAGAATACTGATGGATCACAATCTGTTCATGAATTCAGTGTATTTTCCATCAATATAGCAAGACTGGACGATCAATATTATATCACAATATGAGATAAATATTGAAGGATGACAACATTTATTGAACGTCTAACCTTCGCTTAAAATTTGGTTTAGTACTCTAATTGAGTTTAAATGTAGAAATTAGGTTTTTTTTTTGGTGAAGATACATTATATACATACATAGAATCACGCCTGTGTTCTTAAATGGGGTAGGCCGAGCACACGAAACGTGACTTAGAAAGAACAATGATTCTGACTATATCACGCTTCGCAGCCACTTCTAGCATTCTACATTTGCAAAAAGATGGAAGAGTTAGAATAGTGACAGGTTGCTAGGCGTCTAAAGCATAGCTAAACCTTAGTCTCCTCTTACGACATGTAGAGAAAATGTAGGAAGAAATGTAGAGGTGTTATTCTATCTCGACACCAGCAAAGATATTCGGCAAGATATTCTCAGCTGACTGTACAAGTCCACAATAACCCTTATCTAGGAGCCACACCCCTTGGCCAGGCACAAAAGGCTGCCCAGCGCTGGGGTGTGGGACAACAGGGGGTAAAGTGTTGTGTTTAACAGATAGATCGGGTTTTGATCGGCTTCTTCTAAATTTTAAGGATCGTGTAGGACAAAAGCGATTGTAAGATTACAAAAAAAATTAAGTGTGTCACAAAAAAGTATATACTTACTAACATCTGTATATTGAGATTATCTCGACGTGTTTCAGGCCAATCCGTGACCCATCATCAGGAATATACTCATATATAGATATCTATATAGATAGATTATCTCGGCATGTTTCGGTCCAATTGGTGACCCATCATCAGGAACATACTCACATCTATGTATCTAGATTATCTCGACGTATTTCAGGCTAATTCGTGACCCATCATCTGGAACAACGCGCCATAGTGGCTGCGGATGCGTAGCTACTGGGACGTGTTGCTTTTGATAATGGGTCACGCATGGGCACAAAACGAGTCACTCTATTTATTTCACTACGAGTATGAGTGAGTCTCACGATAGTATTGTTTATATACTTACATAATTAATACTATTATGGTAAATAGAGATTTTTTTCTCAGCTTTCTTTGCTTGTCTACCTATTCTAATTTCACATGTTTTGTCAATCACCGAATGACAGCAAAAAGAGATTGCTTAAGAGATATGTTCGACTTTGAACTTGTGTATTTTCTGTGCTTTTATTATTTCGTCGCGTATTTTTGTATAATAAAGAGTTTAAATACATACAAACTTACTTACTGGTATCAGTCTTCCAATCTTCGTAATAAACCCTCTTGAAACATAATTATTTCGGAGTCCTGTATTTTGCCATCACATTTGAGTCGACGCAGCTGGTATGACTCAGCACGTATTGTCAGTTCAGCCAACACTACAGAACGAAATTACCCAAAATGGCGACGGCATGAAACGCAACCGTTGCTCGGCGCAGCGTGATTAAAAAAAACGGCACGCGGGATTTGCTAAAAAACATAAAATCACGCCTGTATACCTAGGGTAGGCAGAGCATCCAAACCGTTACTTTGATTTACCATGACCATTTACGGTTCCGTGGCCACAGTATAATTTTAGGTTTAATAAACAGACGAAGAGATATAATAGTGACAGATTGCTAGCCGGTCACCTAAAACATATCTTTTACTCATTTCCGTAGTCGTCTCTAACGATATCCACGGAAGAAATGGAGATATGTTATATTATGTTTTTTTGCTTTACAATGCTGACTATCCACAGCTGTAAACGGAAAACAATTCACAACGTTTCTAAGTATTCGGAAGCAAAACTTAATTAGATAATATTCCCTTATTTACTTACATCAAAATCACCATAAAAACTATTAATAAGGTAAATGTCCCAGTGCTCAACACTGACCCAATACTTGGCACTTGCAACCTTATGTCATAGTAAGACAGGTGAGAGATGGGTGTCATCTACTGGGCGTTGAGGCGTCGAGCATTGGTACATTTACCTTACTATTTAATTCAGAAGAAGCCCATACGTCAGAATTGTTCATTTCTTGATGTATGTATTCATAGCAAAGCACCGTATTTCACTCTATTGGACATTCATGTAGCTTTATGCAAAGTATCTACAGATACACAACCCCAAACAGACGTGCTAGTTTTTCTCTAATCTCACGTGCAGACGCTGTTCCCTGACAGGCAAGTTGCAAGCACTAAATTGGATGCAGGCAGCGAAATAGTGCTCCGACTGAGACGAATCGTGGATACAGTCGAGTTGGGATCATTGATACAGGGCGAAACCTAAGACTTGAATACACTTTAGCTTTAACTTTATAGACTTTTTAGTTAAAATTTAAGCATGTGTTTGCAATGCTGACTGATAACAGGCAAAAATTAGAACGTTATTTGTTAATTATTGTTAGTAAAAAAAAGTTTCTAAAACACAACACGATGACATAGGCTATCGAATACATAGATTATTAATAAGGCAAAATAATTGGACATACTTAAAATTGGTGTTTTGAATTACAAACCAGGTGTCAGTAAAAAAATCCACGTGGCAAAAATCGTGTTAGTGCCGGCGCGCACTACGACTTTTTGTCGCGCGACACGATTTTAAAATAGCGCTGTCCATAGTGATTTTTTCATCATAGTGCGCGCGATGACATATAAACCCTTACGTTGCATTTCTGCGACAAAATTATCGCGCGACAAAAAGTCGTAGTGCGTTCTTAGCCTTACGGCTCTAATGAAAACGCGCACGACGCGTTGTGGCAAACACAGAAAGACCAAATAGCGAAGTTCGTGTCGTGGTTGACATGACGCGTTCTGAGCATTTTTTGTAAATCATATCACGACGGCGTTAATTATGACGAAGAGGTTTTGACTATGTAACGTTTCATATTCTCTGCCTACCTTTCTTCTTTTCCTTTTTTCTCACTGACTGTACTTTTAACTCCGTAGCATCTTGTTTTGAAACTAAAATATTTCATCATGCATTCTTATGTTACTTACTACACTATGCACAATATCTCAGACACTGCAGTCATAGTCACGTGTTCTTGTTATTTTTTAGGAAAATATGTTCATTTAAGTACAACTACCAACCGCTGCAGTACGAAGTAACAACATCAACCAAGTAACAGTACAAACTTTACAAGACTGTCCAGATATTGCATCAGACAGGGAGTTGTGCAAAAGGGGAGGCCTTTGTCTAGTAGCTACACAGAATATAATATACGAAATAGGATATTGTTTTGATGTCATTCTATGTTACCTACATAAAATAAAATTGTGTTTGAAAAAAATCAAAATTGTTATGAATGTATTTCCTTAACTATTATGTTACTTCCTTTTATTATGTAATAGTCACATAAATAGCTATTATGACGCAGGCGTCAGCCGTCATTAATAGTCATTACATTATGTACGAACAACTGGATCTCCCCTATTCTCTGGCGGTTAAATACTGAACTAAATGTAAACAAACTTGACGTCAGATTTGACAGGTTAATAAGATTTTTTAAAACCCACATTTTACCGGATGTTTAAATAGTTTAGCAATGGAATCTTACCCAATATTTTTGCTCTGATGGGCGATAGTGCTCTAATTCCGATTGTTACTAGTATACCTATACTTGGGGACCAACAGAACATTTTTTATCTTCCTTTGCTAAACTATTTGAACATCCTATAAAATGTTTACTACCCCTTAACCTGTCAAATCTGACCTGAAAACCGCCAAAGAATAGAGTACCCACCTAAACAAAATACAAAAGAAAAAACCTTATTACTAGTTACTTTGTGCCTTACTCGAACGCCATTCTAAATTGCACAGACCAAACGCACGTTTCCAATAACTTTACAATAAATACTGCAGCGCCGATGCAGTATCTAATGCCAGAGATCGAGAACTGTTTATTTGGTCCAAAAATATTACGCTCTGAATCATGGATTTAATAACACGATCGTTAAATACGATTTAAGATAGGAAAATAGAATTTAGTCTTGCAAGTAGTAACTCTTACCCGGTCCTTACTCATTCCCAATGGGGTGGGCAGAGCACACAAATCGCTACGACAAAACCATGATTATTTCAGGTTTAGTGGCGACTTCTAGCATTTTTTAGGTATTAAGTTGGCAGTAAGTAAGTAGCAAAGCACTAGTTTTTGCATACCAGCGGATAGACATCCCTATCCTGTTGAACGTAAAATCATTTTGTTGTTTCTTCCACGCTTGGTTAGACCGACACATTTTTATGCCCGGTATAAAATTTTCTGTGTTTTGTCGGGTTAAGAATAATACCTCTCCATTTCTTCCGTGGATGTCGTAAGAGGCGACTAAGGAAATAGTGTAATATATTTTAGGCGACGGGTCAGCAACCTGTCACTCAAACCGTTTTTTTTTTTTTTTTGGGCGATGGGAAAATGCTTTGCGCATACCGCCACGTCTTTGACGTCACTCAAACCTGCCAACTCAAAATCTAAAAAAAAAAAAAAAATTACGTTTAATTAAACGTGATAGCCATGTTTTTATCTATGTAGCGTTTTAAGTGCTCTGCCTACCCCATTTGGGAATACAGGCGTGATGTATGTGTGTGTGACAAGAGAAATATTATCTCTAACCAATACTGAATTGTAGTTGTTTATATATTTATCTCGGCATTCCGCCCGGGCAAGATTTGTCTCACCGTCGGCGGCGCTGGCGGCCGCTGTAAATCTGGAAACTACTGAGGCAGTGTTGCACTGTTATTACGGAAAATGCTACGTAGAGTTAATGTAGGAGAGACAGTGACATTCAATATCATTATGAGAGGTACGTAAATACAATTTTAATTTCCTACTACACGTTCAAAGCCATAAAAAAGTGGGTTACATTAAGAAACCTGCATCTGGGGTAGCTTCATAATTTGTATATTAAACAATTGATATCGGTACTATAATTAATTGTATTATAAACTTTCAACTTCAACCGTATGATTCAGTATAAAGAACGTAAAATTATTTCTGATCCCATCCTACATGAGCTGTTGGGTGGAAATAATTTTTATTTCAATATCTGATCATGAAACTACTGCCCGTGTCACTGATAATGCGATATGTTTCAGGATAGTCCGTAGCCCCTTACCTAGGAGCGACTGCGCCTGCTGCCACTGCGCGCCTTCGTGCTCGAACAAAACTGACACCGGCGCACGACTACCCTCGTCACTATCGTCATTTATATTATTCTTAAATGTAGGGTAGCACGCAATACTAACAACAATATGTATGTCTAGATTTATTGTAGTACGTAAATTATAATACATTTTTTTTTTTTTTTTTTTTTTT
>BHDV01052006.1:19684-40013 GCA_005406045.1 Adoxophyes honmai | reverse complement strand
GAGTGCGACTTCCACTGCTGCGCGCTGCACGAGGAGGGCCGCCGCATCGCCGTGCACAAGAGCGTCGCCACCTCGCCCATCCAGGACGCGCAGCCGCGCGCCTCGCCGCAGGGCCGGCCCAAAGGCCACGTGCGCTTCCTCGACGCCGAGTCCGCGCGCCGCGGCGACCGCGACTCCTCCGAGAGCGAGACCGAGAACACGCTCGTCGAGGACGAGGCCGTCACCTCCGAGAAGTTCCTGCTGCTCATAGACCAGCTCAGCGTCGACCAGAAGCGGCACCTCACGATCAAGGACATCGGCATCATCCTGGAGCGGCTCAGCTCCAAGATCCTCGACGTGGAGCGGCTCGACCGCGAGTCCGAGTCGGACGACTGCTACAACTGGACGATCAAGGCGACGATCCGCGGCGACGCGCTGCGCGAGCTCGGCGTCATCTACAACGGCAACTACTACGCCATCAGCGAGCACCCCGGCTACCGGGACGAGAACGAGGAGGCCGGCGACGAGGCCGAGGAGGAGGAGGAGGAGGACCGGCTCTGATCCGGCCTGTGCGGCGCCGCGGTGCCCGCCGCCGCCGCCGCCGTGCGCACGGCGCTCTGCCGCATCGCCGCGCGCTAGCCGCACCACGCCAGGCGGCCGCGGTCGTCGCACTTGAGAGATCTGGTACGTTTGCAGATTGAATGGAACTGAACAGCGAAGTCGCCTGCTGAGGAGACATCCGGCGGGGGCGCCGCGCGTCGGCGCCGCGAGATCGACTTGCGAGGAGCTCAGAACGAAGCGCACGTCGCGCTGTGAACGGTTAGAGACTATATTATGAATATTGTCGCAGGCCTGCCTCGAGGCGAAGCCAGGCACGCTGAGTACTAATTAATAATAGCGGAATTACATATTGTAAGTAAAACTGACTTCCTATCGATTTCTAAGGTGATTACTGGTTACTGACGCGGTCAGCCGCGGCGGCTCCGACACGACGACAGCACAAATATTCGTTATCCAGATGTCAGAGATATTCTTAGGTAAATAACAAATTATACACGTGTTAGCGAGGTTCCGTTTCCGACGTCCGTTCCGGCGCCGCCTCCGCTCGCGTCCGCCGCGGCGCTCTGTCCACCGCGTACCTTTGGCCTAATGGGAAATAAGTCCGAGTGTTCGTGTGCGGTTATGACTGGCGATTTTTGTGTTGCCATCCATGTCGTCTGAGGTTTTATCTTGTTTAAGAATAATTCCTAAATTGCATCGTGATCTACTGATCATACCTACAGGTCGCATGGTGGCTTGAGTTCTTTTGAGAGAGTATGAGTTGTATGCATGTGCAGTTGTGCCTTCGACAAGGCAACTTGACTACTGCTGTGTACATTAGTATTTTTATGAAAAATCGTAAATTAACTAAAGTTAGCTTTTGTCTTTAACAAGATATCCAAGTAACCATCAAAAAGTAGTTGAAGAAAATTAAAATGACTTCAAAACGGCTAACCGAAAAGCTAAAACCTAATAGAAAAATGAATACCAAATTGACACGAGAGATTTTTGTGAGGTCGATTAAAAACCATACTTATTAAATTAGGCAAGTTGAGTTACTAAGACACGAGCATGCATTATGTATGACATTAATGTTTCAATTCCAACTAAAATAAAAATGCAAACATATATTTACCAATGAAATGACAAAGAAATTTGTTGAAATCAAGATATTAAATAAATGTATATTTTATATAAGACTTCTCTATCTTTGCTGAACAAACAATACGAATTAAAATATTTATTTATATTTATTTCTCCTAACAATTTGTACGCAATCGTACGAGAATCGTACACATGCGTCAACTAGTACCGTTGGGTGATCCAAAACCACCACAAAATACTTACATACATACATATTCTCACGCCTGTATTCCCATAAGTGGTAGGCAGAGCACATGAATTCAAAAATCCAGTGCCACGTACTTACAAAAATAAAAAGAACCATCCACTATTTAAACCACGGTCTATGTTGGATGATGGTAAAATGCACCTAATACGGCGACTGATTGATGGTATTATTAAAAAGATGTTAAAAACAGGTCTTGTGTCGGAATTTTACAAATGAGAATAAATGTGTTGATGAATGCGTGTAGTGGAATGTCTTGAGCTAATGCGGTGGGGCGCCTGGACGGCAGTGTGGGCGCGGCGCTCAGCTAGACCTCAGAGAAATAAACACGGGAGAAACTGTACAAAGCATTACCCCTCTACCATGGGTATATGATTCAGAATACTCGGATGTAAAGTGAACGCGTGAATTTTAGTGTTGCGTTAAATGGTGAGTGATTGTGACAACGCAGATCATTTTACGTACATGCTGGCGTTGATATGTAATGAAGTACCTACCTCATCACCCGCTGAAAACAGCAGGTTGTTCGAAAATATTACCCGATGCATTTTCCCGTGTTTATTCCTCCGCGGCGGAGACGCGAGACGCGTTGCCGCGCCAGACTCGCGCGCGAGATGGCAGCCGCGGGCGCCGGCGGCAGGGCGTCCGCCGGGACGAGCCAGACGAGTTTCAGAGAGAGCACTTAACACTTTATACAATAGATATATAAAATTATAATTAATAAATTAAATGATGTTTAAAAGGTTGTAACTAAAGATACGAATATACCGTCAGCATCTCTTCATCGTGCCAAAGGGGTATTGGTAGTCGTAAGTTGATTCTTGTACTTATTAGCTCTATTGTACCGTAGTCTTATTGTATAATGTTTTTAATTTTTGTATAGTATTGAGACGTGAATAGTTCACCCACTTATGTACATGATATTGGTATAAATGAGGTTCAATACCCGCGAGGGCTCGTAACTTGTATAGCTACGTAAGATGTAACATTAACAATTACTATTATTATTAACTATTATGATTATTGGATGCGTACGCGAGAACCTGCACTGTTGTGTGACGAGGCGACGCTCGGCGGAGCGTCCCGCGGTGCGCGGGCGCCGAGTGATGTGCATGTTGCGTTTCGGTGTGGGTACGAACCGTTTTGTTGATGTTCTGTTGAAAGCTGATTAAACTTTTAAAATCTATTTATATTCGTTAAATTCCACCAGTTTTGTTTATTGCCGAGTAAAATGACGTCGGTCATGTTAACGGAACAGAGTATTTAAAATGTCTAAAACGTGTAGATTATCGTAGACTAGATACCATGCAGTGTGTTGGTTGGTTAAGCCTTTTTTGATGGATCATAGAAACTGTTAAGTTTTATTCAAGGTTTGATATTGTGATTGTCTTTAATTAATTTAAATGAAGTACTTTCTCGCTGTTAAGACGGATAAAAACTAATTAATTGCAAATTACGTTACTTTATTTATAATTTATTACAAGCTACGCTTTCGTGCTTCGCAATGAGCACTTTCTGTAAATTGAATGAGGTGTGATGAATCTGAAGCTCAAATCATAATTTTATTTTCGGTCTAAAAGTTTGAAACATCATAATGATGCGCAAATGTAAGTTTTTATACTTAGGTTCAATCCGATATCGTTGTTATCGGATATGCCTAACTTACTATCATAAAGCGGCAATAAATCGTAGAAATTTTGTAATCATCTGTAATCTGAGGACCGATTTTCGAGATTCTTACCTACGGATATGACGCTCGAATTTGTGAGATTGCTAAACATAGCAATTTGTCAAATTTAGGTATGTCTGACTGTTTTATTGTATCTGACGACCTGTACATAATACGAATCGCAACAATGTTTCATATTTGCTTGAAACAAGTTCAAAAGGTCTGCTAGGTCGTCAGTCATTTTCGATTCTTAATAAGTATTAACCAGATCAACTTATTTTGTATTTGTATTTATAGCATACATTCCATGCAGAGTTTATTGTTCGCTGCAACTTTACTTGCAATTGCTCTACCTCTGACCTCCTTCCTTTTACGTCGATAGCTTTTATTATCGTGGCATGGATGCTCCAGTATTATATAAGGGCGGCGAGCGCGCGCGCGCCGAGCCGCTCGCCGAGCATGGCGCGGCGCGCGCGCCGGCGCCGTTAGCATAGGTGCGGTGAAGTTTGCGATCATGCGTTATTCCTCTTTCAATTTGAATGTTTAGTCGTGGTTCATTTGTACAGCTAATGACGAATCTATGGTGTTACGGTCCGTTACGCACATTATATTAATAGCTAGTTAAAACATTCCGTTTTAAATATTTTTTATGTGTATAGGAGTAATAATGATATTGTAAATGGTTTATAGCCGCTCGCGTTTCACATTTGCGGCGAATTTAAATGCGACTGAGAAATTAAATTGCAAATTTAGTTACGTGAACGTTGGATGATAATGCGTGCAATCGTGCGAGCGTGTTGAGTGCACTGGACAACTGGTGTAATGCATATTTGTGAATGAAACCTGATTTCGGTTGATGCCGATCGCGCAATAAGTTTATTGACTTTTTGTAAGCCTTAAGATAAGGTGGGTGGGGCTGGCGCGAGTCGTGTTAGTGCCGCGCCGGCCGCGGGGGTTAATTTCTCGGTCGCGGCGCGGGCGCGGGCGCGGCCGGCGGCGCCTGCGCAGGCCGCGCGCGCTGGCGGCCCATCGGCCCCGCACCCCTGCCTTAGTTAAATCACTCGTCGATATTTTGACTGAAATTATAATTAAGCAATCACCGTCAACTGTTGAACGCGGAGCGCGGGAGTTACAGCGAGCTATCCGTCGGCCGGCCGGTGCACGTGGCGCGTGAACTGGGCAGCCTATTGTAATAAAATAAACCGTTACTCGTACATAAGTACACGTTATTCGAATATACATAACGTTTAGAAGTAATAATACCTAATGTAACGATACAGATTTTCGTAAGAGACTTTCCGTTTTCTAACATCGTTTTTATAGACGGGTCCCTACCAGCGCCGCCGCGTCCTGCTCCTCGGAGAGGCGCCGCCCTGGCCGCGAGTACATAATATTGAGTGTTAGCACATAATGACCATGTAACCAATAGGCCGTGTAGCACTTAGGGGGAATAAGTTTTGCCGAACCCACGTGCCAAAACCCAGTTTTATAATTGTCATCATGAGCAGTTCGCTGTGTGTCGCGCAAATCTTTGGAAAATGGTCAAGGGTGACATCAAATATAAATTCTATATACGTATTTTCCATGTTGATAAAGATAATCTCTACTTTACCTGCTTTGACCTATCAGTAGGAAGAGGTTATATGTATGTATACAGATTCAATTCTAAAGCAGTGATAAGTACATGTTGGTAAATATTTTTAAATAGTCTGACCTCCAAATGTTTGCGAAATACATAGCGAACAGGGGAGTTACTCTAAGTATAAATAGCACAGATTGTTGCGAGCATGGCTGGTGCAGTCAGCTGCAATGACCCTGCGCGCAGCACTGCTATGTTGCGGCCGGTGCCAATAATAATCCACCTCGGCATTAGTCCTACTTCAAAAGATAGAAAGTTACTTAGCGCCGTTGGCGCCCATACATCATCCGCTATTTTCCTATCTCCAGTAAGCCAAACCGTCGATAGATTGAATGTTGGGACCGGCTGTTAGAGAATGACGCCCCGTAAGGTACATAAAGTTGTTTGATCAAGTGCCAATTGGGTACGTAGCGTGGGCAGCCTACAGATGTGAGGAATTGGGGACAGTTTGGAAAATGTTGAAAAACTTCTCGAATATTCCACAGGAAGCATAGGATTTTCTAATTTAAGAAAGGGAAAAATTCCTCAGGCGCCTCAGTAGGCCAGTCCGCGCGTTGCTCAGGACGTACCGAAACCATCAGCCCCTGTATCATGAAAATCATGTATTATTTAATTAATTTTCAATGTCAGTCGATTCAAGTTGAAGTCTCTGGCTATTGGAGATTCAGGCACGCACTCTAGCTCAGAGTCAAGGTATATTTAATGCAAATTAACGACGTTACACGTAAGTTTTATATTGGTAAAGCACGCAGAGACTTCAAGCGCTGTAATCCTGTAACATAGCGATGGCTGGCGCGGTTGGCACCGGGCGCTTTGAGTGGGGTGACTTGTCGCATGGAAACTTGGGGAGACTTGCATTATTCAAGTGTTTTTTTCATATTTGGTATGCTGGCAAGTTGCATGGCGCGTGGCCCTTTGCCCCGGTGCCGGCCGCGCGGCGCCGCGAGCTGCGGCTCGCGCTGTCCGACACTTATTTTTGTACCCGGATACAAAGCCCAAGGCAGTTCCAGTTTGTGTTTGTATTGTAACGACGTAAGTATCCGTGAAAACTTCACTGCCAATAATTTAAAATAAAAATATTGGAAACGAATTCATGGCTTTCATTTCTTTGATGTGTACGGTGATCGCTCCGAAAGATTCAGATTCATTTTTGAAAGTTACGGAATTTCAGCTGTTTGTTTTGGTCATTGGTAAATTTTATAAAATACCTCATCAGGATTTGTTCATACCAATAACAATGCTGTTTTTTCTATCGATTTGCTATGATGTTTCGAAATAAGTCTTAAATTAAGTTAATTTCATGTCGCAATAAACCTGAATAAAGTTCCAATGTCACTATGTCCCCAAAGAGGTTCTGTAATGGGTCAGGGATCAATTGGTTCGATAGCACACGCATGAGGTGCTGTGAATAGCAATAATTAACTAAGGTCCCATTCGACCAAACAAGATTTTTTTTAAATCACGGGCAAGTTACGGGTCAGTTAAGGGTGATTCCTAGAGGGCCTAATTTTCGATGTCGGGGGGTTTAAATCAAGTAATTAGTTAGTTTAAATGGTTCATTTTTTTTTGTTAGGTAGTTTATATCTGTGGGCAACTGGGACAACCGCTGATTTTTGTGTAATTGATTTTGATTATTTGTAAAAAATAAAAATGTATCACAATTCTTATTCCTCTGTCGTGTCCGTTCTACATTTTTGCTACAACATTTGTCAATAAAAAAAAATCGGTCAACTTTACGAATATTTTAAGGTACTTCACAATATCAATTATTAGTTATTTTATCACCAGAAATGACCAAATATTTTTTACCTGTTATATTTTAACTGTATCTGAGAGTTTAATATGTGTCCGCCAGAAAATTTTTATTCCTCTGTCTCAGACTTAAAATAAGCGTTTAACGCCCAAATTTAAGGATCCAAACAATATTTTCTCCGGGGGAGGTAGTTAATTGTGTAACGAATGCGTTAGGCGGTAGACGTCTGGGTTAGACGTATATCGCTGCGAAATACGACGGTAAATATCTTATTTCTCTGTCCTTGGTTAAGGATAGCGTTCTTATTACTCTGTCCCTATTTGTGAGTTTTTTTTTACTCTTAAAATCGCGATATAAATAACGATAAAAAAAATATTTTGATAAATTTGGCAATGCTCAATTATTAACGATATGATTTATTATTTTATACTCAAAACCTACTTCAATTTCTCCTGTTACTATGGGCCTTTTTTCTTATTCCTCTGGGCTCAAAATTAAAATTAAAATATCTCACTAACGTGTTTATAAAAAATGATGCCAAAACCATATTTATGCTTAAAAAGAAATGTGTTATCATGACAATACGTTTTTATTACTTAAATATTTAATTAAAAAAATAACAGAGGAATGAGACAAAAATAGCTTCCTCTAGGAATCACCCTTAATTAGTATCTCTTAGGGTCCCCGCGGGGCTCCGGCTACAGCCACCAAACGCCGCCACCGGCATGTTTTCTGTACCTAGTAGGTATTAGAGTGTGTATTACTACACATACATAAAAATACATAAAATCACGCCTCTATTCCCAAACGGGGTAGGCAGAGCACACAAAACGGTACACAGACACAAAAACGACTATTTCACGTTTTGTGGCCACTTCTAGCACAAATATTTTTGGTTTTGAGGTGGCAGGTACAATAGTGACAGGTTGCTAGCCTGTCGCCTAAAGTATAACTTAACCTATGTCCTTAGTCGCCTCTTACGACATCCATGGAAGAAACGGAGAGGTGTTATTCTAAACCCGACACCACACGGGTGTATTACTAGAGAGCAAAATGTTGGTCTTGGAATTTAAGTCACTCACAAGTAAACCAATTTTTCATGATCAAAAAGCGGGTAATGCTGGTTTCACAGCTGCCCGGAAGACAGCTGAAGAATTGGTACGCACGGGACCCGATCCGCGTCGCTGTGAAACGATGCTCTAGTTACTCATTTGTGCTCCCGCTCCGGGCGCCCTTAGTAACACCCCGTACGGGTCTCCCGGACAGCTGTGTGTGAACCCAGCCTAAGGCCTCTTGTAGACGTCCGGTAATTTCACCGGATAACGGACCGTTTTATTTGCCGGACTCGCGGTGGCATATGGGTATGGCACACAATGGATGTGTGTACACGCACCGGTGCCGGACATGTAGGGGAAGGTGAGGTATAATGATCCCCTTAAGGGAAAAACCATAGTTTTGACTAAAATTTAAGGTAAAATCGCAACATTTCTATTGATGGAGTTAGTAAAGTTATTTAACTTTGTAACTGCATACTTATTTTTTATCATACGTATTTAGTTTTTTTGTACTTGCGGTTTTTGTAAATGTTTACTAAAGGATCATTTTAGACACACCTATGTGTAAAATGATCCCTCGGGTAGGGGTAAAATAATCCCAGAGATAATTTTATTCCTCATGTTAGTAAGTGTCTTTTATTCAGTTTATTTTAATCATATGTTTTATTCATAAAAAATTAAGTATGTAAGCAAGTTACACACAACTTTTTCAGTCTTCTAGTTCTATCAGATATTTGTTTTGTAATTATTACTCGAACAACAAAACTAAACATTGCAACAAAGTTTTAAAATGTTTTTATAATTGACAACATATCTAGTCAAGCAATAGGTAAACAAAATAAACTCTTCTTCTAAATAAAAAAAAAACACAGATATTATATAATGATTCCGGGGATCATTTTAAACACATAGAATGGGATCATTTCACCCCAAGCACTAGATTCGAAGATATCGATTAAAACATGTCCTTCAAATACCGCGTGCGGTCATCAAACGTTGCTTAAATATTAGCTAACTGTTATTCATACCCGCAAACAAAACAACATTCCACTAAACACAAACATGTAAAAAGTACTGAAAGTCAAAAATAGGCTTATCTTAGATCAGAGCTACACTTTTTAATCATTTTTTAATAAAATTGCGCCAAGCGCTCGCAGCGCCATACCACTTGGAGTGGCAACTATCAGGGGTGCGGGGAACATGTTTGATGCGAATTTGGATAGATGACACTAGTTGTCTTTGATTTACGGCGGGGGATCATTTGACCCTCAGGGATCATTATACCTCACCTTCCCCTATCCGGTGCGTGTACACACATCCATTGTGTGCCATACACCACCGCGAGTCCGGCAAATAAAACGGTCCGTTGTCCGGTGAAAATACCGGATGTTTACAAGAGGCCTAAAGTCTGAGATCGAATTAGAGATCAAAAATGTGAACAAACATGTTGTTGCCATTGCTTTATTGTTATGAATCAATATACTAAAAGTAGTTGAAAAATTAATACAATTAGGGTGACCGCACCGGTAATGGACATAGAACCAGTAATGGACAATGACTCTTATTTACTACCCACTAAGGAAAAGTCATTTGTTTTACAACAATCAATTCACAACTCTATGGTCTTTAAATTATGAATGAAGTGTCCATCACTGGTGCTTGTCAACTTAAACCGTCCATAACTGGTGCCGTCACCCTAGTGCAATTATATCAACTAGTAACAAAAAAGGTTGACTACATCTGGAATTTCACTTGGATATTGACAGTTGTTTGTTCACATTTTTGATCTCTAATTCGATCTCACACTATAAGTGCCTGAAGCACGCGACAGCCACTTGTTTAATTCTGAGTCACCCGTTTAGTGGTCCGTGCGGGTTGTGAGCAACGACTATTGTAGCGTGTGGCGGCCCCGGCCGCGTCCACCGCGTGCGGCGCCTCCGTATAAAATGTAATGAGTACTAGTACAGAAAATATGCTCAAGTGGCGGCCTTTTGTGGTTGTGACCGGCCCTTAGGGATCTCGAAGGAAACCCCTTCAATACGTTTACTATGACAACGTACCATCGAACCAATTAATTCCTGACCCACAATAGAACCTATTCACAGTGAACGTCATAGTGACATTGCATGGCTTGACAAAGGAAATCTTTATTACGTTTATTGTGACAACGTTCTGCGGTGGGTCAGGAATCAGTTGGTTCGATAGTACCTACTGCGGTGGGTAGGTACTGTACCCAAAGTGTCGTCATTACGATCCAAACACGAATCACTATCCGCACTATCGTCTGCGTAACACGTTCCCTGTCCGAAGGCCCCCAATGTCGGGACATGAAGCTTTTTCACAAGTCCATGCTCTCACTATGGTGCCACAGTTTCATATACACAAATGCACAACTGGACTTGTGAAATTGAGAGGCTGTTTTGTACGGGGTCAGGGAATGTGTTACGCATCAGTTTTTATGGGAACGCTACTTGTCTTGTCAATCACGACAGCTGTGTAAACGCGGCGCTGCGAGGCGTTGTCTCAGTTCCCTTACAAACAGACGCGTCTAAAAACCCTGATCGACAGGCGACTAAAACCGACGAGCCATAATACCGTCGGTTTTACTCGCCTGTCGATCACTGCAAAACCGCGGTCTTAACCGGTTTTAACTGATTAATACCGCGGTTTTGCAGTGATCCACTGGCGAGCTTTACCGACGAGCCATAAAACCGGCGGTTTTACTCGCCTGTCGATCAGGGGCTTAAAGCGTATTAACGCAGACAAGACTCGTGTTGTTGTAATGGCGTAATGGAGACAAAATGAAACAACTCCGCAAATTCGCCTTCGTTTACTCAAAAGTGCAGTTAGACGGGGTTGCCATGGGAGCAGTTCTGCAGGCGCTGCAGCGCGCGCTTCTCGGCCGCGGTCATCTTGTCGATGACGGCCTGCATCTCGGGCCACGGGTCGTAGCGCTGGTTGATTATGATCATCTTGTACGACTTCGGCTGGCGCAGGTCCATCGTGCGCGAGAGAGTGTTCAGGTTATGCGTGGTGTAGACCACGTCCACCTGCGCGGGGAATGCTGATGACTGGTGCGTACAAGGCTAAGCCCCCGTTCCCACCGCGTCGGGCGCCCGCACGCGGTGGGAACGGGGGCTAACAGGCGTTAAACGAACGTAGTTTATGTAATGAGCCGGCAAAGGCGGATTCCATAACGAATTAAGAGTAATTTAAGCCTCAATTAAGAACAGACATACGTAACTTTTATCTCATAACGCTATAATAATAAATACAAAAAAACAAATTAAGGGGGCTCCCATACAACAAACACTTTTTTTGCTAGAATACATACATCCATACATATGTACATATTCTCACGTCTGTATTCCCAGGAGGGGTAGGCAGAACACATGAATTAAAAAAATCCAGTGACAGGTTGCTAGCCCATCGCCCACAATACACCAACCCTTTCCCAGAGCCGCAACTCTTACGACACCCACGGGAAGAAAGGGGAAGGTGCTATTCTAACCCGGCACCACACGGGTAAAATATTACTAGAATTTGCTAGGTTTTGCTAGAATATTATATATTAATATCATTAAAATGCCTACCGCATTTGGAATTTTCTCAAAATACCCAGTAAAATAAATATAAAATTAAAATTAAATACAAAAAACCGGCCAAGAGTGAGTCGGACTCGCGCACGAAGGGTCCCGTTGTCACCCTTTGGGTACGGAACCCCAAAAACGACTTTTTGCCTATTTTGACAGGCAGGCACTTGTTTGTTTACCTGGTCAATACCTAGTACGGAACCTTTCGTGCTCCGACACCGAACTCCGACTCGCATTTGGCCGGTAAATGTTGTAGCTGTCAAGAAGCCTGCATTTATTTGACAATGATAGAGTAATAACTATAAGTCGCGGTAGCCCAGCGATTCGAACTGTGGCCTATCAAGCAGAGGGTCGTGGGTTCAAACCCCGGGCTCGCACCTCTGAATTTTTCGGAATTTATGTGCGATATCGAATTTGATATTTATCACGAGCTATTCGGTGAAGGAAAATATCGTGAGGAAACCTACACATAGTGACGAAGTAATTCAAGGTTGTGTGTGAAGTTCCCAATCCGCACTGGGCCCGCGTAGAGACTATAATAGCCCAAGCCCTCTCATACTGCCCTGCAATGGGACGTTTATAGGCTGATGATGAGTAATAATAATAACTGACCTTGGTCACCAGGGCCCACAAAATGGCAATGACCATCATTACCATCGCAACACCGGTGCAAAACGCCAGTGGGATGATTTCCCAGTAGACACGCAGCGCGTAGCCAAGCTTCAGTTTGTTGGGGATGGGCACGTCGTACTGCGTGGGCGGCAGCATGTCGGAGGAGGCGCGCACGGGCACCGCCGCCAGCCGCGCCAGCCGCGGCGCGCGCAACGCCAGCCGCGACGTCACATAACTCAAAGGTCGGGCAAACTTAGACAACATACTCTAATAAAATAAAATTGTGTACAAATTTTTTAATGGTTTGGTTTGTCACGACATAGTATGTCAATTTTGACAGGTTCGAAGTTTGAACGGATTTTTTATTCGTTTCATGGCTTCAGTTTGGTTGCGAGTTCGTAGTGAGATAGTTTTTCGTTATTAACGTTTCAAATCCAATTAATAATGGCAAGCAAATAATGAAAATTATTTTGAAATGTATTGAATTATGTTTTGGTTAAACATATTGGATTTTAGTTACTGGCTGGTATAACCGGCGGAACTGACGAAAGAACCCGTTTCAATAGTGATTAATAAATGAAATTCAAAAGTCAAACAGATTTTTAATCATAAATTAAAATTAAGTTTAAGCGCAATCATTTTGACATTTTTTCAGGAGATTTCGAGGGCAAAATGGAAATAATTTTACACAATGATGCCCGCTACCGATAGATTTAAAATATATTTTTAAAAATCTAAGGTACATTAGTGTAGTTGACGTTATTGTTTTATTATAGTAAGGAAGCAGGGTTACGCTGCGTGCGTTAGGGTTGTGTGTGATCGTCAATTATTGGCAGGCGCCGGGCCGAGGCGGCATGCCCCTGCGCACCCCGCGCCGCCGCATCTCGCCGCGCACCGTCCGGCGCTATCGGGCGATTCGCAACTTCTTTCGGAAAACGCTCGGTGAGAACCTAGTTCCGTATGTCCTGCAAGCTCCTCGCAGTTCTGCTGCTGTATAAGCATAATTGAGGGTGCGGTCGTGTAAACTGTTGCCGACAACATATTATGTACCTCCTGGCAGGGCTCTCAGCTGTTCTTGTCGCACTGTCTTTCATTTGTCCATAATATTAAAAATGATTTATAGCAATTATAGCTAAGGTCCCTGTCGACAGCTCGCAGTCACGCCGCAATTCATTTTCAGGCAGCGTCGCATCGCAACCGGACATCAATATAAACTCCAGTATAGCTGTCAACGTGACTCACTTGAAACACAAGATAGTAGGAATTGAACATCAGCTCGATGAAGTCAGCAGACATTGTCGCGAGTTAGCCAGCATTGACAACATTTCGAAAATAACTGTTGAAAACTCTGTTACAACTGAGGATAATAGAGCCAGCACTGAACACACGGAAAGAGACGAGTCCACTGGGCATTCAGCTGACAATGAAGCTAAGCTATTGTATAAAACACCAGGAAGTCAATTCGAGAAGTTAGATGAAAATGAATCCTTGCCCAAGTTGGAAAACAAATGTAAAGATACGCACCGACGTTCCGGGGAGAGCATGAGTTTCGAGGTGTACGCTAGTCAAATTGCCAAAGTCAGCAAGAAAAAGAATAAACGTGACGCTAACTATGACCACATTTATGGCGAAGGCAGTCCGAACTTACGCAAGAACAAAATGCAACCGGAATACAAGGAATCGCAGCCCTTTTACTCCGGCAGTTCCCACTCGGACGACACGCCCCGAGCGGAGAACCTTCTCACGCCCTCGGACTACCCGATCCAGACTCACGGCAGAAAGGAATCCTGGATTGACGAGCAATTTATCAGTCGATCACCTACTCGTAGTCGCTCTCCTCCTCGGGATGACGAACTAGATACAAGACATAAAGATCGCACCCCACGCAATAAATCAAAGAGCCCTCCTAGAATCCGGGAAAGCAAACATGGGAAGAGCAAACGACATAAATCGGTCAGCCTCGAATTAGATCAAGACTACATTGCCGATATAATTAAACGTCAGTACAAACCAATGACGTTATTCGGCCGAAGAGAATCGGATTTTAGTCAAATGTCTACGCCCGTGTGCCGCGACCAAGATACGTATGGCGTGCCGGAGAACGTGGTGGACAACATGGAGCCGTGCTCGTGCTGCGCGCACGAGCCGCCGCGCGGCCGCCGCGCCTGCCGCGCCGCCGCCAGCGACCTGCACAGCCTGTGCGACGCGCGCGCCTACAGCTCGCGCCGCCGCGCCCGCTCCAAGCACCGCCGCCACTACGAGGACCCCTACAATGACACCGATCTCTATGATGTCGTCCCGGTCAAAGAGAGGTCGAGCCCAAAGTCTAGAAGAAAGTTTGTCGAGGACATGACGCGCCATGATCACTATAGAGAAGTTCCGCCTTCACCGAAATCGCAAAGACCACGCTTGAACCTTCGAGCGCAGAAGTACAATGACTACGAAGATGGTGCTATTCGCAATACACGAAGAAGACGGTCGTCACCGTACCAGCAGAGGAGACGATGCGACGATGACTTCAGTGACGACTCGTCAGATGGCACCGTTCGGAACAGGATCAGCGAAATATACCCGAAATTACCAGTTCAGACGACTAAGAACGCTCAGGTACAGGAGGACATGGAGACGATAAGCAATTTCCAGCATTGCGCGTACACCATTAAAACTAATACTAACTTGAACAACGCATTGAAGAAAACACAGGAAATAGATTTGAGCGCGGATAAAACCGACAAAGCGTTATGCGAAATAAAAGATATCCTTCAAAATTTTCTTCAAGAAATAAAGAAAGACGCAGTCGGGTCCATTTGTGACAAAGCCAGCGTGGTGGAAGACAAAATAATTGAAAAACCCCTAGAAGAATGTCAGCAGGAAGCTGCGAAGATAACAACGAGCGTAGTCCAGGGCAGCGCGCACAACGGCCTCAGCGGGTTCGGCGGCGGGCAGTGCAGCGTGCCGTACGTGCCCGGCTTCAGCAGCCCGTGCTGCTACCCGCTCATGCCGGTGTGCCCCGTCAACTGCGTGCAGAGCGGGTTCGTCATGCCCAGCAACAGCTTCACCTGCCAGAACTGCACCGCTCAGAAGGAAAGTAATTGTGCCTGCACGAAAGAAAACAACAATATCGAGGATGACACTTCGAAGAAACAAAGCGAAACCGAAAATCTTATAAGAGAAATATACAAATACGTTGCTCAAATTCCCGGCTCGGCGAAAAAGGAGTCTACCGGGACGAGTAAGGCTTACTCCCCGAGAGAGACTGTGCAGACTGACTTCAAGATCCTGACGTCGCGTAGCGGCGGAAAGGGCTCGCAGGCGTCTAAGCTGGACGCCAACGTGGGCACGGCGCCGCTCAAGTGCTACTCCAAGAGCTGCGAGGCGCTCGGCCCGCGCCTCTCCGACAACTTCTACTCGCGCACCAACGCCAGCTTTTCCGACACCATACTAGAGAAAATGAGCCTCGAGGTCACTTCGCGCTCTAAGACCCCGTCTGAAACAAGCGAACCCTACGTAGAGGAAAAAGTAATACGCCTCGTATGATCATTATAATTCGTAAGTATTGACGATATTAACTCTATGTAATTTATTTTTTTACTTGCAGAAAAAGAAAAGCAAATTCGCCACTGTTATGCGCTCGTTTGGGCTACTTAAGAAACGCAAGAAAAACAAAGACGTCATAGTGGAACTTAGTGAGAGCGAAAAAACAATCGAGGTCGACGTACTACCCAGACACGGTGGTCCGCCGTTCAGACAGGATATTAGCAGCTACATGATGTACGGGCAGGAGTACTACCAGCCGCCCCCCGTGCCGCCGCTCGGCCCGCACCGCCGCCCGCGGGCGCACTCCCCTCGCTACGACTACCGATATCCTCCGTACGACCCTCGGATGGCAGCATATTCCAACACGGGCCCCATGCCCGACATGTACGACCCGTACCGCGAGCGGCAGCACGACACGCCGCCGTACTACCCCGGCATGCGTCCTCAGGCGTCCGCGCCGCCCTACTCGAGCTCGTATGAACATCCATGCGCCCACAACCTGCAGCCGCAAGTGCCTCTGTGTCTTAAGGAAATAGAAGTCAGAAGCACGGGAACGCAGAGTGAAAGAAAAATGCCCTTCTTTAAAAAGTTTTCCCAGAAAAAGAAGCAGTCTTCGACGATCATAGTGCAAGAGGAGGCTAAGAACGTGCCCGTCCGTCCCGCGCAGAGCGCCCAGAGCAAGGCGAAAATGTTGTTCAGCTGGAAACAGCAGCTGCAAGCGAAGGCTGCAAAATCAGGGTTCCCGGATCTCGACCCGATGGACTACTCCTTGAATGCTCAGAAAAAGCTTGCAGAGGGAGACAGCAAGTTGCGTGACGCGTTGCTCAAGAAGTTATTGAAAAGGAAGAATCCGTTCTCCAAGAAGCAGATGCTGGTGCGGACGCTGCTGGGCGGGAAGCCCGAGCTGGGCGCGGGCACGTGGGGCGGCATGCCCGCCGGCCTGCTGAAGAACGGCAACCTGCGCGCGCCCAAGATGTTCATGTGACCTGCGCTCTGTTAATGCCGTCGTCAAATGTGATGTGCAAATTCGTACGTGTATTTGAAATTATATGTGATTTGTCTTTTTGAAAATGTTTACAGACTGTTCATAAACGCATACATACGTAAAGGTTCGATTCGTGTTTGCTTTACTGAGTCTAGCATAGATTAATTTCGTCCACGTTTCCATTTCGGCCACAAAAGAATCTTCCCTGAGGATTGGGTATAGTCAAAATTGCATTGAAGTCGGCTAAGAAAGTTGAGGTGGGATTGTGGAGGAAATGTGAAATTAAGCCTTCTACTTACATCAAGTGATGTGAGCAAGTCACAGAACAGAAAAAACTAGTTTTTTCTGTTCTGTGGAGCAAGTAGACGTTAATAGGTAGTTAATAGGTAACGGTACAGGTCTGTCACATGGTGGCATTTATCGGGTTAGGGCTCATAATGTCCCACTCGCAAAATGTCCCTCCACCAAAATTACGTCCCTTTCTCAAATGGTCCACATACATACATATACTCACGCCTGTATTCCCAAGAGGGGTAGGCAGAGCACGTGAATTCGAAAATCCAGTGCCACGTTTAGCAATTTCAGGGTAACCAGATGGTCAAACGTGATATTGCAGTGACAGGTTGCTAGCCCATCGCCCACAATACACTAACCCTTTCCCAGAGTCGACTCTTACGACACCCACGGGAAGAAAGGGGGAGGTGCTATTCTAACCCGGCACCACACGGGGTCCCTTATGCAAAATACCCCATCCCATTACGTCCCTTTCTCTAAACGTCCCTTCTTCAAAACGTCCCATTGTTTTCGCAAAATGGCCCTTCTGAAAAAGCCCCAGCTATTATGTCCGACTGTACCTCATTGAGACGAATCAAATGAGCCCAAACTCGATAGGTTTGAACGAGACATTTTGCGGAAGGGACATTTTGCGAACGGGACATTTTGAGAAAGGGACGTTTTGCGAACGGGACGTAATTTATGTGACGGGAAATTTTGAGAACGGGGCATTTTGCAGAGAGGTCGTTTTGAGAATGGGACATTTATAAAAGGGACCTTTTGCGAAAGGGACAAAGGGGCATTTTGCGAGTGGGACATTATGAGCCCTAACCATTTATCGCTTGTATAATATCGGTATAGAATAACACTTCTCCATTTTTTCCGTAGATGACTTAAAAAGCTACTAAAAATAAATAGGTTTAGGGAAATAGGTTTGAGTATGCTTCAGGCGACCGTTAATCCTCTTCCCATCTGTTGTCAAACCTAACATTATGCTAGAAATAGTCGTACATAATCATGGTTTTGCCTATGTCACGTTTCGTCTGCTCTGCTCTGCTTATTTATTTGGGAACATAGGCGTGATTACATGTATGTAACCATGTGAGGTGATTTGAAAGATCACAGAACCTTGAAGAAGTAATGATATTGCTGTGCCCTTGCAGGGCGTCACATGTATACTAAATGCTATTTTACCATCTAATTAACAATGTAATGTGATTGTGCAATAAAAATATTTGAATTTGAATTTGAAAATTTGATAAATACATGCTATTGCTAAAAAACCGGCTTTAAAATAAATTAATAAACTGATTCAAATCTATTGACTACATTTGGATACTTGTTTGGATACCTATTCATCTGCGCATAGACAGAAAGAGACCATAAACTACATGCATTTCAAAAAGGTACGCATTCAGAATACAGCCCACTTAGTTGACAGCAGAAAATATGACAAATCAGGAATACTGGCCCAAATCCTGTCTAAATGTCTTATCTTTTCAGAACAGAAAGTGACAACGTCACAGACTTCACAATGCTGGAAGCAAACATAAAATCCCATGTAATGTCTCATTTTTAATATTTTAGTATAATAATATAACTACCCATGTTTCGGAGGACCAAAATGAAATTGTTTGCTCATAGACAAAATTTACTTGTCGCATTTGGCTAGCCAAATCAGAAGTTCCCAGGTGAGTCCGATGACTAGACATAAATATCTTACCACTGTAATCTGTGTTCATCTATTTTTGTTTCATGGCGGACTAATAGTCTTTGTGTCAACAGGTGCGGCCATGGCAGAAGATGATCCCAACGCAAAGTGCAGACAGCGCTTCAAAGGGATTGAAAATTTCCTCCGCAAAGTAGCATACAATTTAGGTAAGTTTATTTTACTTAATATGAGTTCGACAATAAACTACCACTGAATGTAAATCTAACGTAAAAACTGTAATACCCAACCGCCATTTTTTTCGAACAGGTAATTCTCCATCGCAAACGGAAGTCAAAATCATATCGTGTATACCAATAGACGTGACCGATCTGCAACAGAAGATTATCCACCTGGAAAGGCAGCTGGAGGTGGCGACCGCCAACAGCAAGCGCCAGCAGCAGATGATGTGCGTGCAGCGCGCGGCCTGCCAGGCGGCGCGCGGCGCCACGCCGCCCTGCGACGCGCCCTGCCCGCAGTCGGGCTCCTTCCCCTGCCCCGCGAGCGAAGATGGCGGTGATTGCATCAACTGCGATCCCGAGAAGACCTGCATGAAAAAACTTTTCAAGAAGAAACGAAAGAAAAGCAAGCAAGTGGTCTGCTACTACGCCCAGACGACGATGGACGACCCCTTCACCAAATACAAAAGACTTTCCGAAAAACAAGGCACCCAGAAGACAGACACGAGTTTGAACCGACCTTTCATCAGCACCGACATAATCCGCAAGCAGTACCAGGCCGAGCGGTTCCTGGAGGAGGAGGCGGGCAGCAGCCAGGCGTCGGCGCCCGTGTGCCGCGACCGCGGGCCCGCCGCGCCCGGCGCGCGCGCCTCCGACGTCTGCTCCTGCTGCCACGGCCGCTACCACGACCTCGACCAGGACATGCAGTCCTACCCCCTCCTGAGCCCGACGTCCATCCACACCTTGCCGCACGTCGATCATAGCGTCTATTACGACTCCAGCTTCTACGATATGATCCCTGTAAAAGAAAAACCTGAAAAAATTAAAAGAGACGGCGAAAGAGTTACGAAGCGCGAGGCGAAAGTTCAGTTAGACAGTGTGTATTGGCCAAAAAGTTACAGGACGTACCCGGATCGTAACCCGCTCATTATGAACTGCATTTTACCGCCTCCTTCACGGTCCACGAGGGCCCCGTCCGTCAAATATCCAAAAAAGAGGGACCGCCCTATTCCGCGAGTATGGTGTAAAAATGATTTTTCGCGAAATACCCTAGTGGAATGTGGCGACACGTACATAAAGCAACCAGTAGAAAAGAGACGCCGACCGAAAACACTTTTAGTGAAAAATGCAGAGTGCATAACTCTGAATGTGAACGACTCGGAATGTCAGACAGAATCCTCTAAGAGTGTCCAACCTCCAGAGACAAATACTGACGAGCCGGTGGAAAACAAAACTGAAGTTACACTAAACCAAATCAAAACCATACTCCAATCAGTCCTGACGCAAGTGAAAACTAGTAACTTAGTCAAGACTCAGCCTGAAGGCAAACATACAAAAGACGCAAACGTCCAGAACGAAACTCTGGACGCCAATCAGGACCGCTCGCGTATCCTGAACAGTTTTACCTACAGCCCCTTCGCGCTCAACCCGTACCTGGCGGCGTGCGCGCCGGCCGAGC
>BHDV01052006.1:9090-19267 GCA_005406045.1 Adoxophyes honmai | reverse complement strand
CCAAGCCGTCGGGCGACCAGCGCGCGGCGCCGCGCCCGCGCCCGCGCCCGAGGGACTCCGACACCGCCACCAGCCAACCGCGCACGCTGAAGTCTTGTATCCTGGAGGAAACTCTCAGCGAGGAGGAAGGCGAGGACGACGACGAGACGGCCTCCGAGAGCGAGGACGAGAGCGACGAGACAGTCGTCGCGCCCTCGGTCAAATCAACTAAGGTCAGTATTACAATCACTATCCAAAATGCGATCACGTTTACATTTCGCGATTTTGCCTGAAATACTATTAGTCGAATATTTAAAATTCGTAAATGTCATACACCAATTAAAACGGAAATCCCATTGTTTCAGGAGCCGGGAAAGAAAGGTCTCCTGAGCAAGATGTTCGGCTCCGTGTTCAAGAAGCGGCGGAAGAAGAAGTCTGAGCAGTACGCGCCGAGCGTGTCCACCGACGACACGGAGACCAGCGACTCGGACGACTACCAGACGGTGTGCAGCCAGCCCGCCCAGAAGCCGTCCAAGCACGTCCGCTACGCGCCCACGCACAAGGAGATCCAGCAAGACGACCACAGACGACCGCCGTACGCGCACCAGCCGGCCGACCAGAAGTCCCGCGCGGCCCCGCGTCGCGCCCGCCCGCCCGGCATCTACTTCCAGAACTTCGAGATGAGACCAACTCTGTACGACTCCTCGCGACCTAATTACGACCAGCGGACCCCAGAATACGTGAACCCTCGGAGGGACGCCCCTTCGTCCCTCCCTCCTACGAGGAACGTCGGGATAAAGCTGACCAAGCCCGGGAAGTGGATGACCAAGGGCCAAGGGTTCAAGTGCGGCCCCGTGTGGAGGGAACTGCTGGACAGCTGATGTAGTCGTCTCGTGAACGTTGCTTTTCCAGAACGTTACTGCTGCCGTCACACCCGCTGCTGGCAACCTGGCATAAATGCTCTTGACATTTCAGATAGGTAGAATTCCGGCAGGGGTTAGTATTTGCCGTAATGATTGAAAACATTCGAATCTTCTTGCTAACACACACACATTGAAACACGTAGGTCACACATGTCCACATGGCCACAAACACAACAAAATCACGCAGCATATAAAAAATATGTTGTTGTCCTAGTTGTTTATTGTTTCACATGAGAGCTTAAAAGTAATAAATAGAGAGTATGTCATAGTAAATGTTATATTAGCTGCTGTTTGAGTGTTTCTATTTTAACAATAGTGTAATGAGTATAGTTTTGTAAGATTTCCCATATGATAGGACATTCGCCGGTGGTTCGTGTGACAACAATGTAACTTTACCTAAGTCGAAATTTAATTCGTAAACTCGTCAGTTTTTGCTTACCTAATAAAATTTAGAGTTTTGTTATAAAAGCGTTTATTATTTTTAAATTGGCAACACTAACATAATATTGCACTTCACACTGTGATTTTTTATTTACTTAATACTTAGGATGACTTGAGATCTGTCTTCGTATCTTCCTTCTCGCTCTTTAGATAGCGCAGGTCGTCCATCACAAATCTGCAACAATACACTTAAATATTGGAATCTGTCAAAGTGAAATAGTCTTGGTTCACTTTTGACTATGGATGGAACCCTTTTGGAAAGTGAAATACTTGTCTAAACCCTACAAAAAACAACTGTTTTAAATGCATATTCTTTATCCATCCGTCCGTCCGTGCATACGCCGCGTCAAAAGGTTATTTTATTCTGAATTCTTGCGGAACGCCTTCAGGGTATCGCGGCACCCTAGGGTTCCGCGGAACACTTTGAGTACGGCTGCCTTAATCCTTTTCCTTAGTCACCACTTATGATTATGACGTTCACGGCAGTACCATTACTTCCAGAGGTATTATTCTAAACCCGACACCACACGGCAAGGTAGGTTAAGGTATACTTTAGGCCAGAGTTTCCCAAACTATGGGTCGCGACCCACTGGTGGGTCACAAGAGAATATTAAATGGGCCCAACCAATAGATCGGCACACCGAATGACAGTCCGAACGAAAGTCCTCCTCCCTTTTACTATACGGTGGACATTAAAACTAAATACTGGAATTCATAAATTGGACTTATCAAACTCTAAAATTGATGTTAAAGTCGATGTCAACAGCGATGCCGAAACATAGGAAACGATTTCAAGCTTTCCATTGAGATAACTTGTTGGTATTTTTTTAAATAAGTAATAAAAAAATATTAATACTTCGTTTGTTATTTGTAAAATCCTTTATTCATGGGTCTCAACTTAGTAAACTTGTATTAGGTGGGTCGTAGCCCAGACAACTTTGGGAACCCCTGCTTTAGGCTATCGGCTAGCAACCTGTCACTATTATACCTGCCAACTAAAAACCTAAAAATATCCTAAAGGTGGACACAAACAGTCTTAGTTTTGTTTACAAAGAATTTCGTGTGCTCTGCCTACCCTATTTGGGAATACAGGGGTGGTATGTTACTATCTCTAAAATCGTGGCATCTCAGCTCCATTAGAGCTAGATCAGAGACACTAAGCTCCACATAAAGGAGATGGTGTTCAATGGGACCCACCCAAAGATCCCTAACCATTTGATTACGGCTTGAACAGCCGACCGCAAATAAAAAAAGCTCCGTACCGGTAGAACAACAGAGGCAGCGGCGCGGTGGCCAGATGCCACAGCGCATGCGCGTCCCAGCCAGTGCGCGGCGCGAAGTCCAGCAGCTCGAGCGCCAGCGCCGCCGCCGACCAGGCCACGAAGCCTAGAAGATGTGTCATGCGCCGTCCGCGCAGGATTTGGAGCCCCGCCCATAGCGCCCAGAGCAGGCCACCCGCCACGCCTGATGATAAGACCTCGGTTAAGACCTCCCGTAGACCACGTTCTCCATCGGTACGCAGATGTATGCAAGTACAGATGTAGTGAGAAACTATTTTCCTTCGTAAATGTTCGGAAAAGTTCGTATTTATCGTTTTCTCTCAAATAGTTTAGGTACCCATTTTAAAGGGAATTCATTCTGTAAAATATATGGTAAATATCCAGTTTTAAATAATAATTGTAGTTGTTATAAGTAATAAAACGATAAATACGAACTTTTCCGATCATTTACGAAGGAAAATAGTTTCTCACTACATCTGTATGCACTATGACGATTTCGTATCTGCCGATATTGATTTGACGAGCTTCCCGATTCATTCATTCATTCTTTCAACTCAACTAAATTGTCAGCCAACTGTCCCCCGACTGTATAATCAGTATTGGCTCCCTACCACTCGCGCACACACGAGGATCGTTTAGTCGGCCGACAGTTCAGTTCACTGCAAGCTTCATTGTGCCATCACTCTTTTCAACAGTTGGTTAAAAACTAGCAAAGTGTTAGAGAATAGTCGGCAGACTGTCGGCTAGTTTGCACACTCATCACCGACTAAACTAAAACTAAACTGTTTAGTTGGCTCGGTATGCGTACTAGCAGGCCAACCCGACTGACTGAGCTCTGGACTGGGGCTCTGACTCCAACCAGTCCTCGAATGACGGTCAGCGAAAATTCTCTGACGGAAAACTGCGTGTGTACAATCGAACCAACTGATTCCTGACCCACCGCAGAACGTTGTCATAATAAACGTCACAAAAATTCCTTTGTCAAGCAATGCAATGTCACTACGACGTTCACTGTGAATACGTTCTATGGTGGGTCAGGAATCAATTAGTTCGATGGTACAATTCAATGAATTCTTTAGCTTTAGCACAGCACTATTTGAGTTGCAAAAACAGGCAACACCAGTAACGTCACTTCAGTATCAAGTATGAATAGACCATAGACAATGCTCAGTAATGACGCAGTGTCAAATCTCACCGCAAACGACGTTGACCGTCATGTTGAAGGAGTAGTCGATGCGGCCGGAGTACAGGTACCGCGCGTGCGTGCAGTAGTAGCACAGCAGGAACGCCAGCACCGCCAGCGGGAACTGCTTGCGGCGCCCGTGGAACACCCTGGGACACACATTCCTAGGGGTCACGGCTAAATGGATTATTCAACATCTATTTTTCCATGCTCTTATTTTTCTTTTTTTTATCTGTTTTCAAACCTAAAATTATGCTAAAAGCCTGAAATTGCCATTCATCAGTCAAATTTTAAGTATGGTTTTGTCTATAAGGGGCAGCGCAGACGACAGACTTTTGTGCGATCGAGTCTGCAGCGCAATAAAAACTCTGAATGGAAACTCTCTGCGCGCCATTCAGAGTTTTTATTGCGCCGCAGACTCAATCGCACAAAAGTCTGTCGTCTGCGCTGCCCCTCAATGTTTCGTGAGGTCTGCCTACCCCATTTGGGAACATAGGCGTGATTGTAGTATGTTATCTTCTCTTCTTATTTTCGGTTCTGTACAATATTATCAGCAGCTTCTTTCAAAATTGTACAAAGGAACCCTTACGTCATTTTCTAAAAATTTCATTATTGACCTTGTGGGAGACAAATGTTTCATCGCTTTTCGGCTCAATGCGCCCTGTGTTATGTCTACTTTATTCGGCTCCGCAAGTCCCATTTTAGCCAGCGCTAACCTACATCTGAGATTGTTATTGCGATGCTATGCGGTAGGCAATTATTGACTAAGAGCCGGGGTACAAAAGACTGGGCAACATTTTCAGATTTTCGTATATTTTTTACATGAAAATTAAGGGAATAATACTTCACATGGATTTTCAGACCCGTATACCCGACCACTAAGCCACTGTCTAACTAGAGACGTAAGAAACTGACGGGTAGTCTATCACGAGGGTGCATTCCACTTGGCGCCCACAACGCCCTCGCCCACGACCGCAGAATCTACCATTCTACTTGGAAATAAACCCCGCTGGCGTTGTGGGCGTGTTTCAAGTGGAACCCAAAACTTGAGCGCCGTGGGCTTCCAATATGGCGGCATAGAGAAAACGTGCAGCTTTGGGGGTTGTTAGTAAATATTTCGCATGGGTTGGAGCAAAATTAAATTCAACAGGGATTCCCGTTAATTTATGGTTGCACTAGCTTTCTGCCCGCGGCTCCGCCCGCGTGGAACTCGGTTATATTGCGGTATAAAGCACAACTATAAGAAAACTTCTCGTTTCAAACGACACACGGCGCCATCGATCTATCATCTATCGATCGGTTATCGATTGATATCGATCTATCAAGCAAACTATATTTTTGTTTTCCCTCATGAACATCAATTTTTCTGGGATAAAAAGTAGCCTATGACACTCTCCGTGCCCTAAACTATCTCTACCTAAAAAATCACGTCAATCCATCGCTCCGTTTAGCCGTGAAAGACGGACAAACAAACAAACAAACAAACAAACAAACACACTTTCACATTTATATATTTGTACGGATTTTTCGCAAAACGAATGAGATTCGGTAAATTCATCAAGATCTGATGACATGTGTCACGTGACAGGTGACGTTTAAGTGAAAGCCCACTCCGACCCACCTACATTTTGCGGGCGAAGTGGGCGCGACGTGGTCGCGAGCAATGACGTCATCTGTGACGTCGAACGATTCGCTCGCAACGACCACGGGCGCCAAGTGGAACGCAGAAGTGGGCGATACAATCGTTGTGGGCGCCTACCGGAACGCACCCCACGAGTGTTTGTGTGCAAAGTCTACTGCATAGTCTGCATACTACCAACCTAACAATGGCGGCGGCCAACAGCGCCATGACCATAGATAGCGCGCATGCGTAGTCCATGAACTCCGTGAACGCCGTATCCCTGCTGTGGAAGATGATGGACCACATCCAAGCATTCTCGCAGACCTGGCATAAAAAAAAATTTTAGTTCATCAATCGTTTCAAAAGGGTTCCTATTCAACCCATTATTAAGGTTATGTGGCATAGACAATGCTACGGAAGCCTTTAGCATGGAGGTTTGAGATGCATTTGACCGGTATTTTTAGGTTAGGCTTTCATTAAATTATTAAGAATACTTACTGAAACAGCACTTCTCCATTTTTTTCATAGATGTTGTAAGAAGCGACTAAGGAAACTAGGTTAAGGTATTTTTTTAGGCGACAGGCTTACAACCTCCCACTATTATACCTCTTGTCCCCTTTTATTCAACTTAAAACACAAAAATATGCTAGAAGTGGTTATGAAATGTGAAATACTCTTGGTTTTGTTTATGACTGTAATAGCTCTACCTACCCCATTTGGGAATAAAGGCATGATGTATGTATGTAACGTACTGAAACAAGACTGTACCTAGAATACCAGCAAACACTAAAGCAAATAACACTTTCTGGTTTTCTACATAGATGAAGTGTCTCACCAGAGCAAATCCATGCCAGAATAGGAGCAGCGGAGTGTTCTTAACTGAGAACCGCGTCGCCAGCTCACGGTGCATGTACGCATGGGCCGCCAGGTTCAGCAGAGACGCAAAGGTTGATGCTGGCTCTTGCACCCCCATGAACCTGGCAAATGGCCACTGCAAAGATCATTGTTAAATTACTATTGTAGACATCTCAGCCTAGCAGTGAGCTAGTTCTCTTAGCTCTAATAGTGATAAAGTTCCTTTAATAGTATAACAATCTTGAAATAATTGATTTAATCTAATAAAACCTTTCAATTTATATGTATACTTAATCTATCAAGTATTAAAAATACAGACAGACATTTATTTTGTGCAGCTAATGTACTGTACAAAAAACATCCCAAATATACTTCATTGCAATCTTGCGGTCCTGGCACAGGTGAGAAAATTACTTCTTATAACTAAAAGTAACGTAAAAGTATTAAAGAGAACTAACTTTGCCATGAAACTTGGGTACATCAAACCCTCTCTCCTGGAACGCATCCACCGTGCGCCACATGCAGTGGTAGCGGCACTCGTCCCGGCAGCCCCACTGAAGCAGCCTCGTTGACAAATCCAGTTGTTTGGATGCTTCATTGGTGAAACTTCCGTCTGACAAGATAAGAATGTTTGATTTGTGAATACAAGTTCAAGAGGCCATTAAACACGTAAAAAATTGGTTTCAAGACTATGGCTCGTCGGTAAGTGGATGCTTTGCAGTTGTATAGGTTATTGACAATCATGGTTTTGATCTTATAAATTTCAATGCTGCAAAATAATTCTACACCATTAAATTAGATGGGATTGAGCCTCACCCTGTGTACAGTTTGCGGTCATGCATTTTCTTACACACGTTTGGTAAAACGGTGAGCGATCGCCTTCGCTCGCAAGAGCTTTAGTAATTTGTTGGTAAACAACAAAAGTGATAATAAATACTGCAAGACGGGTCTTCATTGTGAACTGCTTATTAACTCATTCATGGCAACGCTTAGATTACAACCATTGCAAAATTTTCGCCGGCAGAGTTTTAGACATTCTATTCAAAAATTTCAAAACAAGTAGGTCTGCAGACTGCATGCTGCATGTCTATTTATATTGATTGTCAACTGTCAAAAACAGCTGTCTGTTTTAAAGTTTTTTTTTTTTTTTTCAAATAAAACTAAGGAGACAAACCATACAGCCTTGTCAGTTTTCACAGTAAAGCAGAACATAAGCAGAAGCCACGTCCAAGGTTTTTAAGACATTGAAATACTGACACGATACCTTTTCAATCGAAGCCTAGGGTATGATCCTATAGGGAAAACACATAGTTGACATAAGATGCAGCTTCTTAAATGAAATAAAAACTACTAATACACATTTAATCAAGTACAATGCTCTCAACTATATGCATCACCTCATTTTTATCTGCATTACACGCCAAAAAAAAGTACCCACGGCTGATTTGAACACGATTTATTTCAAGATTTCTAGTCCTAAGTATTTTAAAAGGAACATTTCACAGCGTTTTTTACAATAGCACGAGTAGAATCTTAAAATGACAGTGACAGTAAAACCTAACCTAGAAATCACAATTCAATTCAAATCAGGTGATATAAATGATTCCGGTTGTTTAGAATTTCATCAAAAAGTGTTTAGTTAAATCTAGATGGAGCTATGAATTCTAATTTAACGAGTTCAATAAAATGGTTCTTATATTAAGGACTTTATTTGCTTCTAAGGAAATTAAACGACCACGCAATTATCTTCGCAGTAAATTTCTGGACTCTATCAGACTTCATGTAAAAGGAGGCACAGGAGGCACCGGCCTCCCCAAGTTCGGTGGTCTGGGAGGCCAGGGGGGTTGTGTTTACTGTATCGGCAAAGAGAAGTCGAATCTTTTAAGCATTTCTAACAAACATCGCATGAAAACAATCAGTGCTGGACATGGAGAAGATAGCAGAAAGACAAAGATTGTCGGTAACCCCGGTTCAGACGTCCAACTAGAAGTTCCACTGGGTGTAACGATTTATAAAGAGGATGGTCAATCTTTGGGATCAATTGATAAAGAAGGAGAAACCATTATAGTTGCAAGAGGTGGTCCTGGAGGTAATCCTCAAAACAACTTTTTGGGACATTTTGGCCAAACCTGTCATATTAGATTAGATTTGAAGCTAATTGCCGATATAGGACTAGTTGGATTTCCAAATGCTGGAAAGAGTTCACTTTTGAAGGCAATTTCTAGAGCCAAACCAAAAATAGCAAATTATCCATTCACAACTATTAAACCAAATAAAGGAATAATTCAGTTCGAAGATTTCCGGCAGATCTCCATAGCAGATCTACCTGGGCTCATTGAAGGAGCTCACAACAATATTGGGCTCGGACATAAGTTTTTAAAACATGTAGAGAGGACAAAACTGTTGTTATTCATAGCTGATGTCCAAGGCTTCCAGCTTAGCCCAAAACACCCGAAGAGATCCTGTTTAGAAACTGTGCTGCTTCTAAACCGAGAACTGGAATTGTACGACCCTGAGTTATTGGACAAGCCTGCTATCTTGGCTGTTAACAAAATGGATTTGCAAGGCGCTGATGATATCTTACAGGAAGTAAGACATTCACTCAAAAATATTGAAAGGACAATGGACTCAATACCTCCAGAAATAAGGCCAGAGAGAGGGATAGTGTTTGAAGATGTTGTGGGAATATCTGCCTTGGAACATAATGAAAGCATTAAAAATTTAAAGTTCTTGTTGAGGAAAAGGCTAGATGAATATGCAGAGGAAAATAACCCAGATATTTTAGATGCCCATGACTTATTCAAGAAAAATAGGGCCATTATGACAGAAAAAGGACCAAATGTGACTTAGAAATTATATTACAGCTAGATTGTCTGTTCTTAAGGTTATAATAATTATAAGATCTTAAAAAATAAACTTTGGTTTCATTATAAAGTCACACAATTCCTTGCTGAGTCTGTTTTCCAATCCGCATTGCAACTTGCACTGCATCTTGACATGACTCATCCAGCTCATCCTTAGGGTCAGATCACACCGAGACGAGACGCGACGCGGCGATGCCTAAAGAGGCCGGTGATTTCGCGCGGCGCCGCGCTACGTCTCCAGGCGCAGCGCGACGTGCCTGAATGCTCACAATGAAATGTGAACCTTATCGTGAAGCAAATAAAGTATATTTTGAGTTGGCAGCGCGGCACCGCTCCCGCACACCGCGTGGGTGGCGGCGTAGCGCGGCGCAGCGCTACGTCTCGAGGCGCCGCGCTGCGCAGCGCAACGTATTATGAATACTCACAATGAAATATGAACCTTATACTGTAATAAATAAAGTATATTTAGAGTTGTTCCATTAAAATTTTTCGTGCAGCGCCGCGTCGCTTCTCGTCTCGGTGTGAACTGACCCTTAAGAAACCCTTAAAAAACACTTCAAACAGGGGAATACAGAATTACAAAAGAGTGTTACAAGTTTAACCTCTCGTAGGTATGTGGGGTGACAGATCTTTTCTATGTATTTATATGGAGCAGATCTTCTACTAAGCATACAAGAGGTTAATCACTATATTTCTTCTGTCTTAATGTTGATTCAACATCATTACAATATAATTTAGTCCTAGAATTGTCACACAAACTCACAAGAAATATTTATTTGCAAGTAAAGAGTGACTTATTCAAAGACTAAATTGCTATTTGAATGCAGTTTCTTTCATTTTAAAAGCAAGTTTTCCAAAGCTACGCACAGTGTATTAAAATGGCTTAGTTGCGGTCATCCCTATTTTATGTAATTTTTAGATACTCGATTACCAATAAAAGCACGTGTTAGAACTCCCATAGGTGTAAGTACTATAGTTTCAGAGATATTTAAAAAATCGAGAAATTTCCTGAGAAACCATAGAAACGCGCT
>BHDV01051984.1:28878-47267 GCA_005406045.1 Adoxophyes honmai | reverse complement strand
TCGAAAACTGCCTTTTTAGTTAAATCTTTAAATCTGCGATCTGTTACGGCGTCCACAAAGTATACGCCGTCACAATTACTTTACTTTCTTATCTAAAACCAACTATTCTCAAAGGATCAAAATAGCTAACTTGATTTTGTGGCACAATAATTGTGCTTCATAAAAAGAGCTTAAATAAAAAGAGTTATTCAATTTATATCAAGTCCAATTATTGGACTTGATATAAATTGAATAACTCTTTTTATTTAGTTTAACCCTTTATATTTCGAAAATTATAAATGTAATACATTCCAGCTGTCATTTTTGTTTCATTGTCTAAAAGTTGTGCTGATTAAAACAAAAATATAGAAAGTATATGTATGTTCATAAGTAGAAGCAAAGGTCTGAACATACCAAAGAGAGAGGTTCCTGTACTAATTCAGGAATAGCTCATATGGCATGAGAAATAATAGTTTATAGGGAAAATTAATAACAAAACCCAAATATAAATCATGGATTTAGTTATTATGCGTTCTGCCTTCCTCCTTTGAGAATACAAGCAGGATATTTATGATTTATAATGGTTAATGATGAAAATAAAATAAAACCTAAAACTACAAACTTTACTTGGTTAGCTTGTACTTCTAAATAAATCTCCAACTGTCTCTAGGGACCCTTAGCGTCACCTACCATAGAGTACTAGAAGTTTTTCTACAGACATCATAAACTTTCAAAGTTTTTACATTACAATACATAGTTTCCACAATCAATTGATACAATTTCCAGCTTTCTCTCTGTGGAATTTAGTCCCCAGGTGTGATATCTGCCTGGAGAGTGATCTCTATTGGAGTCCTTCCCACAAGTCTGCTGCTTATTTCCAGGCTACCCCACTCTGTTGTACTTCCACAAGAACTCTCTGCTGCCAGTGGAATACAAGGGCCTGCGGGACCTGCCATCACTCACCCTGTTCCTCAGTGAAGCTTTCAACACTAAGACAGAGGTTTGTGTAGTCTTTGCAGCATGTTCTAGTAGTCTATGCTTACAAATATTTGATTTTCAATAGAATAATTATTATCCTAATGGATCCAGTCTTTGACACTGCATCATTCATCATCTTTTTCACTGCTATTTCAATGGCAATAAAAGTTAAAAGAAAAGGTTCTATCATTGGAAGTAAGCTGTTGTATAATTTTGAAGATTACAACCAATAGCGTCACCACTGTCTGTTTGGAGCTTAAATGGGATAGCTGACTGGTGTGGTGCAGAATGTAGACATTTTAAACTATGCCCGTAGAAAGCTTTGACAAATGCTCTTAAAAAGCACGATTTTAGAGAGAGTAAATTCGCGCATTGCTTTTACCTGGAAAACGCTCCGCGCGAACTTTCTCTCTCTATAAATCTTGCCAAGTTTGATGCCGTATAGTATACTGTAATTTGTACTATGTAGTAAGTTATGTAACATAATCAGCTTGAATGTCTAGAAATGTGACATCAAACTTCTTAGTAAGTGATGATGATGATTTGAAATTATATTGAAATTTTCTTTACTGATTTGTTTGGTAGCTAACCAACTGATGTTATATTTTTGTGTTCTGTCCATTAGGAACCTGAATCGAAGCTCTCGAAGAGCGAAGTCAAGTTCTACAGCGGAATGGCTCACCTCACCGACCACAACATAGAGAAGTTTGTCTCCAAGGGACAGCACTTTGTTATGTTCTACGCGCCTTGGTGTCAGGCTTGTCAGGTATACAGTTAAATTGGAAATAGAGAACTGTTTGTGTAAATACAGCTGAAGAAAACATGCCAATATTTTTGTAAGAGAAAGACCTATTGCTTGCGTACCACAGCAAGCTCAACCACAGAATAGCCATAGAAATTGTACGACTTAAATTATATTTATGGACCAAATGTACTCTACAGTAACTCATGTTTGAAGAAATAAATAGTTTAGTGCAATAAAACGGATCTACTCACGTTTTTATATCTAGATTAGATCGATATGTTTCGTGTCGATTCGTGACCTATCATCTGGAGCTAGGTGCCACGACAGTACGCGTCTATCCGCTGCCGCGTAGCTCCAGATGATGGGCCACGAATTGACCCACAACATGTCAAGCTAATCTCGATATAAAAACGTTAGTAGATCCGTTTTATTTCACTATGAGTGAGTCTCACGGTAGTTTTATGTTTAAGAGAAATATTTTTATCTTTCTCATCTTCATCAGAGACTGGCCCCCGTGTGGGCAGAGCTGGCGGTCCAGTACGCGCAGAACCAGTACATCCAGATCGGGAAAGTGAACTGCATGGACAGCGAGATGACCTGCAAGACCTTCGACATCAAACAGTACCCGTATCTGCTGTGGATCGTCAACGGCCGGATCGTGAGTTAACCACCGCTGATAACTTTTAAAATAAATAAATAATATGGATATAATAAAACTACATGAGTCCATAGGTCATTAGTAACAAAAAAACTTAAGTACTATGTTAGTATGTTAGTCTGATATAAAAAATACATTAAATACAAAAAAAATGGGCAGTCACAGCACTGTGACTAGGGTTCCCGCCAAATAGAATTTCGGCCGAAGCCGAAGCCGAAGCCGATTAATCGGTTTTCATCAAAACCTTCGCCCGAAGCCGAAGCCGAAGCCGAAGGAGTGTTGACCCCATATTGACGCTAAGAAATACAAGAATTTGCTAAAAGTAAAAAAAAATTTGCGCAGTTTTCGTTTCTAAATCAAGTATGACTATGTTGTTATGTTATGTGTTGTCAGTAATTTAAATAATTAACTGCAAGTAATGCGATCGGGCCGGCGAAATGCTGCCCTGCTAAGCGTTGCGCACTATCCGTCTCGCTCTGGCATCATTTGTTCAATTTCAAATCACGATTTGCAAACCTTCGGCTTCGGCCAAAATTTGGCCGAAGCCGAAGGTTTGGCCGAAGGTGGTTTTTTTGACCGAAGGTGGCCGAAGCCGAAGCCGAAGCCGAAGCTTCGGTCGGACATTACCGCCAAATCCCGTAACAGACTGTTGGGGCTCCACACTTATTTTATCGCAAAGAGCGCTCGTGGTCGTAATACCATAGTAAAATATCAGATAGACCGATATACCAGATTCTTTTTATAACGCATTCTCATGTTTGCTATTCGCCAATAAGCTTTAAAATCAGATTTCTTCAAAACACCATGTTTTTCAAGTTTGTTTTTTTTTTCAAAATACTTACGTTAAAGATACGTTGAATATGTTAAAGATTTTGTCTATGTAATGTTTCGTGCGCTCTGCCTAGCTACGAATCACGAAGGTTCAATACATTTCATAAATCACGTGTTTCATTTCTGTGTTACGTTTCGTCTGCCCACCTCCTATGGGAAAACACACATGATGATTTAATGTTATCTTAGATGGGTGTTGCCAACGCGGAGACGTTAGAAGAGCTCAAAGCGTATGTGGAGAAGATGCTCCTCACGGAGAACCACGACCCGGAGAAGTTCATGAAGAAGAAGAAGGCGCTACCCGTCGCGCGCATCTCGGAGGAGACGTTTGAGACATTCATGGAAAAAGATCTGGTCTTCGTCAACTACTTTGCACCTTGGTGAGTTATTTTAGGTTTGAACCTCTATTCATCACGCGGTGATTTAAGATCGCTCGGCGGAACTAAAGTCTATTTTTTTTTACCTTTAGACTTTACATTCAAGGCTTTTTGAACAACTAAGTTATGTTTGGAACGCAAGGGCCTCCAAATAGCTTAACTTAATTTTTAACTTACTCCTAATGAATGTTGTAGGTTTAGCGCGTATACCATTTAGGAATTGTTTAAGGGCTATAGCATAAGATCCCGCCATACAACGACCTTCACCGAGCTGGTTAATAGATCAAACACATTTTTTATGTAATTTAATACATAATATCAAAGAGTATATTGCCTAGCAAATTTCAGTCCGGCATGAAATATTATAATTATTATACTACGGGCTGCATACTTTGGGTTAATTTTATCCATTAACCAAACCGGTAAAATATTTTAAAAGAAAACATAAAATACAAATTCCTTAAGAATATCCCGGACTGAAATTTGCTAGGCAACCCATATGCAATATATTCTTTGATATATTAATTACATAACAAATGTGTTTGATCCATTAACCAGTTCGGTGAAAGTCGTTGTATAGCGGGATCCTCTACTGTATTGTCAACATCTTTAACATACTAACTTTAGTTCCATACGCCGCCGCTAGATGTCACTATCAAATCCCCTCACCATTCTACATCGCGCTGTTAAGATTTTTCCTACTTTAATGGCAATCGCTCGAGTATGTAATGAATTCATACTTACCTGGCATAGGAGATACCGTGATCATGTAGGCGGTTCTCCCAGGGCGAGACTCTTCCATTGCACTGCGGTTGGGTTGACCCTTGCGATTATCCCTAATGTGGATAACTCGGATGCGTAATTTTTGGTAGTGGGGACTGCGTACGCGCCGTCCCCTTCATACGAATTAAAATTATTGAAAACGTAGTCGATAAAGTTGATTTCGAGAGTATGTAAATGGTCTACTTCTGCGATATTTTTTTGATGGGGCATTTATAAATAAATTAATTCCGTTACTTTAATTCTTATCCATGTATGGTTTGTATGATGGTCACCAAGAATCTTATATACAATCTGGATATTGCACTAGTAATAAAATTTTGAAGATCTGTTTTTTGACCTGGTTTGAACTTTACTGTATCTTCTATCTCGTTTACTCTTTAGACGGGGTAGCCAAGTTCAGGTTTAATTTTCCCAAATAAAATTGCTTAATTCACAGTGCACTATATGTTACTACCAAATTTGGACGCACACAAGTTATAAAATGTGAAGTAAAAAAAATGTTAGCTTTACTTTGTTACTTGCTTGTTATTTCCGCGAATAGCCTACTGACAAAAACACATTTAAGTGATTTCAAATTACATCATTTTTCGTAAAATTTTACTAAAAGTTACGGTAATTATTGCAACGTAATATAGCAACACCATTTGCATATGTCAAACATTGTGATTGCCGCTGTCATTGAATTATCGTTCGCTTCGAAAGTTTCCAACGGTTTTATGTATTATTTAAGCAGTATTCTGGAGATAATCATCATGAGTTGCATAGTTCGTAGTTGCAGAAATGTGTGGTATCCAGGATCAAGTGTATAATTTCACAGGCAAGCTATTAATTCCATTATTATTACTCAATCGTTTACTTTTTTAACAGAAGCTTATTTCACGTATATCTCGTAACTATTTTATTAAATAGAGACAGATAAAATTAGTTTAAGCCTTTATTATCAGATTTAAGTTCTCATTTTTGGTGTTAGATAAGAGTAAATACAAAAAATCTTGATTGTTAATGAACCATAAAAATATGAAGGAGAATGATTAGGGTAACCATGTTTTAGGTTAAATAAAACCCAATCGCGGAAGGTTTTACGATTTGCCTATGAAGTTAATGGTAATTATATGGAATGTACAGTTACAGTTACATATCCAAAGAACAAACTTATTTCTTATCTACACTAATATTATAAAGAGGAAAACTTTGTTTATTTGTTTGTATGTTTGTTTGTTTGTTTGGTTGTAATGAATAGGCTCAGTAACTACTGGACCGTTTTTAAAAATTCTTGCACCATTCGAAAGCCACATAGGCTAACATAGGCTAAATTTTATTTTGAAAAAAAGAGGATTCCGTAAAATATTTGGGTTTAGATACCTACATCTACACTAATATTATGAAGAGGAAAACTCAGGCTCAGAAACCTACGACCCCAAAATCCGAAATTTACGCGAACGAAGTCGCGGGCGGAAAGCTAGTTCTATTATACTTTTTTTGGATATAAGGATTAATTTTTTAGATAACATTTTACTTTTTTTACAGGAACCAAAGCAAGCCCACGTAAAGAAAGTCAATGAGTAGAATAGCAACTCCATATTACGATAGCTTTAGTTGTCAGTCATTTGCACGAATAAGATGGTAACCGTTTATTACGAAAATATTTCAAGCATATATATTTTCGGTAATGTAAATTTTGGCTTATAACAAATAAATTAAGATAGGTAAAAATAAATGAATTATGACATACGTATACACATTATACACGCCCTTAAAATCACCATTAATTTGATATATAACTCGTTGATGAATTCTTTGTAGAACTAAAGATATAGAGTAGAATCGGTTTTTTATTTTTCCTGTAAAATTTTCTTTTTCCTATTACCATTTTATTCCCCGGGGGCGACAATTTTACGAAATTTAATAATTCTTAAGAGACGAACTTCTTTTAGTTGATTCACTTGCTTGTTTTTATGATCTTTCTTATGTTCGTAAATAGGTTTAGAATAAAACTAATCATGATTCTCACCTAACGTCCGAAAGTATTGTCACCGTAATGAAAGGGACAGCAAATAACAGTGACGTCATTCAAGGTCAATTTTTTGGGCTTCACTTTTTTCTTCTATATGCAATCTCCAGTTTGAGTATAAGCTTCTTGATGGTCACGGAAATGAATCCCAATTTTTTTTTCCAAAGTATGATACAACGTATGATTTTTTTTATTATATTGAAAAAAAAAAACAAAGGAAAAGCAATTGGATTCATCAAGATTATTATTCGTGATTTAACCAAGACACCAGAACGATGATGAATTCGATAACGATGTCGTTTGCGGCTTATCGCGGAATTTTTGTAACGACTGCATAATCGTTTTCATTACACTAAACGTTCTGTTCATGTGGTCAGGGACCTCAAAACCTAAAAAAAAATGCTAGAAGTGGCCACAAAACGTGAAATAGTCATTGTTCTGTCTATGTAGCGTTTTGTGTTCTGCCTACCCCGTTTGCGAATACAGCCGTGATTGTATGTGCAGGGTGTAACGGGAGCTCCGTACGAAAAATGACAGGGGTATAAATGAGCTGTTATAGAAGCTGTAAAAAAAATATTCGTCTTAAATACCGAAATATTGCAATTTGAAAATTTCAACTAAACCTTATTTGTTTAAGTAGTTAAAACAATATAAACAATCTTGACGTGTGTTTTTATTTAAACGTACACTTTATAAATCGAAATCTTTACATTTTACAATTTAGGTACGAAAAACTCATTTACTTTCATAATTTGAATTGTATAGTGTAACGATTTTCATTTTTAGACTGTGTATTTCAACAAAAAGACATGTCAAGAGTGTTTACATTGTTTTAACTACCTAAACAGTTACGGTATAAATAACTGTCTTTAAAAGAAAAGGTTAAGCACATTATTTTTTAATTAGTACGCAAGATTTTTTTTAAAGACAAAGTAAGTATAAGTCCACATTTTTTAAATATTTTTATAGCTTCCATAACAGCTTATAATATACCCCCGTAAATCGTACGGGGGGCCAGTTACACCCTGTATGCATGTATGTATGTCTGTGCAGGTGCGCGCACTGCATGCAGCTGGGCCCGCTGTGGCTGCGGCTGGGCGAGCGCTTCCAGAACGAGAGCCGCGTGCTCATCGCCGACGTCGACTGCGTGCGCTCCAAGCCCATCTGCGAGACTGAAAAGGTATGTACCAAAAGGATTGTTGACCCACTTATCTATGTTTGTAACTTGAAAGAAAAGAAAGAAAGAAGGACATTTATTGATAGAAATTTGACACGGATAAAACATTTAAGCCTAAATAAATAAATAAATATCAACTTCATTATTAAATATGACGTAGAAAATAAATATAAAAAGTGCACTATTCCGTGCCAAATACCACCAAAAGGGCCGCACTCAGCATGATATTGCGGCAAGCCGCAACGCCGATTTTCAGTGCGACCCTGGAAACTTATAACCAGGGCCCGTAATTTTCATGCCGTTGGCGTCAAATTGACGTCACGCTCCTTAAAGGGTACATAGTTTGATTGTTAATTATTAATCATCAGTCGTCAAACATTTTAGTCTATGCTGCTTATAACTAAAAGAAAATTAAAACTAAAAGCAAAAATCATTAAACAAAAATAAAAACATTTGGCCGGCAGTTTACAATGAGTAGGTACCTATGTACATTAAAAAAAATAACATTACAATAGTTAATTCAAAAAGAATATTCAATTGGTCGTGTAATACTAATCCAATAGCTAACATCTAGTCGGTCACATCACATTGGTCATTGATTACACGTCTAAATTGCGAACAGTGGCAAGTGGCTCAACAATCCCGGTTCGCGACTGTACTTCCTTACAGAGACCTGTGTGGTGTCGGCATACAATAACAGAAGGCTGGCTGACTTTCTGCCAAGTTTCTTGCGGCGCATTCTTCTTGGCAATGATGGTCTTTACGAAGCGCTGGTAGACTCAAAAATCACGTGTAAAAGTGCTCTTAGAAGCCAATTTGCATAAATAAAATTTTGAATTTTTGAATTTTGGCCAAACCCAGGCCTGCGGGCCGAGAAGTGGCCCGCCAAGGCATTTCAATTTGTTTGGCTGTCAAGCTGGCGGCGCGCGGTGGCAGCGCTTTCGCCTGATTGGTCGTCATGTAAAACATAGTGGCCCGTCGTTGCCAGTCTTATAAAAATTTTGCTCATCCGGAAAATCTATTGTCAAGAATAGCACCTCCATTTCTTTCATAGATGTCGTTTAAGGCGACTAAAGAAATAGGTAAAAGTATATTTTAGATGACAGGTTAGCAACTCAAAACCTAAAAAATACGCTACAAGTGGCCTCGAAACGTGAAATAGTCATGGTTTTGTATTTGCAGCGTTTTGTGTGCTCTGCCTACTCAGTGGGAGTACAGGCGTGATGTATATGTGTGTGTGTGTGTGTTTTGTACAGTCAGCTGCAGAGGGAAGTAACCCCCTAGTAATAAAACATTGTATGGGGGTGGGGTTTTCTCTGCATTTGCCTGTACAATAAAGAGAGTCATACATAGATACACACATCTAATCGCGGGCTATCCTAGTGTTTCTATAATACTGCCCTGTGTCCGTCAGATAAACGGCCTGCCGACGCTGATCCTGTACAAGCAGAAGAAGATTGTCAGCGTGGAGCACGGCGCGCGGCCGCTGGACGCGCTGGTGGCGCTGGTCACCGAGCAGCTGGACGCGCCCGCGCCCAGGGACGAGCTCTAACACTAACGAATACATCATATTTATTGCTACTCTTGTTGTTTATTATTCCCTTTTTTTCTTATGCTATGCCATGTGTCGGTTTTAGAACACCTCTCAATTTACTGTTGTTGTAGGAGGCGACTAAGGATATAGGTTAAAGTACATTATAGGAGAAAAGGTAGTGAGCGTGGAGCACGGCGCGCGGCCGCTGGAAGCGCTCGCGCCGAGGGTCGAGCTCTAACACTTACGAGAAGTACATATTTATTGCTATTCTCGATTTCTTATTCCCTGTTTCAACCGTACATGTCATGACAAAGCAATTTTCTGCTTTAAACCTATTACGGAGAGGAGAAGTCGGTTTGAACTTCCCGGAATTTGGGAGGGTGTAATTTGTGTAGGCTTTTCGACTTGTTTCTTACTATCTAAGGCCCTGCGAAGACGACAGACTAGCCGCGACGGACTTTTTAGTCTGTGACAATAGAACCTATGGAATTATATGCAGTAACGCACACGACGCGCAAAAAGTCCGGCGCACCATGCATACAATCCACGCAGACTTTTTATGCGGCCCAGACTCGATCGCTCAAAAAGTCCGTCGTCTGCGCTGCCCCTAAATGTGCAAATACATAAAGGTATCAAAATTTGCGCCGACAGGATTCAAACTTCAAACCAAAACTAATAAAACGAAATTATCAAATTTCAAAACTTTATTTAAGTAAATATTAGAATTTAAATATGAATCTTTAATAAAAAATACTTAAATTACATTCAAATCCCATTACTTAAATTATGAAGACTTAGTAAATGGAATGGCATAGTACTTTAAGGTTGTCGCACACATAACCGGTAAGCACCGGATCGGTATAGTCTCGCCAATTGGAATGGCGGCTTGCTGTCAACGTCAATAGTTGGCTAAGTCATATTTAGTAGATAAGTGTGAGAAAGAGTATCGACGCTTACTTACTTAACGTCGTCAATGCGGAATAGTGTCACTGTTTGAAAATTTACACTATGAATTTAAGAGGAAGAGAAAAGTTGATTTTCAGACGATGTTCTCGCCAATGTATCTAGTATTTTGCAAGAATTGTTAAGGGACCCAGCTTAGGAAGGTTTCATCAGAAACTAGTAACCATAAAAACTGATAATCTCTTTACAATCGAGCGTACCTCCGGAATATGAGCGCACTAGTCGCGTGGTGTCGGATTTAGAATAACACTTCTCCATTTCTTAAGTGGATGTCAGAAGAGGCTACTAAGGTTAAGGTTTTAGGCGACGGGCTAACAACCCGTCACTATTATTCCAATTGTAACGTGAAACCTGAAAGTGTGCGAGAAGTGGCTACGAAGTACGGAATGGGCGTGGTTTTGTATCAATACTATAGGTAAGTATAAGTATATGCAATATAAAGATGATTGGCGTATAAAAAGGCAGTGTTTTCCTCAGCAATGAGACGGTTATAGCCTGAGAAAAAAAAAGATACAGCGCAATCTATTTTGGAGAAACAATAGGTCATCAAATTATCAGCTTTAATGCTGACTAATAGTCTCTAGCTTAGGTTTCATATACAAAGACAGGAGGGTTCGGGAAGAAGTGGTACCGAGTGGTTACGTGTGCATCAACCTTTATCTGAATACAGCGGCATTTTTCCACTTTCTGGCCAAGAGCTAGAGAAAGTATAATAGGTATTAAGTGCGCTAGAATAATGAAAACGCGGACCGCAAAATTTGTACAATGCAAAATGCAAAATGCTTACACGCAAGTGCAAAAACCGTAGATTTCATGTAACTCTTACATAATAAAAAACAAAATCTTCCCTTACAAAAACGAAAGGAACCTAAAATTAGGGCTACTTTCTAAACAGTATTTACATAGTAAAATAAATTACCGTCGCCCATAGACGCCTGCAACACTAGGAGTACAAGTGAGTTGCCAGCCTTACAGGTGGCAGTACACTCTTTTGTACACTATTTCTTATGTACCTACTACAACAAAACGTGCCAGTGTTGTTGTTTCAGCAAACATGTAATAATACCTCACCTCTTGTTTCAAAATCGTCAAACAGTTAATTTAAAACGTGTGTACCTATAATATTAACGACTATCTACCTTATTTAGTTTCCTCTTGGATTTTATTACGGTCTCCTTTCCATTGACGCGGAATCGTCTGTAGTCAATCAAAAAAAATGTTTTGTCTACACTATAAATCTTCTGACATGGACGACAGTAGTTAGCTATTCCCAACTCCGCGTCAATATGTACTAACACTGCCCTCATTTACGTATCCAGGCAGTTTCTGTGTTTAAATCACACTATTACTATTATTATGTACTATTATTAGAGTGTTATTTAGCTTAAAATACTGTATTTTGTATTACATAATAATACTAATAGTAGGTGTGCGATCAAAACACTGAAACTGCCCGGAAAAGTAAGTGAAGGCAGGGACTGTACAAGGAATCCCTTATATCACAAGGAAAGTCAACTCAAAACCGCAATGTTATGCCGCTAGTGCTTTGCCGTAGTGTTGGCCTGGAAGAAGGTCCCATCGGCCTGCGTAGCCTGCCGGTTGATCTGGCGGTGCCGGTCGCGCGACACGATCTCTTCTAACACCTCCCCGTCTCCCTTTATTAACCTGAAACAGGAACCAACTGAGAGACGGCTAATGGCTGGTCCCAATATCCAATCTATAAGTTCAGCTTACTAGGTAGGTGACAGATGATGTATGGCTATGTTTAAGCCCTAGCTCTAGCTAAACCGAAGATAGATTGAATATAGAGACAGCATTAAATTTGGTGCCATTCATACAAAAAAGCACATATTTTTTTAATATTAGGGTCTTAATGGTGCTCACCTTTTTATATTCTATTTTTTACTCTCAGATACTAAAATACCATAGTTGGTGTTGCCTGTTTTTTGCAATTGTAAAAAACGGCTGTACAGTCACGAACCCGGATTGTTGAGCCACTTGCCACTGTTCGCAATTTAGACGTGTAATCAATGACCGATGTGACAGACTAGATGTCAGCTATTGGATTAGTATTACACAACCAAGTTACAAACATAGGTAAGTGGCACAACAATCTCTGTTTGTGATGGTACCTCCACTATCTTAAGTTAACAGTAACTTGAATTCAGCACAGATATTTGTAGGAAAGTTATACCACAAAATAGTCTAATAAATGTAGAATTTTTTTCAATTACAGTAGAACCCGCTTAAGACGATTTCTCAGGGACCCTAACAAAAACGCGTCTTAAGCGAGAAAGCGTATTATGCGAGAAAGAGAAAATAAAACATACTACATGTTTTAATTTTGGTATATATACTCCTCATGTCAAGCCAACGATGGGAGCTGTTCCTGTCAATAGAGAAGGCGTAAGCGCGGAGCCGCGGACGCAAAAACGCCAAGATGGCAGCCTCCGCCGAGGCCAGCCCGCACCTACAGCCGGGCCGGGCCAAGCGGTCACCGCCCGCCTCCGGAAAGGAGAAGACTGAGCGAAGCTCGGACACTTCAGAAGGCGAGAGAGTGCCGACACAGGAGCTGATCCTATTCATTCAGGAGATCCAAGCCGGCCAAAATCCAGTGGCATTGCTCTTGGAACGGCTAGCCACTCTCTGCACGCCTGGAGTGACTAGCCGGCTCAGGACGGCCCACTGGAACTCCGCCGGCCTTTTAAAACCGGGTTGCGACTTTACTGAATGGAGGACCAGAAGTCTGACATAGCACAGATGACGACCAACGAGGCCTGAGGGCCCACTCGGGAGCGAGAAGACCCCGCTGAAGGGGGCAAATGCCTCGAAATACGAGCAAACGTGATCATCTTAAACGGGTTCTACTGTAATTTAATTTTTTGTTTAGAATAACACCTCTCCATTTCTAACCCGTGTGGAGTCAGGTTTAGAATAACATCTCTCCATTTCTTCCATGGATGTTGTAAGAGGCGACTAAGGACATAGCTTAGGGTATATTTTAGGCTGTCTCTGTCGCTAGCAACCTGTCATTATTGTACCTACCACCTGGAAACCCAAAAAAAAATTAAATAGAGGCGACAAAACGTGAAATAATCATTGTTTCGTCTATGTAGCATTTTGTGTGCTCTGCCTACCCCATTTGGGAATACAGGCGTGATATAAAATAGCACAGGCAAACCACTTGTATCCAGGGCGCAAATGTTGTTAATAGTTTGGAGAGCACATCTAAACCATAAAATGTGGTTTAATTATTTGTAAAATTTTACATTCGTACTTGTCAATTTGGTATCTGAGATAAAAAATAGAGTATAGGTCATCTTACTGCTGTAGAATTAGCAGGAAACAAGACATTTTCATTGAATGCTTTTATACCTTCAAGAAATGAAAGTACCGGAATTCCATAAGTAGATATTGAAATGTTTTTGGTGTGAAATGGAAGTAAATAAATGGCCAGTAGTCTTGTAAAGAGAGCACTGTGAGACAACAAAGTGACCAAGAGGGGTGATAGGATAACCTGTAGCGGCCCGACTCCTCGTCCAGCACCCGGCGCACCACACTCTGCTTCTGCTCCCACTCTTCCTTTGTCATAGGTGCCATTGCTCGTGACTTTTCCATTAATTCTGTCCAATGCAAAAGACATACAGAGAAAATTAATAGTAAAAAGTATACAGTGCATGAGTGCATAATTATTAAAACAGAGGTGGGGTATGTTTGCGCATAGCTTTTACCTGAAAGAACAATGCATAGGCTTACCCCCACCTATTTATTTATTAAAATCTTGCCGAGTTTATTGCTGTCCACTATAATTATATCAGAGCTCTTTGCTCTTTAGTTTATTGATATTATGATATGGGAGGGATATCCATATCTTTAAATACTTTAAGAAACTCCAAAGAATTTTATTCAGATTTCGAGTTTTTGACAATCAAAGAAAACCAATCTAGATTTACTATCTGACCGTAAAAGCGGTGGCATTGACCAGTACCCACAAGATAAAATATCTTCCTGTCTTACCTATAGGTATATCAGCAGCTTCTTCAACATTATTGTCAGTTTCTTCCCGACTCCCACCTTTGTTGGATCTGTCTTTCTTTTTGAGCTTTTTCTTCTCCTCTTTTAATTTCTTTTTGAGTATTTTTTCAGTCCGTTTCTGTTCTTTCTTTAATTTCTTTTTCAATTTACGAAGTTGCTTTTTCTCCCGAGAAGAGTCTGAACTGCTTGAACTAGAGCTGGACGAAGATGTCGATCGTCGACGCTTCTTGGACTTTTCTTTACCCATTGTATATTTAGTAACTTATTTTGCTTCGACGTTTAAAGAAATCTAAAATCACCGGCGAACAGCGATTGAAAATTAGATTGAGTTTGACATTGACAGACAATTAAGACAATTTTGACTAATCAACTGACACTGACTGAACTGAAGTTTACGTTTCGTTTTACTCTGCCATGTTCAGCGAAGCTATTTAAAAGACCTTGCCTGGTTTTCAATAAAACATGATAATTACAATAATATTATAGAATTTACTCCGAAATACCTATTTTATACAAAAAGAACATTAAAACTACTGCAATAACTTTTCTTTTCTTTTCTAAGCGAATGACCATAATAAATAAACATTAATAAGTAAGTTAAATTCTTTCAAGAATTTTACGGTTCTTTATCCAAAAAAATCATGCGAGGACCAAAATATCACCAAAATACCACACAATATTTTGAGAGAAAGTGCCATGCACTCTCATGAAAACAAGACAATGAAGTGGTAAATAACGTGGAAGGAAGGAAGTGGTAAAGAAGTAAATAAATCATATTATTCTAAAGGTGTAAAACACCGTTACTTTAGTAAGCAGTTATTTGCAACTTCGCTCTACCACTGAGATATTTAATTCCAAAGACATAATAAGGTCGCGCTGGTCGCGTTAAGTACTAAAATTTTTTGTCAACAGTTTTCCTACGATAAGTTTTCCGCCTAGTAAGTTTTCTCTTAGCTACGTAGAATAATATAAATTTTAACATCATGTTTAGTAAAGTAAAAGTAAACACACAAAAGTTAACACGATATTACTAATATACTTTTTTACTACATTAGGTATGCCCGGATTACCTACACTTTCACAACTTTAAATTATTCGGCTTAACATATCCAGAACAGAACCAACCCTACTTCCAAGCAGGACTAAGTCAGTATCAAAGAATACAAAACGCACAGAGCAACGGTGCATTTGCAAATGCAAAATCGCTAGGCGCACATACGAGACCTTTATTGAGATTGAGTAGAGACACCACACCGCGATACGACACGTCATGGGAGACGGTGAATAATTAAAAGGGGAACGCGCATGCGCGCCGGACGAGGCGACCGCTCGTCGCACGGATCGACGGAGCTCCGCATTAAAAATCATTAAAAATTGCAAGTTTTTGGACGTGTTGTGATGTTTTGAGTGTTGGTTGAAGCTCAAGATGCAGGCGGGGGGCGGGGACAGCGTGGCCGCGTCGGAGGCGCCCTCCAGCGACAGCGAGGGCTCGGACTGCGAGCCCGGCCCGGAGCCCGACCAGGACGCCGCGCTCACCGAGGAGTGGGCGCGCGAACTGCTTGCCGCTGCTGCTGAAAACAATCCTCATGAGGTACAGCTTTTTGATATTTGTAATTCTAATGACTTAAAAAAATATTTGTTACCATACGGTGTTGGGTTTGGAATAACACCTCTCCATTTCTTCCGTGGATATCGTAAGAGTTGACTATGGAAACCGGTTAAGGTAGTTTTGAGTGACAGCTCTGCCTATCCCCATTTGGGACCACAGGCGTTATGAGTGTAATTATAAAATATTAATTAAACCCACAATTAAACCAACTAAAACTGATCTGCTGATACTATCTGGAACTTGCACGTCTCTGGGTATTTTAGGTTCGACTTATGGTACGATTTGTACCTACCCTGATGCACTTAAAAAAAATGAAAATTGGGTAACGATTATGATTGTTTCCCATTATCTTAATCCATAGGAAAAAAAATCGCGATAAGTGAAACTGGGCCAATAAAATTAAAAATTGGTTTGTCATTCTCGAAAAATAGACCCTTTCGATGCATTAGTAAAAGAAACATGCCCAATTTTTCATTTGAATTTCATGATTCCATTCCGTGACCGTCATACTACATATCTAAGTTGTAGATATTTTTTTATAAAATGGCTCCAATAATCCCTTTTACGTATAATACGTATAAAATAGATGAATGCGTATCTATGTTACTTTGTCCATCTTTACACAGTTCGAGCGGTTGATCCGATCTCTATGAAATCTATTATGACAATGAGTCCCAAGGAAGGACTTATGGTTGACTTTTTACTTTAATAAAATGCATAGTTTTAGAAATATCTGCCCAATTTGAGTTTAGCTCTCATCTATATGGCCTCTCATAATCATAACTTATGATACCTACAGAACACATTCAGACGGTGTCATGCCTACAACAGCCACAGCTTGTATTTTGTACAAAATAAAACTAAGCGTCGAATCGGGTGGAATATATCGACTACTTACTACCATCGATGTAGTCACAGAATTCTAACATGCTCTTCGGTATTCCCTACCCAGGTCCGTGTGGAGTCCCGTGCGGGCGTCGCCGGAGCCCTATCCCGCGTGTTAGCCGTCACGATCCGCTACGAGAGCGCTGGCGAGCGCCGCGCCCTCCCCCTGGTCGTCAAACTGCCTCCTAGGGATCCCTTCGGAAGACTGTTCGTGGCCGAAGCTCAGTTCGACACGAGAGAGATACTGTTCTATACAGAACTAGCCCCGGCGCTAAATAAACTGGCCGAGGAGGCACTGGGGCCCGGAATGGGGCTCCCGATCCCGAAATGTATGAATGCTCGGTTGCCAGGTTGGTAGAAAATTTTGATTGCTCACATCCGAAATGAGTATTTTTTTAAAACATAATTATGTAGGTAAATGTATGTAACGTAAATTGAAGAAGCAAATTGCGAAAGACGGATGCTTGTGAGGGTATCATTGGGTTCATACTTAGTACAGCTATATGAGTATCTAAAACAAGTAGCACAACGTTTGACCTGTGGCCTCTCATGCAGAGGGTCGTGGCTTCGAATCCCAGATCGCACCTCTGAATAGTGAATTATTCGAAATTTATGTGCGAAATCAAATTGATATTCACCATGAGTTATATGGTGAAGAAAACTATCGTAAGGAAATCAGCACTGACTTAAAGTAATTCGATATCGTGTGTGAAGTTCCCAACCCGTGCAAGGCCTACGCGGGAAGTACAGCCCATACCCTCTCATACTGATAGGAGGCCTGTGCTCAGTATTCAGGTTAAAATAATGAAACTATGAATATTTAGTTAATCACCCCAACGTTTGGAAGCAAGGCATGTACATCTTCCTTTAAGCGCATGCTGTACTTAGTTCTATTTTAACAGACGTGAGTAACATTTTTTCCAGACGTCTAGATCAGATATAGCTACGTTATGTATGATATTTTAGTCACCGCGTCAAGGTTAGGTCTAGATATTAGACGTTAGTATTTTGCTTTTGCTACTTTATGTAAATAGATAAAATAAGAGTTTATTAAATAGTCCTTATATCCTTTTCTTCAACAGGATATCATATTGTATTATAAGCTCAATTGCTTTAACTAGCTGAAATTACTAATTATTGAAAAACGCGAAGCACCAAGACGCGCTTCCCCACTTGACACCTCACCTCTATCCAGTGTGTCAACGTCCTACTTTCAGCCGCATGCCGACGTCAGCGCGACCCATTTCCAGTTTTTTCATCTTTCATGCTTTTTTGTAGTATTAGGTACTAAGTAGGTACTAAAATGTTCAATGCAGAGTCTCATTTGAAGAAGTGCAAAAAATGTAGGCACGTAGATAAATTTCTCCCTGTTGCCGATTTTTTGCTTAGGGACCGAAGTTTGAAACATAAGGCTGTTTTTGTTTGTACGACGATGAACGTGACTAGGGTCACTATAAAAGTTCATTTAGTAGAATTAATACTTAGTTTGCTTTAGACTTCGGTAATCTTCCCACGATTCACGCGCTAGCTGCGACACCTGTTACTTTTATTATTTATTATTTATTTATTTATATTTATTATCTAGCCCGGGTCGGTATCCCACTGCTGGGCAAAGGCCTCCCCCCATGTCCTCCATTCCTCCCGATCTAGAGCGGTCTGGGGCCAGTCGCTTTTATTATTAGCCATCGTAAAAGCTCTTATTATAATATTTTACAGACGAAATCGGCGGCGATAGTGAACTGGTGCTGGAAGATGTGACGTCAGCGGGCTACGAGGCGGCTGACTTCGCCGAGGGTCTGACGCTGCCGCGGGCGCGGGCCGCGC
>BHDV01051984.1:11964-28199 GCA_005406045.1 Adoxophyes honmai | reverse complement strand
CCGGCAGCGTGGACGTGGCGCTGGGCGAGCCGCGCGCGGAGGCCCGCCTGCTGGAAGCCGTTCGCGACCTGCGCGCAGAGGGCGTACTCCAGCTCAAACCCGACACCGACGCCTGACCTAACCAATGAGGAGACTTCAGAAGCGACCGCTCGTTCACTAATCTATACGTATTAAATATTTATTATCTTTCAGTGAGTTGATTGAAGCACAAATTACGTTCTATTATGTGTTGTGATGAAGTTTTTATTTTATACGGTCGGCACAGACGAGCTCGACCTCTTTATTGACGGTGCGAAGCCTAATTAAAGACTGAATTTTACGTAATATAAGTGTCTACTTTGTGCTTCGATGTTGAGTGTTGTAGGTTGTAGGGGCAGGGGATTATTGCTCATCGTATTAAAGGCTAGAAATGCATTGCGGTCTATTGACTATTATTTAAATTAAAAGAAGTAAATGATCAACACATTCAAGATGTTTCATTTCAATGACATCCGGTTCGAAGGACCAATGTTATTATTACTTGATATATTCAAGTTTTCAGATGCTATTTATTTTGGACGATATGAGCCACCAAAATATCGATAAATAGAAAAAACATCCCGTTTCTTCCCGTGGCTGTCGTAAGAGTCGACTCTGGGAAAGGGTTAGTGTATTGTGGGCGATGGGCTAGCAACCTGTCACTGCAATATCACGTTTAACCACCTGGGTTACCCTGAAATCGCTAAACGTGGCACTGGATTTTTGAATTCATGTGCTCTGCCTACCCCTCTTGGGAATACAGGCGTGAGGATATGTATGTAGAAAAAACATCGTATTAAGACATGAAAGGTTGAAAGCTTTATCTTTCACATTGTGTTTTTATTTTGTTTACGCTGTATTGGGATGGTATTTGCATTAATTTATCATAACGTCAAAATATACATTGTGTATGTCGACTTTATGTTTAGTTTAGAGGCTTAAAGGGGAATAAAGAATATTTTAACTCTTGGTTGCGTATAAATATATGACGCTGACCATACATTTAATTTACTGACAGTTAAATAATATGCGAGAGAAGTATGTCAGAATAGATGCGAATGGCGCTCTGTTGTCTCTGCCTACCCCGCAGGGAGTAAGGCGTGATGGTTATGTATGTATGTATTAAATAATATACACGCCAAAAACATCAGTCACTTTGTTTTAATTATGATATCCCCATTTTTTTTTCTTAACACTGTTTTTGGTTAGTGTCGCATAATCTTATATTAATTAGTTATACAATTTTATTTACAAATTTCGTTCCGTGACCGTCGTATTAACTGTTCGAAAAAAAGTAACGGAATAGAATTTTATTGGACTATTTTTTTTATCTTTTGGAGTCGATTGTGGTCTCTATTCTGTGTAGGAAAAAACCAATGTTTTTTTAAGATTGGAAAAAAGAAAGGTAGTACTTTTTATAAAATGGCGTGTGTGTGTAGAAATGACTAGTCTCTCTACGGAACCCTTGTTTTTTTATCCTAATGTGAGGCTGTTGTTGGAATAAGTACAACTCTGAACGCAACCATAGGAAATGTCAAAGAAACGTCAAAAGCGGCCGTCACCGTCACAGAGACAAGAGTTCGCCAGTATTCGCAAATATCACAAATTCAGCTTTCTTTACGTTATCAGACCATAACTTTTAATGGAATCCTTAGTTGTGTAGCCGTTTCATATTAATTAAATGTCGCTATGACGCAGCCAAACCAGGTGAACCTAGACATCGAGAACGTTCCTCCTGCAGAGGTGCCTCCAAGGAATAATGTTTTGGTCCGACTGGACTCAGTGTCTCGACCTTCACCAGCAAATAGGAATAATGTGGGGCTCGGGGACCGCCTCAGCAGCGTCTTCAGGGAAATCAGGCCCCTCGTGGAACACGCACGAATGGTAATTTTTTCTATAATTTATATTAGACGGAAATTATGATGTAATAAACAATGATTAGTCACACATAATGAATGTTATGGTTTATTGCGTGTCACAAAATATAAACAAAAAGTAAGTACATGTTTTTTTGTATTTATGATTCTATGAGGTACCTATGACTCAACATTTGCCTAATCAAACCTAGTTTAAATTATTTATCTTATTATAAAGTATTATACAGGGTTACAGGTTAAGTCGACCTAAATCCTTTAAGAGGTGATAGTTTTCATCATTTCTGACTGATTTGACTATGGAACCCCATACCCCAAACTTAACCGATTTCAAGTTATGGGACTTTGAAGATTTTTTATAAAAAATCCAGATTTTTTGTCTATTGTCCCCTTTTTTTATATTTTGTACCTCTAATGTTTTTGTTTTTGTATTTTTTGTGTAGCATATTAGTTGCTCCATTATTTTAAACACAAAAACTGCAAGTAACTGTATCAACTGAGTCGTATTAGACGACTAATTGTTAAAAAAAGAAATAAAATTGAGTAAAGTTTTTTTTTCTTTGTGAGATATTTTAAAAAAAATCCATGACAGTTGTGCTGCAGATGTGCTTCAAAATATCTACGGTTCTTCAGCTTTCTGATTAGGTATAACATGTTAGGGTATTATTAGATTTTTTTAACAAAAACACTGATGAAATGCTACCAGGTAGTAGGTCAGTCCAGAGGAAACAGTCCAGAAAAACAAGCCAAGTCGAGTGAAAAACGAAGAGCACCGAGTATCGCATCTACCACGGACGAATCGCGTAAGCAGACTAACTAACTAACCAATAACAACAAAATGGCGTTTCAATTTTCAAATCACTTGTCTCTCTTGCACCCGTTTACATTGTATGATATCCCGCTCGCACGCGACGCGCTACCCATTGCAGGACAATAGGCGCTGCGAGCAACTTTACGAAATACCGTCATTTTTGTTATTACCTGGGAGTCTTTCATCGATGTTTTTTCCAAGAATTCTGATAATACCCTAGCAAATTATACCTTATCGGAAAGCTGAAGAACCGTAGATATTTTGAAGCACATCTGCAGCACAACTGTCATGGATTTTTTTAAAAATATCTCACAAAGAAAAAAAAACTTTACTCAATTTTTTTTTTTTTTTTAACAATTAGTCGTCTAATACGACTCAGTTGATACAGTTACTTGCAGTTTTTGTGTTTAGAATAATGGAACAACTAATGTGCTACACAAAAAATACAAAAACAAAAACGTTAGAGGTACAAAATACAAAAAAAAGGGGACAATAGACAAAAAATCTGGATTTTTTATAAAAAATCTTCAAAGTCCCATAACTTGAAATCGGTTAAGTTTGGGGTATGGGGTCCCATAGTCAAATCAGTCAGAAATGATGGAAACTATCACCTCTTAACGGATTTAGGTCGACTTAACCTGTAACCCTGTATACTCCACTTGCTTTGTATGATATTTATCACCATACTTAAGATGTCTACTAACTATACTCTGTTTCACATAACACTAAATGACCGAGAGCAATAAAAAAATCTAGATGGTTTGACTGCTGTGTCTTTTACTAATTGTTTATTTATTAAATATCTAATTAGAAATTTCTATTACTGTTGTGGCCTTTTCACATTGTAAAATAAAATTATGTTATACTAAAATATTTTAGTATGCTTAGTACTTCAATGAATAATCTTTACAGGGCAACAATGCAAGACTTTCCCTCCCCACATGGCTCCCTCGGAATCCCCCAGGCACTCACCAGGCCACCGAAGCCCTACCACGACCACAAAGTTCCATAGCACACGTAAATGCACAGACATACATAGTAAATGAAAGGGTAGTGTTAGGTTCCCTGCCATTGTCTCCGACACATCCCATGAGCAATGTACCACTGAGTGAGCCTGAGCCTCCGGAGCAAGAACATCAGGATATAAATGTATCTGTGAACCCATCAAATAACAATAATATACATGATAATGTGGATAATGATAGTCAAAGTGAAGATGGAACTCAGCAGGTAATATATTACTTAATGATTTATCCTGTGTGAATAAAACTTAGTAAGGTCCTTGCATGTTTATAATAATTCTCTATTTGAATAAACAATGACTACATTTCATATGAAACATTGTTGTACATATTCAAATTATGGTACTTATTTGAATGTTTACTAAATGTGGAACTTAATGCACTAAAGGTATGATTTTTACAGGTGGTAGATGTCCGAGGAACACTAAACCTGTTGATCCGCTACGCTCCATTTTACTTCATCCTGCTAATAAAATTCCTGTATGATGCCAGAGCAGGGTTATTTACCTTTTTCTTACTTTTCTTCACATTCTCACATGGCAATACCACAGTCAAAAGGTAATGTAATAAATATTATTTTAACAAAGTTATTTATTTTGTGTGCTGTGTGTGTAACTTTGCGTGTATAAAACCTTGCAAGTTAAATTTGACTTGCTTCCAGTTGTCAGTTTGCCTAAAATGTTTGATTAGAATGACAAAAAGTTAAGTCAGCAGCAGTTTTAGTATAACACTAGCTTTCCGCCCGCGGCATCGCCCGCGTGGAATTCGGTTATATTGCGGTATAAAGCGAACATTCCCTCGGGAAAATCTATTTTTTCCGGGATAAAAAGTACCCTATTATTTAATCCAAACTTCTATCTTTACGTCTGCAAAATTTCAAAGCAATTAGTTCAGTAGTTACGGGGTGAAAGCGGAACAAACAAACAAACAAACTCACTTTCCCATTTATAATATTAGAAGTAGTAAGGATTATTATTAATTGGTTGAGATGCTTGATTGACCAGAACATAAAATAACATACATACATACATACACTCACGCCTGTATTCCCATGAGGGGTAGGCAGAGAATACATAAAATAAGGTGTTTAACATTTTTTTTGCAGAGAGCATGCTGCTCAAATGAACAGGAGCATTGTCTCGCTAGGCTTCGAGGTCCTCTGGACCTCCAGTTTTATAGTGGCCGTCCACTATGTCTTCGGTGAGGGCAAGCTGCTGCCTAACATCATCATGTTCCCTGGCTACACGGATCCCATCGATGTTTGGGAGCTGCTGTGGCTTGTTGTACTTACAGACCTCATGGTGAAGATCATCACCGTTAATGTGAAGATACTGGTCACCATGCTGCCAGTTTGCTTGCTGCCATTCCATAAAAGAGTGAGTTTCATTATATACATGTATCACACCTGTATTCCCAAATGAGGTACACAGAGTAGACAAATCCATGGACTATTTCAAACTTCATAGCTAAGTTAGAAAAGGATGCAACATAGTGACAGATTGCTAGCCTATTGCCTAAAATATACCTTAACCTATTTTCCTTAGTTACTTCTTACAACATACACGGAAGAAATGGACAGGTGTAATTCTAAACAGGGAGTTTCATTGTGTTTTGTTGTTGGATGTTTTTGTTTTTACGAATGTAATATTTTTTGTGAGGACAATGGAGATGTTAATGAACTAATGGCTTCTATTCTTGGTTTTGACGTGACAACGTCTTAAATTAGGTTGAGCTGGGAGTCACTTATGAAAAAGTGTAACGCTCGGTAACGTCGACGATGACGTCATACTATTTTTTATAGTTTTTTTCGCCAATAGGTACCAGGGGAGCATAAATAAAAGCCGGTATAGCGTGCAATAAATGAAAGAAATTTGTACTGATTTATGAAATTTGAATACCCTTCTGTACAATAAAAGTGTTTAGTTACTAACGAGAAATCGATCAAGTTTTTTATAGTTTTTTCGCCAATAGGTACCAGGGGAGCATAAATAAAAGCCGGTATAGTGTGCAATAAATGAAAGAAATTTGTACTGATTTCATTTTGACGTGACAACGTCTTATAAATTGGTTTGCCGGGTGACACTTCAAGAAACTGCGTTACGCTCCGCTCACGTTATGCGCTCACAATGAGAGCGAGTGAGAGGCACGCGTTCCTTCCACTCGGGCATGGTTAGCCCGCCTAAGAGCGAGAGAGACAGACATTAAAAGTGAAAGTTACTATTATTTCATCCTTCTTCCTACTATACGAATGAATATTCACTTTAAAATTATTTTACCACTCAAAGTCGTTGTCACGTAAAACTTTCGCCGGTATACCGACTTTACAGGCAACCAGTTTTTTGTATGGTTTTTTATGTGAGAAATTTCAATTATGCTTTTATCACAATAGGTGTTGTCTAAGTTATGCTGGGTATGATAGCCGTGCTCATGTGGCTGCTTACTAACTCTGCAACTAATCTTAGTTGAATAGAATGGATACTTACGTCTTTATATCGAGGTTAGCTCGACATGTTTCAGCCCAATTCGTGACCCATCATTATGGGTCTGTGGTTGATGTACCTTTAGAGACAGATGTGGTTCTGGTTAGTGTTGAGACACCTGACTTTTGATAATAATAGTGAATGTGATGGCGAAAATGTGGATAGTTTTGAGCTAGTGTCAGTTCAGTCAAGCTTTCGCGCGGAAAGCGCGGTGCCGCCGCGCGTTGTTCGGTCTAATCTCGATATAAAGGACGTTAGTGTTTAGTGTATATGGTTTATTTCGTAATGTTATGAGTGACTCTCACAGTACTTTTATGTTTAAAACTGTTAATTTTCATGTGTTACTTTTGGTGATACAGTCAGTGGCGTAGCTAGCATGGGTGTCACCCGGGGCGGATATTGTAGGAGCCCCCCCCCCTAGAATTCGATAGAAACGGTTAAAATAAAAAATGTTTTTTTGTACCTTTTATAATTTTTCATTGACTACTAAGCCAGGTGTCACCCCTGAGAGGGCGACACCCGGGGCGGATTGCCCCCGCCGCCCCCCCCTGGCTACGCCACTGGATACATATTATTATTTGTTTGAATGAATAAACATACCTTATCCTTTCTTTAGGGTAAAGTGTACCTCTTCATCGAGTCAGTGTCCCAGCTGTACCGCAGCCTGCTGACCATCCAGCCATGGCTGTTCTACCTGATGCAGTCTTACGAGGGCTCGGAGAAGATGGTGGGCATGTTCCTGGTCTCCGTGTACGTGGTGGCTAAGCTCGTGGAGCTGCTCATGAGGATACGGCTGTTCAAGAATGCCACGTGGACGATGCTGCAGAGTGTGGTAAGTGAAATAATGCTCATATTTTGAGTTTACTTTTTAGGTATTGCTACCTCATTTTGCCATGAGGTTGCATTGAAGTTTCATAGCTGAACGGGGATTCGTTGAGGATATTGTCTCCTTGATTCTTGGCGTTACGGAAACACATTTCTTGATATTTTTTTTCACAATTTGAATAAGAATTAGTTTTTTCTACACAAAATCACGGGTACTTTCAATAAAAAATGATAAAAAAAAACAATTTTATGATTCCATCACCGCCATACAAAGTGCATGATAAAATTGATAAAGGTAACATAATAATTAAAACATTTTTTTGGAAATTTTATGAATATCACTTTATTGATATAGGTATTATAGATATATTCGAGTAGGTAACTGTGTAAACTCCTATGACGCTGACATATCCACCTGGAGTGTTAGAAGCCTCGTTAAAAATCAGAATAAAAAAAATAAAAAAATGGCCCAAACATTGTAACCACACTAACCCCACAGAACTTCGGCACGAAGCCGACCAGCGAGCAGATCCTGGCGGCGGGCGACGCCTGCTCCATCTGCCACGACGACTTCAAGACCCCCGTGCGGCTGTCCTGCTCGCACATCTTCTGCGAGCCGTGCATCTCCGAGTGGTTCGACAGAGAGCACACGTGCCCGCTCTGCCGCGCTTCAGTGGAGGACGGCCACGCGTGGCGAAACGGTTCCACGACGTTCGATTTTCAACTGTACTAAGGTTTTCTTTTTTGTCTCAGATGCTAAAGTGACATTGCCAGTGTCTTTTTTTTTAAAGTTTGACTTTTTTACTAAGAGACCTACTAAAGTTGCCAGTGTCTTTTTTGCAATTTGATATAGTGCCGTATATCCACTGTCGAAAGTATTAACTTTATGGTTTTTGTAAGTTATCCCATAAAATAATGTAATAAACGTTGACATTTTGTTGGTTACGGTAGTCATATTTTTCTCTTGTAAACCACACGAACAATAAAATGTATGGTATCATTATTTGTGAATTTGACATTTGCTCTTGTCAGTTTAGTATCTGAGAATAAGAAATAGACTTTAGGTATACGTGGGCCGCGTGGCGACCGGTGGGCGCTTCGGTGTACGAGGGCTGGTAAGATAAAAGTGCGTAACTTAAACATAATACTACCATGTTCACTCATAGTGAAATAAAACAGTTTCACTCGCGTCTTTGTATCGAGAAGCTCGACATGTTTCGGCCAGTTCGCGATCCATCATCAGGGAACCACGCGCTTCCCGCGCGACTAAACGCAACTGACATTTTCGACATCACATTCACTATTATTATCAAAAGTCGAGTAGCACACAAAACTAATAACATCTGTCTCGCATGGCACGTCAAACGGGCCATTGACTCCCGATGATGGGCCAGGAATTGGCCTGAAACATGTCGAGATAATCTCGATAAAAAGACGTACGTTTTATTTTATTTCACTTTAAAGTGTGTTAAGTGAAAAAAAACTGTCTTAAAAACATTGCGACACAAATAGGATATTATAAAATTTTGCCGCTTTTATTCCCTTGGCACATCATAGGTCTAAATGAAACTGGATTGTTCTAGCCGAATGCCAGATCAATTTGTTACGTAATTGTAGTTTGCTAAAAGTTTCAACGGCATAGGCGTAAAGTGAAACCAGTGCGGCCTGGTTTAGCCAATTACTTTGTATCTTGCTGATGTCTTCAATTATGTAATTGATTGGCGTTTTAAACATTTAACCTGATGATCTTGACTATGCCATTGCGGGCCTCTAGTAACTTTCAAAAGATTTAAAGAAGTAAAAGTAACAGGATACTACAATAAAATACAAATCCTTATAAAAGAATGGTTCACTACTTAATGATTAACTGATTGTACAGTGGATGATTTAGCGTGAATGCCAATATAAAAACAAAAAAAAGTGTCACATTTAAACTCTTTCCTCATAACTTAGGACGCATTTTGTCATATCTCGGTGGCAGATACCTATATCTGTGCCTTGACTAGCCCTCGTTCGACACAAGCCCGTACGATAAGCCAGCACCGGCATACCGTGATAAGCTGTGGTAGGAGTAAAATGTTCAAAGTTATATTTTCATAACCTCCAACATACCTACGAGGGACCGAGTTACACCACATTTAAGCTGCCTGTCCACTGGAGCGGATCGGTGAGTGAGATAAAAATCCACCAATAGATTTGCATGAAATCTCCGCTCCTCTTCAGTGGATGCAATTCTATTGGTGGATGTTTATTTCGCTCACCGCTCCGCTCCTGTGGACAAGCAGCCTTAAGCTCCAAACGTTGCGACAGCGGAAGCGGGGCGACGCGGTGGGATGTGCGCGCTCTCTCGTATAATTTAGAATATTACAACCGATACCGTAGCTTCCGCTGTCAGTGCGTCTGGAGCTTTACTGTGCGACACAACGTTCGTCATCCCTTTCTCGCATAATATGGTCATACACACGAAAATAAACAAAAGTGATCACTCTTGTCCTAAAATGCATGACTTAGAACGCTCAGTCTTATAATTTTCTAGACTTCCTAAATGTATCTAATAATTTCTAGTACAATTCATGGATATAAACAGTATAAACCGGCAATTTTTCACGCATGATACATACGGTGGCCGCAAAAGTGTAAAAAACACGATAGTCGGCCGCATTCGACGAGCGGCTGTCACAGCCTGAGCAGGTGACGGGCGGACAGTCTAATGTAAAGACGACGTTCGTTGACCGCTGTGGTTTGTAACACGTGCAGCGACCGTATTAGGTGATAGGTGTTATTGCCGCTTAACTATTATAACATCCACAGAAGACACGCATTGTTTTTGTGTCTGACTCAAACACGTGAGAAAAAGATAGCGAGCGTTGGATTTCGCGCAGTGATGTTGGGAACTGTAACTCGCTCGGCCCGGCGGTGCGACCGTATCGACCAAAACGGTGTAATTGTAATTTAACCTTACCGCTTAGAGTATACAGTTGCTAGTTGTTCTAATCGTTCATGGTAGCTAGGACCTCCTGTTCGCAGCGGTCGCGCGGTCGCTGTTATTTTTGTATGTACTCGTGGCTATGTAGTACAAAGTGTTGGAAATTGTAAGAAGTTCAAATTTTAATGAAGCTTTAGCTATTAGCTGTTAAAGAGTCGGCCAAGTGTTTAAGGCGATAAGGTTCTTGATAAGTAGCGTGTTCACGATAGTTCGGGCTTTATCGGTAGTCGCTTGGTTTAAGGTTGCTCAGTGGGCCGGCCGGCTGGCACAGGCGGCCGCGACTAGCTTAGTCACGCGGTAAACAATCACTGGTGTGTTACCCGTCCTAGACGTTGTTGTCTCGCTTCTCGCTCAGTATGTACTCGCGCCTGTCTTAACTCTACTTCCAAGTCGGCTACTGGAACGAATTTGAGGCGATGCGAGTTGTGGCCACCTATGCGAACCGTTCTGGCGACTAGTTTAAAACTTATCCAAATTCCCAATTGTATTTAAACCCTTAACAAAACAAACTAACAAAATTTTTAAATTATGATCTTCGGTCTCGCACATATAATTCTATCTTTGGCTTAAATTGTCATAAATTCTTAGTATGTTTTATGTTCCATAATTTAAGAAAAAAAAATGAAAACCCCAAATTAGTACCTTGCAAAAAATAAGGTATTATGACTCTGTCTTACGGCAAGCCTGGATGACGAGCCAAGCGCGGCTGCGCTCTAGTCAGACTTCAATCGAATTTTAGTAGTTTATTTTGATAAGGGATGTAAGTGAACAATAAACATAGGTAATCCATTAATATCGAAAAGCTAAACGTTACGATAGCGCGAGCTGTATTGTAATATTTTTGATCTTTTATTTATAAGGTATTATTTCCTTCCATATTGTTTCCGCAACAAGGCCTATATCTGCGGGCGACGTTTTTTCGAATTTAACAACTGATATAATGCTGACCAACCAAAATGTAGGGCACGATATATTTAACGGTTGGCTGTACTTGTACAAATGTCGCAAAACTCGATGGTTTGATTCCATCGGAGCTCGTTGTACTAAATTTGTACATACTGTAAATGTAGATATTTATTTATAGTACTCGGCGATAAAGTATGCACGTCTGTCTCGACGACGTACATTGGTTTGTAGTGTCCGACCGAAGGTACGATTTTGGCCGAAGCCGAAGCCGATTAATCGGCTTTCATCAAAACCTTCGGCCGAAGCCGAAGCCGAAGCCGAAGGTGTGTTGACCCCATGTAGACCCTAAGAAATACGAGAATTTACTAATAGAAAAAACGACAGTAAATTATGTGCAGTTTTCGCTTCTAAATCAAGTGTGACTATGTTGTTACGATGTATTGTCAGTAATTTATATAATTAACTGCAAGTAATGCGATCGGGACGGCGAAACGCTGTCCTGCTAAGCGCTGCTGCACTATCCGTCTCGCTCTGGCATCGTTTGTTCAATTTCAAATCACAACTTGCAAACCTTCGGCTTCGGCCAAAGCTTCGGCCAAATTTTGGCCGAAGCCGAAGGTTTGGCCGAAGGTGGTTTTTTTGGCCGAAGGTGGCCGAAGCCGAAGCCGAAGCCGAAGCTTCGGTCGGACACTATTGGTTTGTATAGCACTGTCTCTCTCTAACTTACGTGACGCCGATTGTCTCTTTCCCAAGACCGATGTGCAAACTTTGTGTCGAGTGCTGCAGGTACAATCTAAGCGGATATTATTAGGTACCTTTTTTGTTTGTACTTGAAATATCCGCCTCGATGTTACCGTAATGCTTAGAGAAATATGTCGCTGACTGTACGTTGGTCTGGATTCATTATTGTTTTATAGCGTTATACAAATGTCTGCGTCGTGTAGCGACGGTTCCTGTTTTATTCCAGAGAAATGTACTGATTTTAATCTTTGTTATTATTTTATTTTGTAATTGTATAATATAATTTTTATAATGAATATAAAAAGCATTTTGAAGACATTTTTTTGTGAAATCATTGCTTCATCCGTCACAGTAAAAAATGCTAAGGGCTTCATCAATGTATTGTTGTTTGTTGTTCAATGCTCAGATAAAATTATCTCACGAGGTGACAACATACTACTGTTATCTTCGAAGTAAGTTTTATCTGAAAATCGTAATATCGAATGTACTAAAGTGAACAAGTGTAAATAAATACTAAGTATAAGCCATTTACCCCACTATGCCAAAAATCAGCAAGTATCAATTATAATTTATTAAGCCCTCACTTTCTTTAAAAGGGTAATGGGCGCTCCACACTCTCAAGAGAATCTCGCGAGAACGTCGCGAGAACGCGAGAAACGTGAATGTGGATTCGATTTCAAGCGATTTCTCAAGTTCTCGCGTTGTTCTCGCGTCGTTCTCCACTTTTTGTCGGTTTTTTGGCGCGAGACAAAGGAGCGCGAGAACGTGAGAACAGGCGAGAACGTGTATTGACTCCACACTCGCATGTTTCTCAAGCACCCCATTCACGATAGCTTCGGGACGTGGTTGGATTTTTTAACGTGGTCCAATTTGATCGTCAATGGCAAATCGTCGCTCCAGAGTTCGAACCCACGTCCGCGCACGATATTTTCGGCGCGTCGCGCCAAACTCACCGTGAATGCCGGATCCCACGTCCAAGCCGTCAGTTCGTTCGTCAGTGTTGCCAATTTAGAAAATTACGCTAAATTTGGCATCTAGCATATAATCAATAGGCAAATCCAGTACTACCGGCGTCGCTCCATTTGTATGTGGGTCTGTGCCCACGTCCCGGAGCTATCATGAATGGGGTGCATCAGTGCGCGCGCCGCCGACTTGTCCATCGTCATCGAGCGCGAGAACTGTAGTGAGAACTATTTGAGAACTTTGTGAGAGTGTGTACCCAAAGAAGTTCTCGCTTCAGTTCTCGCTGAGAATCTCCGGAGATTCTCGCGCGATATTCTCTTGAGAGTGTGGAGCGCCCATATGATTTGTGTAGTGGTCCAATTTATCTCAATATTGCGTTATACCTTCGTATAAAAATAAATAGAACACAAGATAAACCTGCATACATAGGAACTAGGAACTATCATCTCGCTTATTTGGTTTTGTAAGTAGCATCAGTGCAGTCAGAACAAACTAGGACTCCGGAAGTCCTCAAAACGATGTATTTACCAATTTACAAACTTCGTGATCGTGACGTTTGTGACGTCATTGCCATCATTTATAACATGGCCGTTCTTTTCTCGTCGATGCAGTTCCATCTTATAAAAAAACTGTACCTTAGTTAATTGTTTTACTCTTTCGTGATTCTTCCTTTTTTATCATTAAGTGGAACTTAATGACGTTATTTTTATTTTTAATACGGTTTTAATTAAGTGGACGTTTCGGCGGCGTTAAGCAGCCTTGGTCACGAGTAGACACGCGACCAAACGCGAATACAAAAACAAAGCTTGTCAATGCAGCTGAAATGTCAAATAATTAAAACAAAAATTAAATTCAAACGTACGTAACGTGGTTAAATATCTGCTGAATTTTGTAGACACCATAATTTTCGTGAAATTCCTCTATCAAAAAGTTTTGCATTTGTCTTCACTTCTTTGATCTCTCGTGTATGTATTTCACAATTCATATAAAGTTCATAGTACAACGGCTTGGGATCCGAATCATTTGGACTTTACTACTACGTGAATAAGATAGCTTTTTGAGCCTAATTATAAATTAATATTTTCAAAATTTAATTATGCTAGTACACGTAATTATATTTATTTATGTAGTGTTTCGCTAGATTCTGCTGTGTAATCTAATCTAACCTTAGGCTCACTATGCACTATACCAGTGATTTTCAATTTGATGGTCGCGATCCCCTTGGGGTCTTGTACAGTCGAGTTCATTAATACATGAGCAAAACTGAGGGTTCAAAAATATCTGTACATACATCTTTATGACATTGACAATAAGGTGCAAAAGTTTACATATTTGGCATTTGTCTGCTCATATATTTATGAACTCGACTGTAACCTCTGCAAGGGGGTTGGAGGGGGTTTCAAAATTAAGTAAAAAATATAATAAAAAACACCTAGTATACATTGTTGTTCTATTTATACATTTTGTAATCTTAAAACGAAGTACCGGAAAGTAGGGGGTCGCACCATGAAAAAGGTTGGAAATCACTGCTCTATACAATACAATGTTATTTAATAGGGATGACGACTGGGTTTAAATATCGTTGTATTTGGTCCGTCAGTTCGATAGTTAAAAATACACCAATTTTATTTTAATGATCATTAAAATTCCGGAGTGTGACGTTAGTCCTAGGTAAAATAATTGTGCTCTATTTGCATTCTAGTATTTTTTTTGTTTATCAAATAAAATTAAAAAAAAAATTGTTAAAATAATTTTATCGTAACTGACGGACTACATCTTTTTAGTCATCTTGCCTATTATAATAATCAGGATGCGAAACTGGTGGCCGTCAAATATTAAAAAATATTTAAGTTTACCTTTCACACTTACGTTCAGGGCAATATAATTTTCGAACTTCTCGCCAGTTATAAGAAGCAATTGGAGCAACTATTGTTGTAAGTAAATGTTCATCAGAATCAGTTTATTTTAATGGCAATGACTAATCTATATTCTTGATAAAAACACAGTAATACAGCTGGACATCATACGTCAGTCGTCGGCACCAGTTTCGTACCCTGATTATAATTTTCACTGAGAGTATACCTAGTTAAAACATTATATTTCCTCAAATAAATATACTAATAATATAGGAATTGGAAACATGGTAAAAATAATGAGCTCTGTAAGTTATTTACACTTTGTTTGGTTTGTTTTATTGTATATTTATTTTCTACGGTGGCTTCCACATTTATTAATACGGTCGCCATTACATAGCTTTATTTATTTATTTATTTATTTTTATTTTAAGAACAATTATATTAGGAGAATGCTCGAAAATACTGTAGCATGCGCTATTTGACCTTGACGAACTCGTGTGTCACCTTAGGCAGGGAGCTTTTGCTGTCTGTCCTTATACATTTTTGGTAAGTGTGACAAGCCGTATGTCATACTAACCTTTACATTGCCACACTAGGTAGGTCCCTGTCGTAGGGAGCATTTGCTGTTCTAACCTTGGTTTTGTTGGTAAGTGCGCAAAGCCGAGTGTCACACGAACTTATCAGGGTTATAGTAATGCTCTCAGATGTTTATGAGCACTTTCTCGCTACAATTAATCTGATGGCCACTGAATTTAATAGAATTTAAGTCACAAAAACAACCCCGTGTCCATTCAAAACGTATACATCTATTTAAAGAATACACTGTCCGTCTTTCGCGTTTTATCTTTATACTTGTAAATTATTTTTCTAGATGTAAGCACCATTGTGATAAAATCATGAAATGACATATAAATTAATGTATGTAATTTATCTTGCATTTAATTATTTACCTTCGCTCTATTCCTATTATTATTTGCACTTAACACACGTTTAATATGTAGTCGGAAGAAAACATCATTGGGTAGTTTGAAGTTGTATTTGTGACAGTTAAATTATTGTCGGTTTAATTCGGCGAGTGACAGCAGCTACGGCCTGACTTGGTGAAGACGCCGGCGGTCGGCGAACAGTTTAGTGTAAAGTCGACGTACTTATTTTGGAACCTTAGGGTCAATTCACACCGAGACGAGACGCGGCGCGACGATGCATAAAGCGGCCAGTGGTTTCGCGATGCGCAGCGCGGCGCCGCGCTACGTCTAGAGGCGTAGCGCGACGTACCTGAATGATCACAATGAAATGCGAACCTTATCCCCTAGCGAATAAAGTATATTTTGAACAGGCAGCGCTACGCGCGCAGCACCGCTCCCGCGCACCGAGCGGGGGGCGGCGTAGCGCGACGCAGCGCTACGCCGCGCGGTGCTGCGCTACGTCTCGAGGCGCAGCGCTACGCCGCGCTACGTATTATGTATACTGACAATGAAATATGAACCTTATCTTGTAACAAATAAAGTATATTTTGAGTTATTCTATCAAAATTTTTCGTGCAGCGCCGCGTCGCGTCTCGTCTCGGTGTGAGTTGACCCTTAGGTTATTGCAATATGATTTCTAGTTTTACCTTTGGATTCCTGAGAAAAAAATCAGATTTTGACCGTTAAGTCTCAAAACGAAACGAAGTATACAGGGTGACCTCTAAGACGTAATACAAAATTAGCGTTTCGGGCTCAGTTAATGACAGAGAATTTAATACACTAACTCA
>BHDV01051896.1:179255-239234 GCA_005406045.1 Adoxophyes honmai | reverse complement strand
AATCGGTTAAGTTTTGGAGAAGAAATCAGGGGACTACGAAACGATGTTTTTGAATAATTTTTATAGGTATTTTCGGTCCGAGCTGTAGTTGTTCTTATCGCACTCGACGTCGTCTGGGCAGGTCATGGCGCGACAGCAATAGATTTAGCAAATACCTATTTTTCAATTCCTTCGACCGGCATATTTCCTCTTAAGACCCCCCTAAAATAAAACTCGTGCTACTCTTTCAAAATAAACAACGTCCACTTTAGCGGTAAGTTACTTCGCATTGATGTGAAAAAGTTTTACATCGCACGCGCGCGGTTTTGAGGGCTAACTGCGCAGACGCCTTTCTCATTCGTGTTTGAAGAACGCGATAACCTCATTACGCGTTTCGAATTAAGGTTGATTAAATTAAAGAACAAAACCATAGAATCATTAGTTGACGAAGCTTTGAATTTATACACCTTAAAGAAGACCTAGATCGCCGGAAACGTAAGGTCAAGACCAAAAGGCGAAGTTTTAAGCTTATTTATTGCATAAGATTATACCGGCGAATAGGACAGACTCATGAGTCAGCCGCGTGGTGACGTTATCATCGTAACTAGTAAACCACAAGTCGCGCAACAGATTCAAACGAAACTAAACCGTGCTGAGGGGTAATAAAGCGCTGAAGAAAGCAATGGGTGTTGTCAGTTGTGCCTCTTTAATGTGAGAAGTGCAGTTGTTTTCCAAACCGAATGCCGACCGCTCACTGTTTAGATTAGTTTCGTCTGAGCCGGGGCATGGGTCGACCGCGTGTGTGAATAACCTTGAGTTAACTACAAATGTTACAGTTAAACTACAGACGATTAAAAATAGTACAAGTGCGTTCATAAGTACAAAATGATCCTAAGACTCGTGATATTAGTTTTAGGTGTAAGGTAAGCAAATGTTCACGTGTTGCTAATCGACTATTAAAGTTATTTAAATGTTTACTAAGTTGCAACGCGGTTTCTTATCTAAATGCATAGGTACTTACTGTTTCGACGCTTGATAATGATAATAACTTCATTCCGTGATAGTTTAGACAGCGTCACCGCTAATGAATTGGCTTGCTGTTTGTTATATGGGCGAGGTATAGTAAACAAACAGTATTTTCTGCTCTCATATAAAGGTAAAGTATTTACGCTATTGTTAGTTTGGTTTAACTCGTTACCTACATACCTGCATTTATTAAAAGAGTACAATTATTAAAAGGTTCAAGCGAGGGTTAATTTTATAGGTTGGTTACTAACTATTAGCGTACACTTGCAGACAATGAAAAAGGGTCTGATTTTCTTATCATGCCGACCATTTTTATTGGCCGTGAGTGTAAACATATTTTTTCGTCTCTGTCTCTGTTGATTTCCCCAAAATAATTGGATGTTTGTAGACATCTAAATAGGTAGCGATTGTAAACAGATCTCTTGACGCAAGTGTAAAATCCCGGGATAAATAATCCGTGAATGTTCAGATCAAAGATACACAAACAAAAATCCTCCTGCCTACCGGCTGTAATTATTTGAGATCTTGCCAGATTTTTCGGTCTAATACTAGTGTGCCTATTGATAGCCGTTTTCTAGTCTGCTTGCCCACCATACGTGAAATAACGGAGGTCGGTGCCTCCTCCGTTGCTTTGATACTTATGGGATTAATAGCTATTATAAAACCTAACTAAAACTTATACTTATCTATGTCGTAGTGGTAGCGTTTCGTACCTATGATCTGTCTGCTTGCCCCATTTGGGAATACAGGCGTGAAGTATTTGACTATTCTTTAATATTTAACGGGTGTTTTGGAATTTAAGGCGCTGCGCAGACGACAGACTTTTGTGCGATCTAGTCTGCGGAGCAATAAAAACTCTGAATGGCGTGCAGAGCGTTTGCATTCAGAGTTTTTATTGCTCCGCAGACTCGATCGCACAAAAGTCTGTCGTCTGCGCAGCGCCTTAAGTGCACCTAACCTGTTAACAAACCTTTACACCAATAAAGAGTCTACCATATGGTATCGTGTTTGGAATAACACCACTCTATTTCTTCCGTGGATGTCGTAAGAGGCGACTAGAGATAAATAAGTTGAGATAGGGCGGCAGTTTCAGGGGGCGCCAAAATGCCACCTATTATACATTAGTGTTAATCAAACGCTCAAGAGACGGGCGCTATATCAAGTTCTTGCCCTGGTTCGAAAAAATTTGCCCCGGTTCGAAAAAATCGTGGATCCGGGGCTGGGAAAGACTCCAATAGAGAGATTCTCTCTCCAGGCAGATGTTATGCCTTGGGACCGAAGTCCGAAGAGAGGAAGTTGGAATTTGTATTCCAACGTTCGTCGAAACTTCGATAGCGGGATGTAGGCTTCCTTTTTTCTTGACAGTAGAAGTTCTACCACTCGATGATAGATGGCGCTAGGTGTCCCTATAGTTCTACGTCGTGCTAAAGAAGTTTCGAAGATCGGTTGCATAAATACAACCTCCAACTTTCTCTCTGTGGACTTCAGTCCCCAGGCATAACAATCATTTGACTGGAGAGAAATCTCTCTATTGGAGACTTTCCCACATACCTATTAACTTCAAGCCTAAAAATATGCTAGAAGTGGCTTCAAAGCGTGAGGTTTTGTGTGCACTGCAGCGTGCCAGCCCTATTGGGAATGCAGGGGTGATGTAGGGTGATTTAGCCAGTTATCGGCCACTTAAGCGAAATTTTGAGTTCAGACGCATTTTTTTCAAAGATTTTATCGAAAAAAAGTAGCTGTTGTAATTTTTATACACTAAAAATATATTGCAGTTTTTGATTTTGTACTTTATTTGCCCATCAAAAGCGCGGTTTTTTTTTTATTGTTAAAAATATCAAAAGGCGGCGATTTAGCCGGCTATCGGCCCCCTGTTCTAGCTAACGGCCGTTTATTTAACTAGCTATCGGCCACCAGTTTGCGTTTGTAAAATGAGTCTTATTTCAAAAGCGATAAGATTAATTTTAAAGAAAACAAATCAATCGTAATTATTAATATGTTTTATCAATTATTAGACATATTTTAGGATTATTTATAGGAACTTTGATAGTGATAAAATTTAAAATATATAATAATTTTCAGTAGCATTATATTTCTCATAAAATTTTCGGATAATTCATTATATGTGGCCGATAGCTAAAAACATTCTTACCTATTATCGGCTATGTTTAGGATAGTGGGCCTGGATTAGTGGCCGATAAATCACATTTCAAAGACTAGTTTTCGGCCGTCTTTTAATCAATTCCTTTTAAAATATGTTTACGTCAAACCAACAAAAATGGTTATTTTACACTTGCAACAATACGTAGAAAAGATTTGATTTAAAGAATAGTTTGATAAGGTACATTTGTTTAGCTTTTTTATTGACGGCCGAAAACTCAACCAAATGTTGCAGTTCATCGGCCACTCTAATTTAGCAAGGCCGATAAGTGGTTTAATAAAATTTAGCTATCGGCCGTCAAATTCGAAACAAAAGAAAGACAATTTTAGTGATGTTTTTGTTAAGAAGCATGCGGCCGACGTCTAAATGCAATACTGAGCTTGTATCAAAATAAGCATTTAACGACACTTTTACATGATACATTCTCATTTAGTAGTGAAAATAGTTAATCCAAAATAAGAACCCATTCGTGACTTATCGGCCGGGGGGCCGATGACTAAGTAGTTCGACTAATTTGAATCCAGTAATCCGACCACCACATTTTAAACCATTTTATTTATCATTTTACAGATTTAACTCAGAATAGTATTACTTCAACTAATAAACTACGCGTACAAGTTATAACAATGTGTCCAAAATCAAGTAAACAACAATTTATCTTACCTTCAATAAAATGTTGCCCACTATTTTTTTGCTAATTTTGACACATCTCTACACCGGTTAATCTTGGTTCGCGCGCTGACGGGACATTAGAAGCAATATTAACTTAATAATTTTAGGAGGCGTAGATGATAAAACACTTTATTTGATAAAAGTATTTTTTTGAAAGGGTGAGGTCAAGTTTTCTTATTATTGCATTTTAACTGAAAAATGGCCGATAGCCGGGGGGGCCGGTAAACTGGCTAAATCACCCTATGTACCTACGTCCTGATAAATGCTTAATGTTGTATGGTTGATTAGAATTCTTTAAGATAGCTATCCTACCTATTAACCTATCGTTAAATAAATAAAGCGTCTTCAAATCGAAAATGCTAATCGTGAATCACATTTAGAAAGCATTTTAATACGATCTGCGATGAAGTCACGGCATTGCTAATGGCTAAAACAATTGTTTATTTCCAGTTACTCATCAGCAGACGCTGTGCCCACCCCCAACACATCAGCTCTCCTACTATCTCCGTATATCAAACAGCAAAAACTCGAACAGGCGAGAAATGACTCCTTAGTAACGCCATCGTTATTCCTTAACGTAACCAGTCATGCCGGGTTCTTTACCGTCAACGAAGAGTATAACTCCAATCTCTTCTTCTGGTACTTCCCTGTAGCTGGGAAACCAGTTAACGAGACCCCTTGGATAATCTGGCTTCAAGGAGGGCCGGGGGCCACCAGCTTAGCTGGACTCTTCGACGAAATCGGCCCGTTCCGTTATGAAAAGGGAACACTTAAACGTAAGTATATGCTATATTTCATTGTGTGTATTTTTGTTCGTGTGGTGCTGAGTTTACATTTCATTGTGTGTATTTTCATTTGTGTGGTGTTGAGTTTAGAATAACACCTCTCTATTTCTTACGTGGATGTCGTAAGAGGCAACTAAGGAAAGAGGCTAAGCCTTAGCCACTAAGGTGTATTTGAGTAGACAGGATATAGTCTGAGATCGAATTAAAGATCAAAAATGTGAACAAACTTGTTGCCATTGCTTTATTGTTATGAATCCAAATACTAAAAGTACTTAGTTAAAAAATTAATACAATTATATCAATTCTATAGATTAGTAACAAAAAAGGTTTTTTATTGGCTTTAAAGGCTTTGATATTGACAGTTGTTTGTTCACAATTTTGATCTCTAATTCGATCTCAGACTTTAGCAACCTATCATTATCATACCTGCCAACTTAAAACCCAAAAAAATGCTAGAAGTGGCCACGAAACGTGAAATAGTCAAGTGTTTTTGTAATGTTTCGTGTGCTCTGCCTACCCATTTGGGAATAGAGGCGTAATGTGTGTGCGAACAGCTGCAGAGAAAATTAACCCAATAGTAATGAAACATTGTGTGGATTACTTTTCTCTGAAGCTGACTGTACTTACATTATACATTATGTATTTAAATTTTGTTAGTGTATTTTTTTACGTAACAAGAATTCTATTGTAGCTAGTCAGTAACATGATGTTTTTTCTTGTTAATTACTAATTGTTATAAGACGTTGGACGCTTTGTTGCAAATTTTCCTCATTGGCGTATTTATGTTCTATTTAGACCGAGTAGAACATATAAAATTCTAGAATTACGTAATTTTTCATTGCATTTCAAATGTTGTGTTGTCGCGTAGGTATACTTACTTACATAGATATCTAAGGCTCGTCTCAACTAAACGCGATTAAAAAATTCGTCTTGAAGTACGCAACCTAAATCACTCTTTACTCCCGGGTAATACAGCTACATATGTCTTATATCTACATACACATTTACCTACATCACTCCTTTTTTCCCAATTGGGGTAGGCAGAGCACACGAAACGCTACATAGACAAGATCACACCATTTCACGTTTTGCAGCCACTTCTAGCTATTTTTTAGATTTAAAATTGATTACAGGTATAAAAGTGACAAGTTTTAAACATAAAACTACCGTGAGACTCACTCATAGTGAAATAACGAATTTACTCACGTTTTTTATACCGAAATTAGCTCGACATGTTTCGGGTCAATCCGTGACCCATCATCTGGAGCTACACGCCACGGCAGCGGATAGACGCGCATGATAGATGCACGATAGATGTCGCGCTAATCTCGGTATAAAAACGTGAGTAAATCCGTTATTTCACTATCAGCGACAAGTTGCCTGTAAAATAATTTATCAATTGAAAGAAGCGAGTAAGAGCGATTTATTTTCATGCTAAACTTGTTACAACCAGAGTCTAATTATTAATATCCTAAAACGATTTCAGCTCGGGAATCGTCGTGGACCGACAACTACTCGATGGTTTTCATAGACAACCCCGTCGGCTCGGGCTACAGCTTCACCAACAGCAAAGATGGCTTCGTTAAAAATATGGATCAGGTTAGTCATACTTGGTGACTTAAGCACTTGTCCCACCGCCGGCGAGTAGAGATTAATTAGTAGAATTAGTACTAGAAACGAGTGGTCGAGCGGCGAGTAGCGAGTGTTTTAATAAGAGAATGTCGCTTACTAGCCGGCGATGGGACAAGTGCCTTATGCTAAGCGTCCACAGGTCCGCATCGCACGCATCGGACGCATCGGATTCAATCAGATGTATGGCGAAATGCGATGCGTACGATGCGGACAGGTGGACGCACTTGTATGAATTTCTATACAAAGAATACTACAATCCGTTGCGTGCGATACGTCCGATGCGTACGATACCGACACGTGGACGCTTAGCTTTAAGGCGAGGTTCTACTAGATTTGTACCCCGCGTCCCTCTCGCGCAAAAGAAGGCGAAGGCGGGGTAGCGGGCGACGCGGCAGGTTGTCAATACGTTGGGCACGCGGTCAAGTTTTAGAATAAATATGAATTTAAAAAATAAACAACATCGACTGAAAACTATAATTTAGCAGATTCTCTGTAGTACTTAAAGATAAATATTTCCATATAAAAATTATGTAGAAATTAAAAAGAATAAACACCAAATAATTGGTTTTAGTTTTTATTTTTGCCTGTTTTCGAGAATTTATATGATCGAGGAAAGTACATCCTATCGTGTAACCAATTAGCACGTTCCTTAGGCAATATCTTTACGTATAACATATATTTTTTTCAAGACTGTCATTTAGCAGAAAGTTTGTAAAACATTAGATCTTGCAACCTTCAATTCCGTCTCCCTTGGAATACCTCGCCTTAAGCTCCAAATATACTTACTGACAGCGGAAGCGGGGCTGCGCGGCGCGGTGGCGTGACGTGACGGTATAGACATTAATTTTGAAATTAAAGAAGTTGGAAAGAGCTCGCACAGCAAGCGTTTTGTTCACTACCATCACGTCACCGCGCCCCGCCACTGTGCTTTCGCTGTCAGTTCGTTTGGCGATTTAAATGGTATCCAAGAACCACATTCTTTACTAATTAATTGCAGGAAATTGCTGATTTGCTATTGAATAAAAGTTAAATTAAAGCAGACAACATATTAACGCCAATTTTATAATTTTGAATTTAACTTTTGACGAAAACCAATGTCACCCAACCAACGTCTAGTCGATAAGCTATGAATAAATTTAGCATTCGCACCTCATACCTCATAAACCTAGGTATATAGAAAATCTTATCACAATTTTCTTCCGTGACAATTTAACTTGAGCAATTTAACGCATAACGCGGTATAACAAAGTCACATATTTATGTATCAAGGACTGAATTGACGTCACAACCTGCATCTAAGTGTAGGGTAATCATACACTAAGCGATACATTTATTGTATTAATAATAAATAAATAGTATTTAAAGTGTAGTAATTAGTGTGCACCCGCTGTCAGTTTTTGTGTTGTGCCGTGTGTTGTATGACACTAATAAAATGAGAATTCTAAATTAAAAATTAATTCTGACAAAGTTCTGTGGTTGACGGCCGTTTAGCCCAGCGGTTAGAGAACCTGACTGTGAAGCTCAAGGTCCCGGGTTTGATCCCCGGTCGGGGCAGATGTTTGTATGATGAATACGAATGTTACCTTTCGAGTCTTGGATGTTTATCTATATAATAAGTAAGTTTATCCGTTTCTAGTACCCATAATACAGGCATTAAATTGCCTAGGTACTTTTTTGGGACTAGGTGACTGGTGTAAATATTGTCCAGTGATATTTATTTATTTATTATTATTTATTTGTGGTAGGTTCGAAATCAACTGATTGAACTGATTCGATTGTACTAATCGAAGTCTACAGAGAGAAAATTGGAAGTTGTATTTATATATACAGTTTTGACAGCTGACGACGTAGAACGCGTTCGCAGAAGTTCTGCTACTTGACAATAGGTGGCGCTAGGAGTCGCTACAGTACCTCTACTCTTATGTTCCAGTGTGCCACCCACCTTTATACCGCCGTGCAAGATTTCCTGACAATCTTTCCGGAGCTGCGACAAGCCCCGCTGTACATTTCCGGCGAGTCGTACGCGGGGCGATATGTGCCAGCTTTCGGTTACAAGATCTACCAGGAGCAACCACAGGGGAACAAGACGATTAACTTTAAGGTACGGCCCCGAAATCTAACTTGGCAAGATTTTTAGTAGGGATTAGCACATCGTTTTTCCATGGAAAGGCGATTTGCGGCTAAGGAAAATAGGTTCAGGTGTTCTTTAGGCGATAAGCTAGCAACCTGTCATTGAGTAAGTATTATAAGTTTACTTTTTCCATCAGTTTTTAAACCTGAAATGATGCTAGAAAGTGTTAGGACACCTGAAAAAGTCATGGTTAGATCTTTGTCACATTTCGTATTCTCTTCCTACCTCATTTGGAAACACGGGCGTGATTGGATGTAGAGGTAAAATCAAAAATAAAACCAGATTTATTTTCTGTTTCTGCTTCTAAACACTTATTTCAACTTTTAAACTATGAGTTTGTTGGAAACGTGGATTGTATGTTGTTATTTTTCTTTGTTAGCCTAACAATGCCTGTTAGCCTGTGTAGTGTAGGGTTTAGATTTAGAATAACACTTCTCGTGCACTTCGTAAGGGACGACTTAGGAAAAAGGGCTCGGCACATAACTAAAAACCTAAAATCCTATCCCAATTTTGGGAATACAGGCGAGATGTATGTGTGTATCAAACTTATTGAAAATTCAGTCGCGTTTATTTGGACACAACACTAATTATTTCAACTTAGAAGACATTTTCGTGGCATGCATACAAATCTCTATTAAATAAAAGAGAGAGAGAGCGAGCGACAAAGGAAATTCCAGCGACTTATTTCAATTCCGTTTACACTTACTTACATCGATGAAACTTGTGTTGCCAGCAACAAGTCGAGTATCTTTTTCAAATTCCAGGGCATAATGATGGGCAACCCTGTCATCGACCGCATCGATATGGCAGATATCTCTTCTGTGTATTACCACTGGGGGCTACTAGACTCGCAGGGCCTGCTGGCAGCGAAGCCTCTGCAGGACCAATACACCCAGGCCATAAAGGATAACAACGTCGCTAAGGCTTATGAGGTATGTAACGTGTCCATTTACCTTTCTAGTTACATTTTATGGGTGTTTGACTCTTTATTGCACAAATCACTTACAATATTAATAGCTATTTATGTAACCATTGCATAATAAAATGTAGTAGTGATAAACGAGTGTAGTTTATGAAACGAACCGAAGTATTTCAATACTTAATTATGTAGGTATTGCATTATTTTAAACATTCAAAGGAAACATTTACGAGTATACGACGTAAGTACAAGAAACGGCTAAAATAGCAAACGGTCGTTACAAATTTGAATCATACGTAATCTGTTACAAGATGTTCAAAATTTAAATGTAATCGATGTTAATTGTTGTGCGCTAGCGCCATCTACCGTCGAATAGACGAACTAAATGATCCTCTATCGTGCCAACGTAATTTCAAAGATCGGTTGCATAACTAAAACTTCCAACTTTTTCTCTACGGACTTCGGTCCCCAGGCTTATGTAACATCTGCCTGGAGATAGACATCTCTCTATCGGAGTCTTTCGCACATTGGTGTAAACAGCATTGTTACCACATGATACAGGTTTCCTAAGTAGACAATTTTTGTTTGCGTCTTCCACAGCTTCGAGATACCCTATTGGACCTTGTGGAAAACATTGCGCAGCCGATCTCCAGATTCAACGTGTTACGTGGACCTGGTGACCTGCAAGGGTTCGGGGAGTACCTCGCACGTCCTGACGTCACGCATGCCATCCACGTAGGCAGTATTCGGTTCACGTTCAGCAATGATTCCGTCAGTGATGCACTCATAGGGGACTTCCTCGGTCCCATACGGCCTAAGCTTGAAAAGCTGCTGGAGCACTACAAAGTCATGGTTTATTGGTGAGTTTTGGATTAACCGAGGAACGAATATGCTAGAATGAGTTAAGTAACTATCGTGAGATTTACTCATCTTGAAAAATACGGATAAATCACTTATTAAATCGAATTTAGTTCGACATGTTTCGGGCTAACTCGTAGCCCTTCATCTAGAAGCCGCGGTGGTTATGCCAATGTTAAAAAAGATGCGAATATTCGTGACATCTCTAATTCATCCTTCAGTGGTCATCTGGATTTGACTGCGCCATGCGAGCTGGGCGCGGCGGCGCGGCGCGACCGCTGGCGCTGGACCGGCCGCGCTGACTTCCTCAAGGCACCTCGCCAGCCCTGGGTGCACGACGACATCGTGGCTGGGTAAGTCTAGACCAGTAACGCTATTGTCTAACTAACGCACCAAAAATCTAAGTCATGTTCGATTTGAAATGTATCAATTTCGAACATATTTCGAAGCGATTATCGATTCTTACTGTCAAATTAAACACGATTTATACTTTTGGTGCGTTAGACGATAGCGCTGCTGGCTATAAATAAGCCTGCTTCCCACTGAAATAAGCTTCGCCTTAACTCACAACGTTAATGTACAAGCTCTTTTATTTAAAGAGCTGAAGCAGTATTGTAGCACCCTAGCGCCACCTATCGTCGAATAGCCGAACTAAACAATCTTAGATCACGCCAACGAAGTTTCGAAGATAGGTTGCATAAATACAACTTCCAACTTTCTCTATTTGGACTTCGGTCCCCAAGTATAACATCTGCTTGAAGAGAGATCGCTCTTTTTGGAGGCTTTCTCACAGTATGGATTTAGTAAAAAGTCAGTTCCACTCGCAGTAAAGGCCATTGAGGTCTCCCCACTTTCGGAATCGGATTTAGCTAAAGAAACAATCCTGAAAATTTTCGATAAAACATTAGAACAATACTTATCTACGCTAAACGCTGAGTAAAATCGGAATAAATAAAAAAGGGATAGGTGAAACGGAGTTAAGAGCAAATAAGTACTTGATGAACTTTTGACGTAAAGTGCCCATAAGAAAAACTTTAGATAGAGACCTAAATAATATTTGGTTACGCATATGAGTACCCTTCGTCGAATGGCTGAGTTATGGAAAACTATTTAGGAACTATCGAAAAAGACTTTGGGTAGGTACCTTAAAACGCGACTCGAAAATTACCAAAGCCAATTGAAGTTCTTAAAATCAATGTGTTTGTGCTAGCCGTGATTCCGATCGTTTCGTGTTTTCAGTTACGTGAAAAAGGGTGGTGGTTTGACCGAAGTTATGGTGCTCGGAGCTGGCCACCTAGTACCCATAGACGCCCCAGCGGTGGCCCGAGAGGTGATCCAACACTTCATCTCCGATACTCCTCTACCCACGGGCCACACACAGAACCCAGAATACACCCCAGACTTCATAGACAACCAAGAAGAGAAGAAAGAACGAGCCAACGCGCCCCTCATAGCCTCCGTGATCGTCAATGTGATATTAGTCGTGTGTCTCATAGCCGGTGTCTTCATCTATTTGAGGCACAAAAGAAGAAGCGAGGCATTCTTCTACAGCACTGTAGAAGATTCTATCTCTGATGGCATTTTAACCATGACGTGATAGGTTGTTATTGTTATTTGTATCTGTATTAAAGTATTGGTGCTACCAAAACATGTCAAAGTGATTCTCTAGTTGTTATTTCTAAATTTTGTGATAATTACCTAGATTATATTTATGTTTCATAAATTATTTGCTGTGTTTTATTCAAATTCTTTGAAACTAAAGCTCTGTTAGGGTGAGCGAAATATTTCAAACCACAATAGAACAGCTCCAAGTAATTATGTAACAAAAAAGGTTTGTGGTTCAATTCCAACTTTTTCGAAATTTATGTGGTAAATTTACCTCGAATTATGCGATGAAGAAAACATCGTGAGGAATCCTGCGAAGCTAATCCAAGTTGTTAGTGAAGTTCCTAATCCGCATTTATAAGCCAGCTTTATTCGTCAGCCACAGAGAATGTGCTGAGAATAATTACAGAAAAATTACAGAAAATCAGGAAGGAGACGCAGACACCATAACCGCTCTTTGTTAGTTTCTAAATAATCAAATAGGCCAATCAAACCTTTGCTATAGATACAAGAGAAACGTTAGGTCCAAAATCACAACCATTCCTTTTTTCAGCTACATCAAGCAGGGCGGTGGGCTAACAGAAGCGCTCGTCCTCGCTTCGGGCCACCTCGTGCCCATAGACGCTCCAGCACAAGCAAAAGAACTCTTCGTCTCATTCATCAACAATCAGACCATAACAAAATCCGGATACACTCCGCCGTTGATTCCCGAAGTTCAACACACTAGTCTTCCATTTTTGAAAACGAATGAAAGCACTGGCAGTGTGTTGTTAACAGCCAGTGTTGTGGCGAATGTAATCTTGGCTGTTGTTTTGATCTTAGGTTTAGTTTATTATTTGCGATGGAGGTCGCAAAGGGATGATCATGGTCACGATAGGGTGTTTTACACACCGTTGTCTACATCGTAATTATTATTGTCAAGGCTGTGTTTTTGATACAAATTTTTAGCTTGTGTGTTTTTATATGTTAATTTACTGCTAGACTTTTTGATGAATTTTAGTTGGGTATCTAGTCCAATATGTTAATGTTAGGTAGGATCTGATTGCTTTATTTTAAGCATTTTGCTACAGCAGCGCTAAAGGCATTGTAGATTTTTTGGTCAATAGGTACCTACCTCTTAGACTAGACAATAGTCTTCCATTATTTCAGTTCAAGCAGAGTTCAATATAATAATTGTATTAAGATAATGTAACTAAACATTAGCGATACGTCCCCATCTTAGGGGAAAAGCATAGGCTGAATTACGAATAAAATGCCAAAATTGTGCCAATATCTTAGACGGAAACAGTAAGTACGTTCTATAATGGGTACTTAACGTACCCTTTTACTCATGATTTATTGACGAAACTAAGTATGTGGACGAAACGTAGCTAGGTACGACTACCTAATACTTAGTTAAAATACTTAAATGTGAACAAAACTGTGATAATTGCCTAACTTAGGTTCAAAAGAACCTCGTTACCTCAAATAATATCAGATAGACTTTTACATACTATAGATAAGATACTTGAACATAGATAGGTACAAGTAATTGTTCTCAAAGCAGCTACACAAATTTCGAATTAGTTTAACCATTACCATTTACAAGGAATTCATAATGTGATGTGAAAGCCCTCTCATACTGAGAGGAGGCCTGTGCCCTGCAGTGGGACGTATATAGGCTGGATGATGATGTGAAAGTATAATACATATTCAAATAAATAATTGTGTGTACAAAATACGTGTTTTCTCTTTTATTCAAATTCTATCGTTTACCTACTTATTCCTTAAAAATAAAGAAAAGTTTTCAAGTTTTAAAAATTGTGTATTTTTTTTATTCCAAAAACTAGGTAAGTTTTGGTTATGTCATGAAACCGTACAGGTATTTTTTAAATATACTTAGAGGTGGCAGAGCACACGAAATGTTACATAGACAACCATGAATATAACATGTCTCGTAGCATAATTTTAGGTTTACGACATTCAGAAAAGAAATGGAAAGGTCGTACCTATTCTTAATCCAACACCACACGGTTAATTTTTTTTTAAATATTTATTGAAATAATATGTTTTGTTGTATAAAGTCATCGAGCATGAATTTCGCGACACGTGGGTTGTCTAAGGAGACCATGTGGCCGGCGTTGCGAATCAAGATCTCTGTGAAGTTGCCTCCCGTTCTTTTATACCTGTCAACAAAATATTGCTTATTGAAAATTGGGCGACATTCTAGTTTTTGATGACGATAATCTATTGCTGAAAAACATTAAATATTGAACCACATTTAAATTCTTTCACTTTTTTTATACGGGATGGCTTTAAATTAATGATACAAAACTAGTGCTTCTTACTGAGTTAAAGCTAAGCAACATAATGCATTCTTTCAATTATTAAAATTAGTCCGATAAAATTTTGGATTTTCATACTAAAATGAAATGAAATCATAACCTCAGTTTATGGAGTATTGGACACTTCAAATTTAATACGACTGATTACAAATGAGTTTGTGTACCTATGCCATTGTAAGAAACACCCTGTACCTACTATAAGGTCAACACGAACACTTGATGGTAAGCGTCACCATTGCTCCGAAATACATACTGCATGTTAAACAATAGGCAAGTAGGTATAAATATTTCTTCATAATCAATTTAAGAACAAACCAGCATGAAACTCATTAAACTCTAAACATTACTGATTATTTTCATTCCTCTTTGAACAGTTTGAACACAGAAGAAACATACCCAACAACAGATCCTCCTTCAGACAATCTTAGTCGAATTCTTGGCGCCTTTTGATAAAGCTCTCTGCCCGACCAATGCAGTGACGAATACAAATGCTTTGATCCCCAATAAGCCAACATTAAGTCTAGCTGACCGCTGCAATCAAAGGGAAATTAAAAATTTTGATGCAAAAATCGTAAATCTGGGTCGCAGGACCAATCATGCGACTTTACTCTATGGTGTCTGATTGGTGCATTCATGGCATTATTATAAACATAAATCTACCGTGGGACTCACTCATAGTGAAATAACGGAACTACTCACGTTTGCTATACCGATTAGCTCGACATGTTTCGGGTCAATCCGTGACCCATCATCTGGAGCTTTGCGCCACGGCAGCGGACAGACGCACATACCTAAGTGTATTTACGACAAAGGACAGCTAAGCACGAGAAACGTCCTAATACCTTTGGCACTCCTGAAACTAACAGAAGACCTAAGTGCCGAGTTTCTAAAGTAACTTTAGAGGAGTTTTGGAAGTAGTTTGGAGGTATTGAAGGTGCGAAAGCAAACACGTAGTTAGTTGTAGCGAATAGTAGAAAGTGCATAGTTTATTAAAATAAAAGGGTTAATATATACAATTGTCGTAGGTCCGCAACTAGTGGTGTCAGGCTCTATCAAATCGCGTGGCGCGATGATGGCGTGACTATGGCGTGATGTTTGGCCGCGCGACGGCTCACGCGCATGCGCGCCGCGCGCGCTTGTGTGCGTGCCATATAAATATGCGCGACCGGCGCACGAGCTTTACTTCGGCTGCAGACGTCAATGCGCAAGCACCGTGCGCTCTTCTAAGAGCGGCGAGTGCTCGCGCGTAGCGAAGTTATGTTCACTGTTTCTATTTAACAGATGTCGATTGTAGATGCATTCTGTGCGTCTGTCTGTAGCTGGCAGCTACATAACTAATATACTGACCTATAGCATAAAACAGCATAATCCTCCAGTAGTTCTTCTACCCAAGGCTTAGTTGTATTCATGAAGTCTGGCAGCATCTTTTTATACACCAATTGATTGTCTACATCATAAGAAGCATTGCTGACGTGGAGAGCTCTGCGAATGTCGGGTCGAGAAAGGAAGTTCAGGAAACCCAATTTGGTGGAGCCAAGGTCTTTGTTAAAATTCATGATGTCAACTGAACTGTGAAGCTTGATGTATTCTATGGACTCGTTGAATTTCTGCAAGATGAGAACACTATCTAAATCCTAAAGATCTTTGAACTAACAATAAGTATGGTCTGCTTAGAGATAAGTATTATTTTAATAAATTTAGAGTTCATCACTGGAAATTATAGTTAAGGGATTATGATTATGAACATATTAATATTAATTCGAGTCTCCTCTGTAGATATGACAAAACTTTATAATAAACAGTATAACATATAGGTGATCTTTCTGTGGTCATACAATTATTGACTTAAAAAGCAAAATCTTATGATTTGGCTGAACGGACAAGTACTTACTTAGCTGGGAGGCGTACTAAATACTGATCTTTTCTACTATAATTATTGGTCAGAAACCCTTAACTTTTTGTCATGTTCACAGAAGAGTCGCGAGATCTCCGGCCTTTCCCACAGTATTTTAAGAGGATAGGAGTCGCGCCGGTTCTCCATACAAACGTAGTCCCCTGTTTTCTCCGTGAATAATGACATTAGAGCAAAATTTTTTTTTCATTCAATTTGTATCTGTTGTGGCTATGATTTGCTTTTATCGATTTTCTAAATTTTTAATTTTTAATTTTTTTCTTATTTAGAATATCGATAAAAGCAAATCATAGGGGCATAGCCACAACAGATACAAGTATAATGAAAAAGAAATTTTTGCTCTAGCGTCATTATTCACGGAGAAAACAGGGGACTATGTTTGTATGGAGAAGCGGCGCGACTCCTATCCTCTTAAGCCTTCAAATTGTCACTGACTTGAGCAGCGTCCACCATCCTGCCTGCCTTGACCAGGTTGGCAGCTTCGTGGCCCATGGTCTCCACAACATCGCTCTGCTCGTCAGTCAGCACCCCGAGGACGCGTACCAGCTCGCTATGGTGCAGTATGCTGAGGGGATCGATGAGGCCGTTGCCTATCATTAGACCCTGGAAAGAAAGAGCTTTGTAGGAAGTTGGTTGGTTAAATAGTACCCACGTCCCTCTTATTACTTACAGATAGATATGAAAAAGTTGAATAACCAAATTGTGAAAGACCTTTAATGAGTATTTGACTGCTACATTAGCTACTTACTCGTACCTATGTACCATCGCGAACCGGGATTGTTGACCTTTACCTATGTTTGTAACTTGTACTTAGAGATGGGTTGTACTAGGTAAATGTTGTATCAGGTACACCTGTTCCTAATCCACAAAAATACCTAATCCAAATACCTAATCCACCTAGTACAGAATATTGAGCGTATACGATACGATAACTTAACCAGTGCTGCGTAGCGTACCGTACCACACCTAATCTACATAGTACACAGCATTGAGCGTATGATACGATGCAGTACTACGGCGTATTACACTGTGTTATCATACCATAACTACTACGTAAACTTATTTAATGAATTGTAATCTTCCCTTCATACTTTTACCATTACCATTTAGTCTTGCACATTTTACACTCGGCCATGTACTGACCTTTATCTATAAAATGGTCCCATGCGACACTACTCCCTTTCGGAGCCATAATTTTATTTAAACAGACACAACACACAACACAACGGTTTTTATTTCTTCTTAACTTTCCACAACACTTGACACAATACACCGCAAACGCAAGACGCGAAATGTTTTGTTTGTTTATATTTTTTATTTCATATCATAACGAAAAAAAGGACAAAGAAAAACATATGACGCTTTGAATGTGTTAGAAAAGGACCTCTGACCGGCGCGAGTCTCGTCGTTGAAAACGGACAAACCGGAATTTACCGACAACTGACGACGGCGTCCGAACGCGAGCTGTGCCGAGCGCGCGCGACGTAATAGGAATAGGTACTTACGAGTCCGAGTACGCGGTACGCGGCCAGTCGGTATCGGTCGGTAGTAGTGAGAACTTGGATTAGGTGGATTAGGTACTGCGTCCTTTGGATTAGGTGCGGCCTAATCTCGGAAAATACCTAGTATTTTTATCTGATCTAATATTTTCGCCTCACCTCTACTTGTACTAGTCGGTCACATCGGTCATTGATTACACGTCTAAATTGCGAACAGTGGCAAGTGGCTCAACAATCCCGGTTCGCGACTGTACCTCCTACCTTGTCACTTCCACTCCATTGGAAAAGCCATACGTTGAAAACTGCTCAAAGGTTGAAAGCGACAAGGTGCAAAAATGATGACCTCACTGAACAAACTACCTTCAGGTTGATTCCATCATAACCGCTGTGCCTTTGCTTCTGTATCTGGTGCCCCAGGGCTGGTACGTATTTGCCGGCGTAAGACTCCCCGGCTATGATCAGTGGGCACGGGACCAGCTCCGGGAATACTGACAGGAACTGGTCCAGAAATTCCGTTAGCTGCTCCCCTACCTGTGGATTTTGGATTTTTAGCTCTCTTCCGAAAAGTGAGGGATAAAAAACCAGCCAAATGCGAGTTGAACTCGCGCACGAAGGGGTTCCTAACCAAAAACTGCAAAAAATTCACGTCTTCTATATGGGAGCCCCTCTTGTACGATTTTTCATATTTTAACTAAAACACTTCACAAGAGTAACTTATCAAATTATACTTCATCACAAAGTATATTATCTAAGTTCCATTATAATAAAATACCAAAAACAAAATAACTGACTAAAATAATAACTAACTTAAAAACTAGACTATATTTAAAAAAGGGCACCCCCGAGGCATGGTCCCAAAGACGCTGGCAGCATTTCCTCGCTGTATCGCAATGCTGATGCGTTGAGCGAGGAAGCTGCCAGCTCTTCGGTCTCCAGTTGTATCTACCAGTCGCTTGGAGATCTCTTTTACAAGGTTGTTTGCGCTGGGGCCCCACGGACCTAAGGTCTCGACTCCGAATGGTAAGAACAGGTATTCAGAGCCGAGACCTCTGTATTTGGCGTTTTTCAATTTTTCGGCCGCTTAATAATTATTATTAATATTTTCAGTATTTTGTTTAGCCCCTCTTAATAATTATTATTAATATTTTCAGTATTTTGTTTTTGTAGTGACAATACAGACACATAATCTATGAAAATTGCAACTGCCTTAGCTATCACGGTTCTTAAGATACTGCTCGCAAGATGGTGACCACTAAAAACGGCCAAAATATCACGTTTTTTATGGGAGCCCCCCCCCCTCACTTAATAATAATTATTATTTTTGATTTTAGTATTTATTGTTATAGCGGCAACAAAAATATAATATCATCTGTGAAAATTTCAATTGCCTAGCTCTTACGGTTCTTGAGATACAGCCTCGTGACAAACGGATAGACAGACAGACGGACATCGAAGTCTCAGTAATCGTGTCCCGTTTTCACCCATTGGGTACTGAACCCTAAAAAGCGGCAGGGGAGGTCCAGTACTCAATGTAGGTCTGTACGCTCCGTCTGAGAGACCTCGTGAGGGTCTACGACGACGGTAGAAACAGACACCAATATTTTTACGCCTCAACATGCACGGGAGGCGCGTTGCTCCCGATGACGGGTTACGAATTGGCCAGAAACATGTCAGCTAATCTCGATGTGACTTGAGTGTATTAGTTGTGAAGGCTGACCTTATATGTAACAAAGTTTAAGGCTGCCGGATGGCCGTTTCGACTGCTATGATGTCTCATGCCAAAGTGGTAGCTTTAAGGTACTTTTTGCGCGTCGTGTGCTTTACTGCATAAACTTAATTCCATAGGTTCTATTTTCACAGACTAAAAAGTCCATCGCGGATAGTCTGTCGTTTGCAGGGCCTAGAGGTATGGTTTTGGAAAAAGTCTTAGTAGCCTGTTGTGAATTCATATTCACTCACTTGTTCTTCGTTGGTCGTGTATCCCTGGTCGTGTTCGGTAAAGCTGAAGCCAGCGCCGGCTGGGTTGTCGATGTACAGCACGGAATAATCATCCGTCCATGGCACATTGCGGAGGGTCACTGGGGCAAACATAAAACATATATAAATGGGCCGTTCTCCAGCCGTACGATTTTTCGTATTCTCAAGTTCAAGTGCTTGTGAAATCTAAATTATAACAGATAACCTTTTTAAAAAATTACCTTACTTAATTCACACTTTATTCTGCTCAAAATAAGTCTAACAATAGTATATTCTTATTATTAAATGCGCGAAACAAAAATCTAAAGTCAGTGGAGTCCATATTTTCGCCTTGTCCCACCTCCAAAATTTGTTAGTTGATGACATATACATCGAAAACTAAACGCGGAAACTATAGGTTTTTGTTGTTCACAGCAAGCCAATTACATGATAAATTGAATCCTATTGCCTAAATAATTATTTTTACGTTAGTTTATTTTTAAAGCCAGTTTTAAAAAGTGTCCCGAGTTTTGCGTCTTAACCAAATTCGGCCATAAAACGCGTCGTACTGCTCAAACGCATACTCCGAGAGACATCCTCGATACGTTCCTAGAAAGAGTCTGTCACGCCGCGACGGCCAAACAGTGCGAACCTGTGATTTATTGTGTCGTTGCCGAATCACGAAGGAAAGAAAACAACACGATTTTTTTGTCACGGTTGAAAGTGATTACCATATTATTTTTTTCTCGCATGTTTTGTTAATATATTTAACTCAGATTATTTTGACATATTAAACAGTGTTATAACTACTTACACAAAAAATATTGAGTTTTCATCAATAACCGTTTTGAAGTAATTAATTAAAAACTAAATTGCTCACGTGATTACCGCAGCGGTGATTACCGTAATTTGAGTGATCTCCGCGGTTTCATAGACGCGGTAATAACTATATTGGTTATTTATTGAGTTATTACTGTAAAAAGTGTAAAACATAGGTTTTAAATAATGCTTCTAATGATTAAGAATATTACTCTCTGTGCAACACAAAAAAAAAATACCTAATTAAAAAATAATAATTTCACGTTACGTTTTTTTTATCAATGGTCATCATTAATTAAAATTATTATACTATTACTTAAGATGTTTATAATTCAAGGCTATTAATGTATAGCATATAAAATCTTGTGATATCTATCAATAAACGTGATTTCATGCCAATATTGTTTGCTTGGGTGATTACCGTCTTATATGAAAAAAGAAAACTGAATTATCTCGATAATTATAAGGTTTACAGTGATGCCTCTTTTTGCAAAACGTTTGAGATGTGAAGCATTATAAGATTTATTCATAAAAACACACATTAACATAAAATGAAATTATGCCACGGAGTGTCACGCAAAACTGCCTTGCTCGTGGAATGACCCAAATATATAACGTATTTCTATAGTACCGTAAGTTCGGGGTACTTTGGCCCTACAAGGTTACTTTGTCCACCCATAAAAACCTTTTTTATTTATTCAATCAGTGATCTATCTAGATAACCATCATGCGATTAAATTGCTTGTATTATAGTGTTTGGAGTAACTTTTTTGGATTAATTATCTGGGTAAAATGCGTTTGTATCGGTGGGCAAAGTAACCTTGTCGGGCCAAAGTACCCCGAGCTTACGGTATCTAAACTGCATAAATACATCGCACCTGTGTTTTCATACGGGGTACACACACAGAGCACACTGCACATGATACTCCGCATAGACAAGCATGAACCATTTCATGTCATGCTTCATAGTCATAGCCGCTGTTAGCAAAATTTTTATGTACCAAGTAGACAAAAGAGGTTAAATAGTGACAGATTGCTAACCTGTCGCCTAAAATATACCTTAACTTATTTTTTTGTCGTCCCTAACGACATAGGTACCCGGAAGAAATGGAGAGGTGTCATTTTAAATCCGACAACTACACAGAAACAATCTAAACTGTTAAATTTAAAATCAACGCCATAAAATTTTTGTTAAAAAATACTATTTTGTACACAAAGAATAAAGAATATTTTGTACACAGAAAAATACCCATTTACTGACAAGTAGGTACTCTGGTGAAATCATGTTCGATTCATACTGTATCAAAGTCTAAACCTACTTCACAAACGTGCGAAATTTCGTGTTTGCAATACTACACTTATCTACGCAAAAATAGAACCATCGCTTTTTTTTCATTTGCATTTTGGGTTTAAAAGACGTAGCAAATTTAAAGTGAGGTTCAGATCTAAGGCATATCGTCAAAGTGAGAATGTAGTATGAGATCCTACTGAAAAGAGAAACATTTATGAACAAAATTATTATTACCGGTACCAAAATAGGTACTTAATGGGTATATGGGTCAATCAACTTTTTATTTTGTTATTTTGTCCAGCAACAAACCAGACAACAGTTGTAAATTGCTTAAAAAAATTGTAATGCTAGTCCTACTTTATGCTTAAGAAGTGCGCCATAAAAATATCTTTATCAATCTCTAACTTATTGTGGACTGTGTCTTAAAAAGATAAATTTTACTGAGTGGCACAGGAGAGGTAACCATGGCATCCAGGGACAAAAAGTAGTTGGTTGCGTCATATGATAAAGATAGTATAATAAATAACCTTTGTCATCCACGATTTCAAAAGGACCATGTAATTTGAACACCCCAAGCAGAGAAGATACTCCGGGTCCGCCTTGCAACCAAATAATCCATGGCGTGTCGCTGGCATTTTTGTCTCGTGCCGGAAAATACCAAAAGAAAAGATTCGAATCATAAACATCGTTGACTGTTATGAAGCCAGAATAACTCTCAACTCCTAAAAATTCTTCATGTTTGACTTTAGAAAGTTCTCTGGCTAATGCTTCACTTCCATTCTTAATGAAAGGAGTTAAGATAAGGCAATCTTCGCATGAGTTTTCAGTTCTGTTGGTCTCATCTGCTACTTTTTGTGAAGCGATGACTGTAAACCTAGGAACAAAGAGTTGTATAAGGTTTAAAAAAATAAAAGTTCCAAACAAGGTTACTTCTAAATTGTAGATATGTAGAGAATTTACTTTACTTTTCATGAAAATCAGTATTTATGATATAATGTTTAACTGTTTTAAAGTTTTTTATTGACATAAAATACTTAATTCAATAAAGTCAGTGTAATTTCAAAAATAGAAACGTAAACATCACACCTGTGCTACTGAAGGATAGGCAGTGCACTTGAAACGTCAGTGAACAAATTTCTTGACTGTTTATGTTTCGAACTACGTCTAGCAATTAAAAAAAAGTGATATTTTTCGTTTTCCGAAGACTTGACTTTGCAGTACGTATAGTGGCAGTTTATGTTATGTGTCAGGAGTTTTTTTAATTTAGGTACACCTACATTTAGACAGTAAACTACGGTAAGAATCAACCATAGTTTAATAGTGAAATAAAACAGCAAAATTGGTATTTGAATTGAGTTTAATTTTAAGTCAACATGTTTCGGGCTGAGTCGTACCCCTTCACCTGGATCACACGCCACGGCTACTTGTAAAACCTTACACATTTCGTCTAAACTCGATTTAATTAAGTACGTGGTTTCTCTATTTAATTTCACTACGATATTTATAAAATTAATCAAATTGGGATTTCCCTAACATTTTATCGTGTCCAATTATGAAATTAGTGATAAAATACTCATGATGCCGTTTTTATGTTTGATTAATTAATACTAAACTGCGATTACCACATTCACAAAATTAAAATCTGTATAAAAGGTGAAATCTGCTCTCAAAACTTTTCAGTCCGAATTTTTGTTCCAACACAATACATTTATTTTTGAATTTAATACTTAATCCGATAAAAAATATATATTTACTTACCACGTGCATATAGAAAATGTTAGCGAGAGTAGAGAAGAATTTTTCATAGTGAAAATGTAATCCGCCAGGTAAGCTTCCTTTTTACTGCCTTGCTATACTTTTATAAACCATTTGATACGTCAAAACTCTACTAAAACGTAGAAAGTGTACGTTTACGTTTTAGTTCCGGAGTTTGATGTATTTTTGCGGATCTAGCGTGTCGTAATTGTTTAACTTTTTCTGTAAATGCAATGGAGGGTTGAGATAAAGACCTTTGTTATACTTTTTTTATCTGAAAAGTGAGACATTCTTTGCGTGATCAAGCTATTGCTGTGGATGTTTTGATTTATATGTTATGGGAAACTCGATTCGGCTCCTAATTAATATTTACTTACATTTATGTAGTTAATATATGAAATAAATACATATAAAATGTTTTAAACTGTCGCTATTCTCACTCATAGTCAATAGTATAAGAAGGTTTTCGTTTTTGGACATTATAGATTCTTTTTATCACTAAAATGCTTATTTTTCCTTAACGCAAACATTTGGTCGTTTTAATACATAAAAATACGTAATTTATCACCAGCGACATATCCCGGCCGCTTTAACGATCGTGGGAATATAAAGTGCTCTTCATTGTGTCATTACATTAACGTAATACCTAAGATTTTTTACAGCACCATGGGTCTACCGTGTTCTGGTTTTGTTTGCTTGGTTGAGCTCTGGCCATTGCAAGCACGGGTAGAATACACAATGAGTGATCTGGTTCATGTCTCGGTTTATGCCATCGATGTTTTACTACGAGCATCCTAAATATAGAGCAAATCACAACCGTCCGTGCAAGAATCTATCGCGTATGTCGAACCGTGGGAGCGGGCTTATGCTAAACAGGTCATTGGTACCCCGCGCGCGTACCTGTTCATCGGCTTTATACAGCATGATCCCGAAACATTTTGTTAATCTTAATGACAGCAAGTACTACGTTTAGGCAGCGACTTCGTTATAAGAAGCAGAATGATAAAATTAATGAGTTTTTATTGCGCTGCGTGTGCTTTCCGCAGCTCTCCTTCTGATCCATGGGTCTATCGAACTTAATGGTAATAGGTGCTTTACCACAGAATAGATAATAGTACAAGTACAGAAGCCTCACTGCTTTGATTTTCACAAATGCCGTCTTTTTATGTGCCTACAAAATTATTATTAACAAACGGACCGCACGCTAGCAGCCGACTTTGAGCTCTCTGGCGCCGCGCGAAGGTCGACATTACTCCACACCTTGTCAAATGACCCGAAAATAGGGTTGTCAAGTCAATACTTTAATTAAATACCTAGGGTGACGGCACCAGTTATGGACGGTTTAAGCTGACAAGCACCAGTGATGGACACTTCATTCATAATTTAAAGACCATAGAGTTGTGAATTGATTGTTGTAAAACAAATGACTTTTCCTTAGTGGGTAGTAAATAAGAGTCATTGTCCATTACTGGTTCTATGTCCATTACTGGTGCGGTCACCCTACCTATTATACCTAACTATCCGCGTGGTGTCAGAACAGAATAACACCTCTCTATTTCTTCCGTGGATGTCGTAACAGGCGACTAAGGAAATAGGTTTAGGTATGTTTTAGGCGACAGGCTAGCAACCTGTCACTATTCTACCTCTTCCATCTTTGCAAACCTAAAACTATGCTAGAAGTGACTGCGATATAAACGTAATCATGGTTTTGTCTATATTACTTTTCGTGTGCTCTGCCTACCCCATTTGGGAACACAGGCGTGATTGTATATATGTAGGTATCTATCAGATTTATGTTGTTTGTAATATTTAAGCCAAAGATACATTAGGCGATATTTGTTGCGTTACATTTGTCGTGCGACATGTCGAGCGATGTAGCGCGACGTCGCCGGACATCGCTCGACATGTCGCGCGACACGTGTATATACGCGGATATTAGTCGCGCGACATGTCGAGCGATGTCGCCTAATGTATCTTTAGCTATACCTACTTGGCGGTTACACTTTAATTATTTATTCTATTTGTCGCGGGGTCGAACATAATAATTTTTATTTTTCATTTTCCCGACAATCGAATGCAATACAGAATATTTTGGATTCATTTTGCTAATTAAAATAAATGACACGCGTTTGCGATGTAAACTGAATCGTGCTGCGTAAAAAAAGAGGCGCGCGTGCGCCGCGGGTCAGTGCGCGGCAACCACTGATTAGGCCGCATCGATGAGGCCGCCGATATGTACTTGTAGCTCGGCGGCGGAACGGCGGAGTGACACCCCCCTGGCTTTACTAAAGTGGTCTAAAATTTTGTTTCGAAGTACTGATGGCCGAATTTATTTCATATTTTTATTACATTTACAGGAATTAAACATTTCTAAATACAGATATTTTGCTATTTACCTGTGCTAGAGTTCTATTTATATGTTGTTAAATTAGACAAGCTTCATAGTGAAAAAAATACGGAATGCCTTATCAACCTAATACCCCGTGTTTCTTTGGGATTTAAAGTATTGTATGTACTAAAATTAAATTATTTGACTGTCTCTACTCCAAATTTATACGATCGAATCTTAAAAAGAGACAGACCGATACATTTTATTCTTAAAATATTATGTGAGGATTACGTACTACTTTCCCACGTTATTGTAATTAAAATTCCTAGTGACACAATCGATTAACAAACGAATCAGACTTTAAAAACCTCTGTGTTCTCGTAAACAAGTATTTGGCAACACCCTGTATGCAGGATCGAGATAATAATCCAAGTTCAAGGCGCACCGCAGGAGCTGCCGGGTACAAGATTCCAGCCGCTAGGAGCGAGCTCCCATTCCACTGCCACGGACCAGGGCATACGCATCAGAGCCTCTCAACCCTCGGGCAAACATCCTTTGGACCACAGAGTAAAACAATATTGGCCGACCCATTACTGCAAGTCTGTCTGTAGAGAATTCTTGAAAAATGAGTTTGGTATTATGGACGTGTTTGCTTGCGTAAGTTTTTTTTTTAATACTTACATTTAATACAGTTATTGACTAGAACTAACAGTTCCAATATGCATAAAATCATAAAAAAAAAATTTTTGAGCATGTAACTCGTAACAGATCTAAAATTTATTATTTCATACCTTTCTCATTAACGGGTTCATCAAGTTATTTGTAACACTTGCCCTACTCATAGGTACTGCATGCTTCATAAATTTTGTAAAATTGAAATTAAACGCATGGTTAAATTAATTACACGGCAATGCTGAAAACGGTTGTGCCATGTACTGGTTTATGATTTTGTAATTTTTGTTTTAGTAAAGTATGTATAGGTAGGTACTTCCCTATCTTGAAAATTGAGAAATGGCTGCAATTACATAAAAAATCGAAGTGGCATTAATTCAGAATCACAGGACCTTTCCTTCTTATTTCAATACCTATTCTAATCCATTATTCCGCAACGCCGTACAAAAATCATGTGACAAGGGGAAATAATCGAGGGTTGTACTTTTGAATTCTCACCTGCACTCAGTTGGACAGCTTACAAGTGGCGGCATAGTGCTGAGTCTTATTATTTTATGCTCTTATATCGTTCTATATAATGTAACCTGGTGGTTCAGATGACCCATATTTTTTTCAACATGGGCCAGTAGTCTATATATTTAGATAACATTGAAATTAAAAAGAATCACCGAAATGATGCAAAAAATATCTTGTTGATATTGACCCGCATATTTTATGTAACTTTTATTATTTTACCGGAGCCATATTTCCATAACTGCACTTGAATCGGTTAGTCAAGCCATGGCTTGGCCATGTAGCTAAAACTTTACACTGTTATCGCCCAGTATAGCCAGCACGGTATATTGAGCTCGATTTTTAAATCTAAATACTCTAGCTGATATCAAAACACCACATTTCAAGATATTTTCTCAGCACAAAAATTATGCTAAATAACACAGGTGCGCGTATCCAGTGCTATGCTCGGATCGGTTTTCCCTGCCCGAGCTGCCGGCTGGTGAAGCTCCAGACCCAATCCTGAAGTTCATGGAGAACCTGTACAAGGCTGGCCGCGCCAAGTCAGGTTATGATGCCGGCGAGCCTCTACTGCTGACGCCTTTCATTGAGCAGAACAAGCTGGAGGAAGCCAGAGAGGCGGCCAAGGTGGATTCGGATTATTTGTTGCCTGATATGGACAGCTACGCAGGTTACTTGACGGTGAGTTCGATTCTAATTTTGATTGACTGCATTAGCAATGTATATGTTATGGACCAAGTGATAAATTGGGCACTATGCACAATGCCCGGGCATTATGCATAATGCCCAATATGAGCGGGCAATGTGATAATAATTGTTCAAATAATCAAATTGCCCGGGCATTATACATAATGCCCATCACGTTTTGGGCAGAGTAATAAACCACATTTAATTACTATTTACTCATATCTAAAAAAAGTTGCGCGAGCGAGCGCAGCGAGCGAGCAAGACCCTTCGGAGCGGATACGACTCTGACAGGTTAGGTTAGAGGTTCGAGGTTAGTTTTTTTTTAGGTTTTCACTATTTTGTCATCCACAATTGGCCAAATCGTGACAAAAGGGTGTCAATAAAATAAAAAAACTAACCTCGAAGGCCAAGGCGGGAGCTCGCTGCGCTTCGCTCCCGCCTTGGCCTTCTAACCTAACCTGTCCGAGTCGTATCCGCTCCGAGGGGTCTTGCTCGCTCGCTGTGCTCGCTCGCACAACTATCATTATTTTTTTGTAATATAAAATTATGCTAGAAATTGGAAGTAGGTATAATCATGCTTTTGTCTATGTCACGTTTCGTATGCTCTACCTACCTCGTTTTGAAAAATAGGCGTGATTGTGTGTATGTACGAGTATGTAATACGCTTCAGATTTAGCTTCATTATCATTTTGCCCAATTGTCAAGTAGCAGTATAATAATGCCCGGGCAATGTGATAAATATCGAAGTTTGCATGATGATTTATCACTTTGCCCACTTGAGCTGGGCATTATGAATAATGCCCGGGCATTATGTATATTGCCCGCATTAATCACTTGGTCCATAACATATACATAGGTTGAAAATCCCGATTTAAGAATTATTTACTTAATTAATAGTATTAGTTAAGTCTTAGTTTGCCTGAAGAAGGTTACTTCTTATATTACGGGCTCTCGGACTATATTGAGAAGTACCTAGTACCTAGTATTTATGAGATAATGACAATTAGACAATTACGTTCTTAGTGAGCTCAACAAGGAAGGTTCATGTTTGCATGTTATGTTTTTTTTTAGTCTGAGAAGAACTTACATTATAATATTCTAATTATAACTATACCTACTTATTTTTACTTTCGCGTATCTACCTACAGATAAGTAATTACAAAAAAGAATAAGAACGCTTATTATCGTCGAAAAGTTTTCATTGTAGGTAGGTACTTAGTAGGTTTTGTTTCAAGTCCAATAAATAATATTTTTGTACCTAAGTACCTCTGAAGTAGGTATACAAAAATGACACAAAAATAAATCGGAGAGCTGTTTGTGCAGAAATTAAAATTTGAATCTCATGAAATTATACTCATGAAAAGTTTAACAAACCATCATCAGTATCATCACCTAATTAGATTCCCATTCCTTTACCCATCAGGTCAACAAAGAGTACAACGCGAACCTCTGGTTCTGGTACTTCCCGGTGACAGACCGCAAGGTCGAGGAGACCCCCTGGATCATCTGGCTGCAGGGCGGGCCTGGGGTCTCCTCCCTCTACGGGCTGTTCACCGAGATCGGCCCCTTCGTGGTCGACGATGACAACCAATTGCAAGGTAAGGGGTATTGGGGGTTGGTAAGAGGAAACTCATGAAGAATTTGAAGTAAGTGTCGCCGGACACGGGGCACCGGTCACAGCCACAACGAGAAAGCTATACTTTAGACCTTTAGGTACTTAAAAGATGGTAAACAATATTGACATGTCTTTTTATTGAAATACACAGTCTAATAATTTTAAACAAAAAAAACCGACTTCAAATTAGCAATATATTGAAAAGATTCTGTTTACTGAATGTAAAATCTTGACTTCATCAACAAATTACCAAAAACGCCGTACATCTCCATATAAAATTTGAAGAGTTCCCTCGATTTCTCCAAGATTCCATCATCAGATCCTGGTGTCGTGCCAATGGGACCAATTTCGAGTTATGCCCTATCGATTAAAAAAAAAATTTTGAAGATCGGTCCACGGGTCTCCGAGCTATCGAGTAACATACACACAAAAAAAAAATATAAAAAAAATTAGGTCGAATTGAGAACCTCCTCTTTTTGAAGTCGGTTAAAAATGAAAATCGTTACAATATAAGTAGGTACAATTCAATTATGAAAGTAAATGATTTTTTCATACCTGAATTGTAAAATGTAAAGATTTTGATTTATAAAGTGTACTTTAAAAAAAAAGACACGTCAAGATTGTTTACCATCTTTTACCTAAGTACCTAAAGGTCTCTAGTACCTATAGACGCAGCTACAAAAGTAGTTGCAGCACGCGACAGTCACTTGTTTAGTTCAGTCAGACAGCCGTTTAGTGGTCGGTGCGGGGCACAAGAAGCGAGCTGCCACGATTGTAGCGTGTAGCAGCCACTGCCACAAAATAATATGCCACTAGTCGCGTTTTATAGTTGTGGCCGATGGCCCGTGTGCGAAAACAATTCAATTCCACTATAATAACAACTTGGAAGGTATGTTGCTGTAGGTGTTAAGCCAAAGATACATTAGGGGGCCAATGTGCCGCGACACGTGTCGCGCGACATGTCGATCAACGTCCGGTGACGTCGTGCTACTTCGTTCGACATGTCGCGCGACACGTGTCTGCGGCACATTTGTCCTCTAAAGTATCCGTGGCTTTAGAGTTGACTATCAGGATGATGTGCAATAAATTGTATTATAGACGTTTTAAAAAAACTGTTACTTGAATTTCAGAGTTGCAGCACTCATGGGGTAAGAATCACTCCCTGTTGTTCATCGACAACCCGGTGGGAACTGGATTCAGCTTTACTTCGGACGACAGGGGATACGCAACCAACCAAACAACGGTAAGGACTATAGATACAATGTATCAAGATAATTAATACCTAGTTATTCCTTGTTATCCTTCAAAGTTAAAAATTAATAGACTTGTGAGAAAGACTCCATGAAGTTGTACCTACCTAGTTATTACCTAGTTGTTATACCTACGCAACCGATCTACAAAACATTGCAAGCGGGATGTAGAAACTTAGACAGCTGATGTCGTTTTTAGTAGAAGTTCTACTACTCGACGACAGGTGGCGCTAAGGGTCTCTACAGGCTGTATAAAATGCTTAAAAAAATACAGTTCTTCGCCTTACACATGGCCGAGTGGCCGTATCTAGTTATTACTGCACGCGTGCGACAGAGATAGATAACAGCGGGTCAACGCTCGAATTACGCTGTGTTCCGCGACCGGGCTATAACAACTTTGTGAACCAGTAGTAAATAGTAACAAATAATATTATTGTAGGCTGGTGTGACTTTTTTAGAACTTAGAGGAACTTACTGTCTTTTTATCGCAACACTTATCAAGATTCTGACGTCTCTGTTACTTGTACAAATGACTTGTTCATTCCATATTATACGTTTGGTATTTTAACGGTCCAAATTTTCCCAGATCGGAGAGAACCTTTACACAGCGCTGCAGCAGTTCCTGACCATCTTCCCTGAGCTGCGAAAGGCGCCGTTGACGATCGCGGGCGAGTCCTATGCTGGGAAGCATATCCCCTCGATTGGGGTGCAGATCCTGTGGCACCGGCAGGAGGACCAGCCCATCAACCTCCAGGTGAGAGCGGACGAGGAGTACATTGAAGAGAAGCTCTAATTACCAACATAGAGGAGCGTAAGGGGAAGCCGCAATGAAGACGAAAGTCAGGGAAAAATTTTGAAATATTAGTCAGCGCTAACTGCTAACTGCCATGTAAAATTACAATGAAAACCTCATTTATGTCAATGAACCATTAACCTTCAAGAAGCGAAAACAAAGCTAACGTGATACAAAGTAAATACATCTTTTAAGCGTAAACAAGCGAAAAGAATAAGCTCAAATGTGGGTCTTAATTAGAAATCATTATTTGCTGTTTATTTACGTCATTTGTGGATAAAGCAAATGTTAGTAGATTTATACCACATTATGCTACGGCTCCATCTAAACAAATAATGTTGCCAAACAACCTTTCTTTAGGTTTTGAAACAATTGCTGAACAATTCTCTTTAGATTCATAAATGGAATCGAGTAGATACTACTTACGAGTACATGGAGTACAATAAAACTTCGTTGTCGTAGTAGTCGACGTAAAATACCCAGTGTCCGACGCTGCGCCAACGACAGACATTTTCAGCCCTAATTCAAGGAGGGATATCAAGCCATTGAATTAAGCTAATGGTGAACATTCATTCGAGAACACCGTCTAATTTTGGCTTATTGATTACTTAAATGTTAAACTTTTCGTCCCAGGGCCTAGCCATCGGCAACGGGTTCATCGACCCCCTATCCCTGCAGAAGTACAGCTACTTCGTCCGTGAAGTCGGTCTCGTGGACGACAGAGTGGCCGATTCCATGAACCACCTCGAATTGGCGGTCACACAGTTTATCCATAACGGAGAGATGCTCAAAGCGTATGCGGTAAGTCATAAGAAAAAGGAATTTGGTGGCTTGAGAATCACAGCTCAGTTTCAACCTTATTAGGTACTGTTTTTTTACAAGAAAAGTGTGGTAGGACGTTACGAGTCAGTTGAAATTGATGATTAATTGAGAATTATCTAACCATACCATAAGCCCAGAACACAAGGAATAATGTAAGCATTTTGTTTTTTAGTACTACAACTACCTATTAACTACATTTTTACGAGAATCCCACCTCGACAACCTGTACAACTATCTCCAAGATGACATCGGTATCGACGGGCCGTATCTAGAATTTCTGCAGCGGAGTGAAACTCGTCGCGCTTTGCACGTTGGCAACACCAACTTCACGTCTGTGGGCGTGGTTTACAGGAAGCTTGTGCCTGACTTTATGAACAGCGCTAAGATGTGGGTCGAGGAGCTGCTGGAGAACTACAGGGTTATGATTTACAAGTAAGTGTAGCTTCATCTAGCGCCATCTATCGTCGAGTGGCTAACTTTCGACTTGTTACAAATCGCGCTGACGGAGTTTTGAAATTCAGTTGTAAAAATACCGCTTCCAACTCTGCCTCTGCTTGATTTCGGTCCTCAGACTTAACATCTACCTGGAGACAGATCTCTAAGCTGTATTTGAAGTCACCCCACAATGGTTTTGGATTTGGCACCTCTTTAGATACAATGTTCACCTACAACTAAGGTAAAAATCGTGACTAAACTCGATGTAAGTAGGTATTTTTATAGGTACCTACCTAGGTAGACACAGTCAACAAGCTTGACACATGTGGCACTTGAACCTGAACTAATAATCAAGACTTGTTCTGGAAAGATTCATAATGGTATCAAATTCTTTGACTGTGCAACACTACATGATGATTTGATATTAAGTTATTTGTCACTTTCAGCGGCCATTTAGACATCATCGTGGCATATCACCCGTCAGTGAACACGTACAACCAGCTCAATTTCTCTGGAGCGACGCAGTTCCGCTCCGCCAAACGGCAGCCTTGGTACCACGATGAGACGTTGGCTGGGTAAGTCGTTACAGAAAGAACTAAGAGTACATCCTAGCTTTTTTAGGACGTCAAGACGAGCGAGTAGACGTATGCGCAAAAATGATCTAGCGTTAATATATTAAACCGTTTTTAGGGTAGGTACAGTTTTCACCCTTTGAATACGGAACTCTAAAAACGGTGCTTAGGAATGATTGTGACCAGTACTATCAAGATACAGTCAAGCCAGTTGAATCCTCTTCACATATTTAAGAAAAATAAAGGAATGTTCCGTTTGGTTTTCAGGTACTACAAAGTAGCGGGAAACCTGACTGAGGTGATGATCCGCGGCGCGGGACACATGGTCCCTGCAGACAAGCCTGACGCAGCCCTGGGTCTCATCTCGGCCTTCGCCCGCGGCCTTTCCCTGGACACAGACACTGGCAGCCTAGTCGACGTCGGCCGAAGCGCGCTGCGTCGGCGTCAGCTGCCAGAACATTAGTTTTTTTTTAATGACACCCAGAAAGCTGCATTTATTTTATCTCCAGCCAGGAGTAAAGTTGTAAGGCCGAGACACGATGCGAGTAACATCACGCAAGAAGAAATACATTGCAAGTAGCAAGAATATTTGTACCCTAACGCCATCTATCATCGAGTAGAACAACTTCTTCAACAAACGCCATCTGTCACAAGCTGACAAAAAATACTGCTCTACCTCCACATGGCGCCTACGAAGTTTTGAGGATCAGTTGCTTAAATACAACTTCTAAAACTCTGTGAACTTTGAACTCCAGGCATACAATCTGCTGGAGAAAGACAATGGTATTCAGTAATCAGTAATCACTTTATTAGGCAAACAAGTACATAAATGTTAACTTAATATACAAAGGGCACTGTTAGGGTATAAGCCACAAAAAAATAAGTAGGTATGTGTAGCCAAGTATGCTTGTGGATGAATTTTCTGTCTCGTCTCGTCGTGTCGATGAAGCTTTTGTAGCGAATATAATATATCTACAAATAGCAATACAATATGGATCCATAATATGTCACTCTTAATTCAGTCTAAAATGTACCTACTTAGGCACCCTATTTCTCGAAGTAACTAGACATCAATAGAATAAGTAAACAGTTTGTATAGAAAATGTTTATCGATATATGCACAGTTGGATAAAAAGAGATTGACGAACACAACATAAACTTATCTTTAACTGATCTAACGCGATGCGGTAGACACTCGTACTTAATCGATTTATAGTCGCGTCGGTGCATAATGCGTTCAATTCTTACTAAGTAAGCCATTAAATATACATAATAGAGACGACTAAGGATACATAGATATAGGTTTAGTTATTACTAGACATCAGACTACCTAGCAAACTGTCACTATACTTTTGTACTTTTATCTAACTTTAAACTTAAAAAGTTCGTTACGCGACGAAATAGTCATTGTTTGCTCTATGGTTTATTTGGGCGTTTCGTGTGATTTGCTTACTCCCTTTGGGAACACAGACGTGATGATCATGTGTATAATATAATATATGTTATTTCCTAATGTATTTTTTGCAAAATAAAATACTTAAGTGACTGACTTCGTGTTTAATACCAACCCTCCAAATAATCATTATCTGATTAAAACGACCGTTCTTTATTCTACATAAATATGAATAATTCTGAACTTTCTTCAAAAAGCCCAAATTGGTATATTGGTAGATAAAAATTAATATCGATGATGCGAAATGTTACCCTTCACATAGAAAAATAAAGAATAAAAATAAAAGCTACCGCCCACCAACAACAGTCTTCATTCCATAATTGTCCTCTATGGTATCACGATAGAACCTTGTCACAGTTTAAAGATTTCCTTGGCAAAAGGGACATAAGTTGACATTAGAACTAGAAGAAAAAAACTTTACAAGAGTCCAACGCTGTTTAAACTGCATTAGGATTATTTGGTAACAATCGAGTCAGTCAATGTTATACTTAGACATAATTTAATTGCGTTAGAATTTGGTTAGAATACAGTGTTAACATCATTATTCAATGTAGACAATGCGTGGTCGGACTCTACTGCGATGACGAACCCACATGCTTATCGGTATATGTAGTATAAAATATAAAACTAAGGATAACTGAATGTGGAGTGAAAAGATGGTGAAAAGTCATGCTTGGAATCTCACTTGGAATTTATAATCCAATAATTAACCCAGGCGAGAGTACGGTTGTTTTCGGCAAAATAAAACTTGCTTTTTGTTTAATCTGTGCAATTACGCCGGATGGTAGAACATTACACAAAAAACACGGTTCACTTCGCTACTTTACTATTTATTCACTATTAATCTTGAAAGGTTTATATATTTTATTATATCATAACAATCACAAACAAGCCACTCGTGAAACTGATTGCACTTTGCGTAAAATGGAAAACGATTATGACACATTATTTTTCTGCGCTGGCAGCACTCGAAGTGGTGACGTTTTCCGTGCCGTGCTTTGGGCAAAGGATTCCGAAAAATATCATAAAAAAAGCTAAAACTACACACATTTTACGAACTTTTTTGTTTGCCAATCACTGTAGTCGATTATGTGGACCTTAATAACCTATTGGATTAAAGTTTAGTTGGTTTTCGAGTTCGGTTTAGAGGGAATAACATCTCATCATGTCTCCGCTGTCGTTTTTCGTTTGCGCATTTACGCTTTTGACAACTATAAAAGCATTTTATTTACCCGGCTTAGCCCCGGTAAATTACTGCAGTAAAACCGGCGAAGATAGTTCCAAATCTTGCAAAGTGAGTATTGTGCTACTATTTGGCGAAATCCAATGAGTCCGCCCATGGACCACTAACATGCCATCACATGGAACATATTAAATAACAATTCGCACTACCACATTGTACGCGTGTAATTTTCTGATAAGGAAAATGTTATTGAGCCTATAACCGATAATCTGATAGAAACACCTCTAAATTAATCAATCAATTCCTATTAGATTTCAAGCTTGCAGTTGTAACTTATTTATGTTTATATTTCTAAACAATTATTTTACACCTATTACAGAATGAAGTTCCGTTGTACGTAAACAGGCTGAACACTGAAGAGTCAGTTATACCGTTTGAGTATCATCATTTTGACTTTTGCCTGAGTGATGAGACAATGTCTCCGGTTGAGAATCTCGGTCAGGTTGTGTTCGGGGAGAGGATAAGGCCCAGTCCATACAAGTTGAATTTTATGGAGAATGTGGATTGCAAGATGGTGTGTATGAAGACTTATAAGGGGTCTAAACCAGAGTCTAATAAGAAACTGAATCTCCTGAAGATGGGTATGGCGCTGTATTACCAGCACCACTGGATTCTGGATAACATGCCTGTGACATGGTGCTACCCTGTGGACAAGGAGAAGACTTACTGCAGCACTGGGTTCCCTATGGGCTGCCAAGTCAGGAGAGATTTGGTAAGCTGGTAGTGCCATGTTTTATTTTATTTTGTCTGTGAAATTGAAACCCGTGTTGGGTTGGAATATCACCTCTACTTTCCGTTTTTGGTGTTGTAAAAGGCGATCAAAGAGATAAGTTAAGGTATGTTCTAGGTGACTATGGTCTAGGTTAGCAATCTCTTATTATTACTCCCATAAACTAAAAGACTTACGCTAAAGTAGCTATAAAATTTGAAATAGTTTTATCCACATAAACATTTTCTGTGCTCTCTCTACCCCATTTAGGAATGAAAGTGTAATAATGGTATATGGCTTTGACATATATTGTATCCACTATCCTCCCCTTATTCATAATGCAAGTTTCTCGGGATTAGCCTAATTAGGATTTGATTTTGTTTTATATGTAAATTGTGTCATGTTTTAATGTTTTGTTTATATTCATAGACAATAAGGCAAGGTGTAGGCAACAGCATTTGCATTATTCATGATTGTATTGCTCATTTAGTGCTATTCACATAAATTATCAATTCAAGGTTTCATTATGGGTTTTCAAGGTTACTATAGTGGTTGGTACTAATCTTGGTGAGATTTTAAGTGGTGAGAGTAAGTTCCCACACCATTTTTAAGGTTCGGCTGCCTTTCTACCAGAGATGTGCTATGCTCCACTAATATCCACCAATCATATTCATTGGTGCAAATAGCATAGCACAGGTGGAAAAGGATTTCGTAGCGCAGCTTAATACATTTTCGCAGCATAGCTGCATAGCACATCTCTGGTTTAAAAGCAGCCTAAAAGTGAAGAAGAAAATGGAACTTACCCCCACCACTTAAAATTTTGCCAAGATTATTGCAGACCTCTATTCACATTTTATTAGCTTTTGTGATCATCATATTACTAATTATGAACAACTAGTATGCAAAACTATACCTTTTATCATTTGTTATCCTCCAATAGTCACAAATTGGTTATTCATATTTCATTACAATCTCTACCAATATTATAAATTGTGAAAGTTACCATGGTGTAACCTTTCATGGTTTTGACAAAATTGGTTGTAGAAAATTTAACTCTTGAGAAGATAAAAATATATAGGCTACTTCTTACCCTGGCTTATGCATACTTCTGCAAACATAAACATCTAATTTATAATGAACTCTGATGACTATGGCTGTTCATATTAAGCGAGGGTCAGTAGTTAGTTGGTTAGTTGCATCATTCTTCAACCTGTGTACTGATTTTGATGAAATTGGTCATGAGGGTAGTTTGAATCCTGAGGAAGGGTTTATCCAGAAAAAAAATAATTACATACACATGTATTCTCAAATAGAGCACACAACATGCTACATAGACTAAACCATGCCTATTTCACATTTTATGGCTGCTTCTAGCATGTTTTTTTTTCGTATTGAGTTGGTAGGTATAATAATGACAGGGTGCTAGACAGTTGCCTACAATATACCTTAACCTATTTCTTTACTTGCCTTTTACGACATTCTTGGAAGAAATGGAAAGGAGTTATTCTAAATACATCAGACCGAACTCTATAGTTCCCTCTCAATAAGTGAATTCTATGAAGATAGCTACTGCTAGGCGGCAGCTAGTCGTAGAATATCTTTTACCTTTGCATTGAATGCTCATGTATTTTTTTACACAGGATACATGCACTCCAATTGTTACTACAACCCAGAGCCAAATCGGGGAATATTTCCTCTTCAACCACGTAGACATTGAGATTACTTACCACAGCGGAGCAGACGAAGAGTGGGGCGTAGGGTTCGGTGACAATGGAGGCAGGATCATTTCCGCTAAGGTAAGCTGTTAGAATATAATGTGATCCTATGGTAACAGGGAGCTCAAATATTGTTATTCCAATTTAATCTGTCTTGTTTGTAACTTTTGCCTTATCTTAGGTTTGGACTTTTTTTTAATATAGCTTTCTGTCATTTGTTTTTGTTGATGACGAACTTAATCAATTAATCATAATCAGGGGTCGGATTTTTCATCGCATGATCAGAGGCAAGAAAACTATGGAGTCAATATTAAAATTAAATTATTATTTAAACCATACTCATACTCATTCATTTAATTAAGAAGGAAATAAATTTGTAAATTTAATAAATCGTTATGAGTAGAAATAACTTGTAAATAAAAATAAAATAAAATAAAACATTACTTTTATTCTGTGCATCTAGTTTCCAATATCCATAAAACTTGTAGATACAGGAATGAGTGCCTCAAAATCTTGACAAGGTATGGCATGTGCATCGTCCATTTCAAAATTACAATTGTAAAATGAGTAAATAATAGCAAATTTTTCCATATTTTAATTTTATTCAGTAGAATTAATTTTCGATTAACATTTTTAATCTGTTAACCTGCACAAGGGGCAAAGTATTACGGGACTAAGAAAATTAATGAGTATGAGTATGAATATGAATTAAAAGTTTAATTTTAATGTCAACTCCATAGTTTTCTTGCCTCGGATCATGCGATGAAAAATCCGACCCCTGATCATAATATTAACAAAACAAACTTGACAAATTTCAAAAATAGAAATGAAGTTTAATCCACTGTAATAAGGTGCATTTTCAATTTGAAAGATTTTAAATAGGTATAGTCACAGTTGTAACTGATTGTACTAATTCAAGACAGAGATAAAATGAAACTCTAATATAATGGCTCAAACAAGAAAATTCCCTACAATTCATCAGTTACAAACATCCATCAATATCTCAATTGTTAACATGTAATTTAAATAAGAAGGGATTATAAATGAAGGAAGCTCATTTTATTAATTAGTAAGAAATTTTCTTCAAAACGATATTAACCTATATTCCTATTCCAGATCAAACCAGCCAGCATCCGTCACACAGGTCCCGAGAGTCTTGATTGCAACTCGCGTGGCAACCCACTCGAGATACCCAACACCCTGGCCCAGGACCAAACCTTCGACATCATCTACACCTACCGAGTCACCTTCATCAGAAACAACACCGTGAAGTGGTCCTCACGATGGGACTATATCCTGGAATCCATGCCGCACACGAACATTCAATGGTTTTCAATACTGAACTCGCTGGTCATCGTGCTGTTCCTCAGTGGAATGGTTGCCATGATACTTCTAAGGACTCTTCATAAGGATATTGCCCGGTATAATCAGATGGAGTGTGGTGAAGACGCGCAGGTAACTTGTTATGTGTTTGAATAAGTATAATTAACTTTTGTTTGTATAGATTGTGGTGACTGTTAAAAATTAGAGCTTATAGATAATAGGGACATCCTGAATGATAAACATTAGTCATTTAATGTTAGGTATGTGTCCAAAATATATAAAGGTGATTCCACAAAAGAACCAAAGGAAAGCAGAGCAAGTTCACTGACAAACAACATATCAAAAAACTAAATAAAGCCGGTAACCGAAAAACAGAAACTAATTTCAATAATAAACCAATAACTATTAATAAACCAACCTCTCCCCCAAGCCGATTGGTCATCGTGGGGGAAAACGACCTCGACCCTCTATATAAGAAAACAATAGAAAAAAGCAAATCAAATAGAACTTCGAACATTTACATCGCAACTCTGAATGCACGATCACTACGAACACCTGAAAAACTAATGGAGCTGGAGCTAGCTATAGATAACATCAAATGGGACATAATCGGAATTAGCGAAATGAGACGTTTTGGTGAAGGGATTGAAGACCATAATGGGAATTATATTCTGCATTATATTGGAGAGACACCAGGTTTACATGGTGTCGGCTTTCTAATAAAAAACAATTTAGAAAAAAAAATCGAAGAAATTACAGGAATCAACGAAAGAATAGCACGGCTCAACATCAAATTGCCTACACACAAAGGTAAAGAAGAAATGTGGACCATAATCCAAGCATATTCACCAACTGAATCAAGTAATAACGATGATAAGATAAAAACTGACCAATTTTACAAAGATTTACAATCAGCCATAGGATGTTCATATAAAAATCTAATAGTGATGGGAGATTTTAATGGTCAAATAGGAGTCTGTAGAAAAGGAGAGGAATATACAATAGGAAAACATGGTGATGGTCAAAGAAGTAAAAACGGTGAAAAATTAGTCACTTTTGCATTAGAGAATAAACTGAGTATTTTAAACAGTTTCTACAAGAAGAAGAAGTCGAAAAAATGGACATGGATATCACCAAATGGCAAATACAAGAACGAAATCGACTTTATCCTGACCAATAAGCGAAAGTTGTTTAATGACGTAGGTACTGTCAACCAACTTAACTTTCATACAGACCACAGAATGTTAAGAACTTCCTTATCAGGAGGACAATCACAGAAAAGGAGATATTGTCTTCATAATAAGTATAAAAACAGCCTTGTAATTACTGGAAACAAAGATGTTCTGCTCAATAACCTAAGCACTGAAATTAACAGAAACACAAATATAAATTATGAACCGATTGAGGAACGATACAACAACTTATTACATATACTTAAAACAGAAGTCACAAAAACAAACAAGCATACTGAAAATACACTATCCTTCGAGACTAAACAATTGATACGTGAAAGAAAAGAACTCATCCATAAAGGAAAAAATGAACAAACCCGTCATGAGATATCTGAACTAAGCAAAAAGATAAATGAACACATAAGAAAAGATAGGAAAATAAAAAGGCAGGAAACCCTAAAAACATACATTGGAAAAACTGGAGGGATAAAGAAAGCTCTAAAAGAACTAGATAAAAGAAAAATTTGGATGCCAAACTTAAAAACTAAAACAGGAAATTCTACAAGTAAAAGACAAGAAATAATCAAAATCGCCACAGAATACTACAGAATATTATATAAAAGACAAACCACAGCACTAGTAGAAAACCAAACACAAATAACGGCAGTATCGGAACCAATACCCATAATATTGCAAGCAGAAGTTATAAGAGCAATCAAATCACAGAAACTAGACAAAGCGTCAGGTTCAGATCAAATATCAAACGAACTATTAAAATATACAATACCGGTGATTGCTCCTAAACTGACAGAACTATTCAACGACATCCTAAGAACCGAAATCATTCCTAGTGATTGGACTAAATCAACAATTGTACTGATACACAAAAAGGGGGACAAGGGAGATATGAACAACTACAGACCAATAAGCCTAATGTCAAACATTTATAAGATATTCTCAAAGGTCATACTATCACGAATTGCCATTACTCTTGATGAAAACCAACCCAGAGAACAGGCTGGTTTCCGAAGTAAGTTTTCAACGATAGACCATATTCACGTATTAAGACAGGTGCTCCAAAAGTATAAGGAATACAACAAAACTTACTATTTAGGATTCGTGGATTTTAATAAAGCTTTTGATTCCTTGGACCATAATAGCATCTGGAGAGCACTCGAAAGTCAGGGAGTTGAGGCCAAATACATCCGTATTCTCAAAAACATCTACTCAAGAAGTACAGCCCAAGTCAAGCTTGATAGAATAGGAGAAGAATTTCCTATTGAAAGAGGTGTCAGACAAGGCGACCCCATTTCACCAAAACTATTCTCTGCGGTTCTAGAAATGGTCTTTAGAAACTTGGAATGGGAAAGAAATGGACTTAATATCAATGGAGATAAACTCAATCATCTTCGTTTTGCGGATGACATCATTTTGTTTTCTGAAAACTCGCAGAATTTAGAAGATATGTTACAACAATTATCAGATGAGAGCGCCAAGGTTGGTCTATCAATGAACACGTCAAAAACGAAGGTAATGACAAACTCGTTCAAAAGAGACATCAACGTAAATGGAGGTAAAATAGAGTATGTCACTGAGTACATATATCTAGGTCAATTAATATCTACGGAAGACACAATTAAAAAAGAAATAAATAGAAGGATAACAAACACTTGGAAACGATTCTGGTCACTGAGCGAAGTCATGAAAGACAAAGACATGCCAATTAAAGAAAAAAGGAAAGTATTCAACATGTGTATTCTTCCATGTTTATCGTATGGATGTCAAACATGGGCACTAACGGAGCAACAAGTTAAAAAAATCCAAGTATGTCAAAACAGTATTGAAAGAAGTGCAATTGGAGTTAACAGAAGAGACAAAGTGAAATTAAAAAATATAAAAAGCAAAACTAAATTTAAAAACATATACACCATCTATAAATCCTTAAAGTGGAGATGGACAGGACACATGCTAAGGGAAGGAAAAGAGAAGTGGACGAGAGCAGTGACAGAGTGGTACCCGCGAGATAGTAAAAGGAGCAAGGGTAGACAAAGTAAACGTTGGGAAGACGATATAAAAAAGATAGCTGGTCCAGAATGGACACGCATTGCAAAGGATAGAACGAAGTGGAAAGCTTTAGAGGAGGCCTTTGTCGAAGGACAAGCTGTAGAAGAAAAACCGGTTGCCGATGTAATTTACCAAAAATAAATATATATTTAGATGCTTCCAAGATAGCATAATTTGTAAATTACCATTATTGTTATGTTACGCATGTTTAAATTACAGCAATAAAGGCTTATTATTATTATTATTATGTGTCTTATCTGTGATTAATTAATTACTCGCCGCTAAACAACTGTTTAATGAATGTGAAACAAGTTTTCAACCTCCATATCAACACTTTTTAAAAGGAAACTTGTGGAGGAAATTATTACCTCACACAGGAAGTTTGATATCGAGTTGATAAATGTAGCACTGCAATATTTGTTCTTGTGTATACACATTTTCCTCAAAGATTTGTGAATTGGATAACAACTGCAATGAATAGCGAAGAGTTCTTTAGTCGTAAAATTAAGTCTTTTTGGGTCCTCACATAAGCAATTAGTTTCAATGATGTCACCTCGAGAAACACAAAACTCGAGAACCATTGTTTGTTTAAAACACAAAATAAATGGGTGTTATTGAGAATTTGAGATCATCAGCATATTAGAAGTAAAATTAAAAATTCGTGACTCCTAATGAAGAAAACTGGAAGTTAAATGCGGTACAGGCTTTGACTACCGCTGGCTCAGGAGCTTGTTTAGATCATTTCCCTAAAATCATTTCTAAATAGCAACATTCTCATTCGCATTTTTTTCCACTGTCGTTTTTTACTGAAGCTTATGTTCACATCACAGTAGCATTTTCACCTAACTCGAATCAACACAGAAACATAAGAAGGTTAAGGTTATGTTAGGTTTTTGTTGGCCCGAAGGACCAAAGTAAGCAAGTTCATAAAAAAAACAGATAAAGAATTTTGGAAAGAAATTATCTAACAAATCTCAGGCAGTCTAATGTACATGTGTGTTGTTCTGCAGGAAGAGTTCGGGTGGAAGCTGGTTCACGGCGACGTGTTTCGACCACCGCGGCGGGGCATGCTGCTGGCCGTCTTCTTGGGATCAGGCGCTCAGGTGACTTACTATTCTATCCTATCAATCCCACTAATATGTACAGCATGTTTAACAACGGAATGATGTAGAGATTAACTGTCAGTGTTAATTAATAATGAACCTTTTTAGGGTTCTGTACCCAAAAGGATAATAACGGGACCTTGTTATTAGGATTTCGCTGTCCGTCCATCTGTCTGTCTGTCACCAGGCTGTATCTCAAGAACCACCGAATGGACAGTTGCAATTTTTTACAAATTATGTGTTTCTGTTGCAGCTATAACAAAAAATACTAAAAACAAAATAATCTTTTTTGCTTGACACTTGTTTACCTGGTGAATGATAAGGAACCCTTCGAGCGCGAGTCCAACTCACACTTGGTGGGTTTTCTTTTATTGTACCTATATTACGAAAATCTTTAAGAGATTGTTTAGTAAGTCAAACAAAATGCTAATGGATCATTGCAAATATGGTAATTATGCTCGGCACTTATTATTATTACCTTATTTACCTCATTAATTAGTGTACTCGTCCAGCCATTAGCTAATTAATAAATTACGTGTTAAAATTGTATAGCGATGTAATAAATTGTCTCCGTGTCCTTGGCATCGTAACATGTTAAGAACATTGAGACAATTTATTAAAACACTATTAATTTTAAACATGTAATTTACGACGAGTATGTAACGACCTATTCTAACAAAGTATATGAAAGTATCAACTATTAGGGTCTCACCAAACCAGTCGACGCCTATTCGGCAAAATGCGGGTAGAAAAAGCTTTATGTCAACGCAATAAGGGCGAACAAAACGTGAAATGGCTCGGCCATTCTCGGTCGAACGAGCCGAGCCGATTGACGTCTTGTTCGCTCTTATTGAGTTTACATAAAGCTTTTTCTACCCGCATTTTGCCGAAAAGGCGTCTACTAATGTGGGGAGACCCTTAGTAGTACCTTACCTACTAGTAGCAATAGGTATTTTTATAAAGAACAGATTTCGGTATAATTCAAGCGACAGGTTGCGACTTGTCACTGTCATACATCTCCTGTTTATTAAACCTAAAATAGTGGCTACAAAACGTGAAGTAGTCATGGTTTTGCCTATGTAAAGCTTAGTGTGCTCTGCCTACTATTTAGGAATGCAGGCGTGATGTTTTTGCCTGCGCAATTGACCACACATCACACTTGTATATCCGAATGGGGTAGGCAGAGCAAACGAAACGCTACATTTGAAGACATAACTAAGACTATTTCACGTTCCGCAGCCGCTTTTAGCATAATTTTTAGGTTTAGAGCTACTATAGTGACAGGTTGTTGCTAGTCTGTCTCCTAAAATATACCATAACCTATTTCCTTTCTCTTACGACTTCCATGGGAGAACTGGAGAGGTGTTATTCTAAACCCGATACCACACGGGGACATACCCCGTTAAAACAGTGTTAAAATTTAAAAATATCGAATTAGGTCAAGCTAAATGGTAAATCGTTAATTCAAACATTTGCTGCTGCATAGTTACTATTAATAGTTTCAGTAAACTAACCTACGTAGGTGCTTAGATGTTATCATTCGTAAATGGCATTTCGGCCGCGATAGCATCGTATAGCCATTACTGCCTTATTAACGTTGCCTACGACCGAAAGCTTACTGCCTTGATTAGACGTAAATACAATGAAATATGTGCTTATCAGTTCAGTACAATGTACCTTTGTATAGTTACTTAGTTAGGTATTATCCAACAAAGTACACATACAATCACGCTTATGTTCCCAAATAGGAAAGGTAGAGCACACTAAACATGACGAGACAAAGCCATGATTATGACTATTTCACACTTCGTATTCGTAGCCACTTCTAGCATAATTTTAGGTTAGAAAACAGATTGAAGAGGTAGTATAATAGTGACAGGGACAGGTTGCTAGCCTATCACCTAAAGGATGTCTAAACCTATTTCCTTAGTCACCTCTTACGACATTCACGGAAGAAACGGAGAGGTGTTATTCTATCCTAGGGGTTCCCTAAATTATTTCATCTACTGCCCAATTTGAGAATAAGTTATTTTTTAGCGCTCCCATTTTTTTTTCACCTAATTAAAAACGACTAAGACAACGCCCCCATCTTTTTCCGACTCTCTTACCGCCCCCTTTAGGCCTGTAGCGCCCGCGGGGGCGTTATCCCCCGCTTTTGGAAAGGTTGTTCTTTGTTCTATTTCGACACCACACAGGCCGTGTGTTATTCGTACATTCCGTAATAACCCTGCACTTTATCTCAACATTCTAACATGAATGTAGATGAAGCAAAAGAGGTATGTCAGGATCGTAGCGAGTGGAACAAAGTAGTCTCTGCCTACCCCTGTGGAAAAGAGGCGTTACGTTATTTATGTATGTATGTATTTTAACCAGGTGTTCGGCATGACGCTGGTGACTTTGGCCTTCGCCTGCCTCGGGTTCCTGTCGCCGGCGAACCGCGGCGCGCTGATGACGTGCGCTCTGGTGGCTTGGGTGCTGCTCGGCGCGGCGGCCGGCTACGTCAGCGCGCGGATCTACAAGAGCTTCGGCGGCCGCCGCTGGAAGAGCAACATACTGCTGACATCTATGGTCTGCCCTGGGTGAGTAGTCTATTGTAGCCTCACTGGTGCCACCTAGTACTTCGTCCACAAACGTCATCAACTGTCAAAGCTACATCGCGCTAACGAAGTTTCGAAGATTGCCCCGAGTCAAATAACCCTAGCGCCACCTATCGTCCAATAGTAGAACTTCGTCCACATACGTCATCAACTGTCAAGGCTACATCGCGCTAACGAAGTTTCGAAGACTGCCCCGAGGCAACATAACCATAGCGCCACCTATCGTCATCATCATCATCAACATCGCGCTAACGAAGTTTCGAAGATCGATAACTTCCAACTTTCTCTCTGCTGACTTTCGGTTTAACCAGTTAGCAAAAAACATCATTATGTCATCGATTAACAGACTATGCCAGTTTATTGTAAAAATTGCAGGCTTTATCAGGACTAGGTTCTTGCGAGAGAACTTTCCCAATTTTCCATCCCCGTTTAACCTCGAGACCTTAAATCTTTTGGTGAATTTTGTGTCGGTAACAGGAATGTTTTGGTTTTGCTGTGCTAATTACCCTCGTTCACAATTACTAGTATGCTGCTGTTTTGTTAATACGTACAGGTAGTTTCTTCGAGCCTTGCCTCGCTCGTGGAGATGTTCTTTAAAAAGATGAGGAAGTCAAAAACGCAGGCATCATCTAGTCCAGGGATGGCGAACCAATGGCACGCGTGTCAACCTTGGCACGCAGCAAAATAGTTCAGGCACGCCGAATGATACAGTACAGAGGAATTACAATTTTTAATAAATAGTATACTTAACTTAATAGTCTTAATTCCATTTAGTTTTAGTTTTGTTCGATAATATCAATAAGCCTAAATGATTTGACGGCACGCCATAGCTTTAATACCATTAGTTTCATAAAAAATGGCACGTGTATTGGAAAAGGTTCGCCATCCCTGATCTAGTCTATAAATAAGTTTTTCTTTCCAGCGTGGTGTTCTCCCTGTTCTTCATCATGAACCTGGTGCTGTGGGGCAAGGGCTCGTCGGCGGCGGTCCCGTTCTCGACGCTGCTCGCGCTGCTGGCGCTCTGGTTCGGCGTCTCCGTGCCGCTCACCTTCATCGGGGCCTACTTCGGCTTTAGGAAGCGGGTGAGTCATCATCATCAGCCTATATACGTCCCACTGCAGGGCACAGACCTCTCAATGTGAGAGGGCTTGGGTGAGCAATATAATCCAGCCTAAATACGTCCTACTACTGGGCAGTTCTCAGTTTGATAGGGGTTTGAGTAAGTTCCCAGGCGGGCCCAGTGCGAGTATGTAGATACTAGCCTTGTACGAGTATGTAGCCCTTGTAAAAACAAAATAATGAGTCATATGCTTTTGCAAAAAAATTGCTGAGATTATACATTTTCTAGCCATATGCTACATTAAAATGTTAGTATTATCCGGATACAGTCGGCAATATTGTTGCTACATATTTCATACTTTTTTGATCACATCTGGTGACCTCCTTACATGAGCCAGGTTTAGAGGGATAGGATTTGGATTTAAGAAGAGGGCAAGTTGCGCGAGCGGTATAAAGTGATTGCGTTTTGGTGCCGTCTAAAACAAAGATCTCCATCCCCTCTAAATCATTCAAGCCAAATCCAAAAATACTTATGCGTTTACAAACTTACTTTTGCAGTCTGTATCCTATATCAGTGTATGGGGACAACAGCAAAGTTAAGTTTGTATCTCGATCCGTTTGCTTGTTAAAATTTTATGTTATATCTATTATCGCATCAGCGAACTTGCAATAACAACAAGTTCAGGGAACCGTTTGTTTTGAAATAGTGCGGAATGTCGTTACAGTTGCGAATTTGCCGCTATTGCAAATATGCCTGTGTTTCCTGTAAATAATTAGAACTGTTTGTTTAGTCAGTCAATCCTACTATGTTAAACGCCACAGTTTATATGAACGGATGTGTGGATGTTTTTTGTCTTTTGTGTAAAAACTATTGGATGTCATTTTACAATGAGGCTTGTAAACGTTATTAGGTGCTAACGTATCATATTATATTTCCCGTGTGGTGCCGGGTTAGAATAGCACCTCCCCCTTTCTTCCCGTGGGTGTCGTAAGAGTCGACTCTGGGAAAGGGTTAGTGTATTGTGGGCGATGGGCTAGCAACCTGTCACTGCAATATCACGTTTAACCATCTGGTTACCCTGCTGAAATTGCTAATCGTGGCACTGGATTTTTGAATTCATGTGCTCTGCCTACCCCTCTTGGGAATACAGGTGTGAGAATATGTATGTATGTATGTATCATATTACGAGTAACGTCATGTAATGGTAAAACTATGACAATAACTCAGTACCGGTGTTAACTAATTGATTTACCGGATAAATCAGTGTAATAATAATAATAGGTAACAAATAAAGGTTTGAGCTATATCACCAGCGTAACAAAGTCGTGGGATATTTTCAGAAGTTGTATCCATAACTTGTTTTCGCACTTAACCGTAGTTTGTTTGAAAACATAGTCTAATGCTAAATAAGTACCGTGTGACAGAAGTAATCGAAGACGAATCTTTTGTATTTGCCGCGAACGCATAATATAATGTATGTGCGTCCAAATGCCTGTAAATTTTTGAAAGCGGCATTGGGTGAAAGTTACGAAAACGCATTTACAGAGCGACCTTCGTTTTTCTTACATACACGTTTCACGCCTGTATTCCAAATGGGGTAGGCGAGCATATGAAACGCTACATGACGTTACCGTAACTATTTCACGTCCCGTAGCCACTTCTAGCATAATGTTAATTTAAGTTGAGAGGCACAATAGTGACAGGTTGCTAGTTTGTCGTCTAAAATATAAACAAACATACATACAATCACGCCTGTGTTCCCAAATGGGGTAGGCAGAGCACACGAAACGTGACATAGACAAAACCATTATTATGACTATATCACGCTTCGCAGCCACTTCTAGCATAGTTTTAAGTTTGCAAAGATAGAAGAGGTAGATTAGTGCCAGGTTGCCAGCCTGCCGCCTAAAGCATACCTAAACCTATTTCCTTAGTCGCCTCTTACGACATCTACGGCAGATGGAAAGGTGTTACTCTAATCCCGACACCACACCACACGGATGCCAGTGCAGTAACACATGTTTGTCTCCAGATCCTGGACCACCCGGTGCGCACGAACCAGATCCCGCGGCAGATCCCGGAGCAGTCGCTGTACACGCAGCCCGTGCCCGGCGTGGTCATGGGCGGCGTGCTGCCCTTCGGCTGCATCTTCATCCAGCTGTTCTTCATCCTCAACTCGCTCTGGTCCAGCCAGGTAATCATCAGCCATAAGACGTCCACTGCTAAACATTGGCCTCCCCTTTAGAGTCTTATAGGTATCTGTTGGAAGCTACCTGCCAGGTAAGTCACAGTTATCTCTAAAGACTCCCCCTGCATGACATAGGGCTCTCCTTAAGACTTCCGTGAGAACCTGTTGGAAGCTACCTGCCAGGTAAGTCACAGTCATCTCAAAAGACACCTCTTGCAAGACAGGGTTTAGACTTCCTTAAGAACCTGTTGGAAGTGACCTGCCAGGTAAGTCACCGTCATCTCAAAAGACAACCCCTGCAAGACATAGGGCTCTCCTTAAGACTTCCGAGAGAACCTGTTGGAAGCTACCTGCTAGGGGTAAGTCACCGGCACTGTCATCTTAAAAGATACGCGTCAGATCCCCGAACAGTCGCTGTACACGCAGCCCGTGCCCGGCGTGGTCATGGGCGGCGTGCTGCCCTTCGGCTGCATCTTCATCCAGCTGTTCTTCATCCTCAACTCGCTCTGGTCCAGCCAGGTAATCATCAGCCATAAAACGTCCACTGATGAACATTGGCCTCCCTTTTAGAGTCTTATAAGTATCTGTTGGAAGCTACCTGCCAGGTAATTCACCGTCATCTCAAAAGAAATCCCCTGCAAGACATAGGCCTCCCCTTTAGACTTCCATAAGTACCTGTTGGATGCTACCTGCCAGGTAAGTCACAGTCATCTCTAAAGACACCCTCTGCAAGACATAGGGCTACCATTTAGACTTCCTTAAGTACATGTTAGAAGCGACCTGCCAGGTAAGTCACCGTCATCTCTAAAGACATCCCCTGCAAGACATAGGACTACCATTTAGACTTCCGTAAGAACCTGTTGGAAGCGACCTGCCAGGTAAGTCACCGTCATCTCAAAAGACACCCCCTTCAGGGCATAGGGATCCCCTACAGAGTAGCAACGAGCCCGATTTCAAGCTGCTGGGGTCTATCAGCTCCTTGCAAGTCTGGTAAAGTTGTCAGTCCACCTAGAAGGTGCTTAAAGCTGGCCAAACCCAGACACACGGGCCAAGAAGAAGACATCCCCTGCAGGACATAGGCAACCCCTACTGAGTTCCATCGACCTGACTCAAAGCTGCTGACGTCTATCAGCTCTTTGCAAGTCTGGTCAAGTTGTCAGTCTACCTAGAAGGTGCTAGCTAGGCTAACCCGTGTCAGCGCTTTGCCCGCTGTCGCCGAAGTCTTAGAAAAATTTGCTCATCTGGAAAATCTATTGGCCAGCCTTGTGCTAGAGTAAGTAGGAACCGCCCTTTTATCTTCATCAAAAGTAAGGAAAGTACTTCCCTGAATAGACCATGACTACTTTTGGAATGACAGCGATTGCCAAGAACAATGCATTACTCATATCAAGATTCGACTGTTTTATTGACTTAAATTAAAACTTACTATACGTGACATACACTGTCTTATTTTTTTATTATTATTGCGATGTATAAAAATACATATTACGTTCCAGATGTACTACATGTTCGGGTTCCTCTTCCTGGTGTTCGTGATCCTGGTAATCACGTGCTCGGAGACCACGATCCTGCTGTGCTACTTCCACCTGTGCGCCGAGGACTACCACTGGTGGTGGCGCGCCTTCCTCTCCTCCGGCTCCACCGCCGGCTACCTCTTCGTCTACTGCTGCCACTACTTCGTCACCAAACTCAACATCGAAGACGCCGCCTCCACTTTCCTCTACTTCGGCTACACCGTCATCATGGTATTCCTCTTCTTCCTCCTCACCGGCACCATCGGCTTCATGGCCTGCTTCTGGTTCGTCCGGAAGATCTACAGCGTCGTCAAAGTAGATTAGACTTAGCGTAGAGAGAGACGTGTCTTGAGCCAGCGCCGGTTGTCAGCGAAAATCACACGGTCGTGTTCACGTAACCGTCTTAATGCGAACTTTTATTTACGTTAATGCGATTCGTTGCGTCGTTTTCCTGGTTGATAACTAAATGGCGGTTCTTTAATCTTATTGGCCACGGTATACTGCGGTCGCGAGAGCTTTAAGGCTCCGACCGCGGCCTGAGCCAATCAATTTTATGATAATAATCATCTCGGCGGGTGTAAAATTGGGTCGTTGTGCATTGGTTAAGGCTTAATCGCTGCCGGATCTCGAAATTGAGTGAATGGGAATCAATTCTGGTTTCGACAAGTATTTTTTTGTAGCGATGAGATAATAGTGCATAACTCACTTCGCGCGAAGAAACGTTTTAGTGATACTTCGTAGTCTTGCAAGATGGGGGCTGATTAAATGCATTGTGATACCGAAACGTATTCCGATATTGAAGTAAATTGGCTTGGGATGTATTTAAATAATAGAAAGCCTCGTTTCTTCAGGAGAACATTTTGGCTCCATTTTGGGCGCCAGCGACTGGTGTAGGCGAAAGATTTTCTCTGTACATTACACGGTCGCAACGCTCACCACATATCTGTAAACATTGCTACCGCGCAATGAACGCTGAACTAGTCCGCCATACCACACGCCACGCCGTCGGGAATTAGTTTCCGACAGAGCCTCAAAACCAGTAAGTTCACTACTAGCAGCTCGATATTATTGACAATTAACAGAATTTCTTATTTAACTGAATAATTAACACGTTTGTCCCTACCTTGGTCACGCTCGTTGTCTTGAATTTGTAGTGATTGTGTTTTCTGTATTTTCTTAATGTAAAGAAACCGCTGGCTGCGGGTTTGCTATGTATTTCTAATAGACACTATTTAAAAAGTTAGATGTACAGTACCTTGAAACAGCTCGCTCCGCTGCTGCTTTCAGTCTTTACTAAGTTGTCGAATTTACTGCCGCTCTCGGAAACGTAATAACAACTCGTTCATTGATGTCAATTCCCATCTAATCATTTCGAAAATGTATTTTATTTATCAATTAACGTTTCCGAACGCGGCAGTTCCTATTTTAATTTGTGTGATAGCTAGTATTTGTATAATTTCTGAGCTCCCTCTTCGGCCTGAATCTAAAATAACCGAACTGTGTACTATCTGAATAGATGATTTTTAATTGCTAGTCCAACTTGCATCTTTCAATCTGCCTGTACAATAAATCTTCTATTTCCACTATTTCAGTTCCCTCAACTAGCAAGTTTTTTTCAAATCAGTATAGAGGACGGAACCTTCTTTTTCTCACGAGGACAGATTCGTGGTCCACCTACTAGTTTATGCACATGGTTTTCGACTCGATAAATAATAAAACAGTTCACATTTAAATAATAATCATGAATAAAAACAATTAAAAAATGTGTGATTATAAGTTACATTCCCAGTCAGTAAAAAAAATTGCCATAGAATTGCCATTTTGTCGCTGTGCAGTAGAGAAAACACTTACGACTGATCCTCAGATTTATCTCTACCTACGCATAAAGCATTAGGGTGACGGCACCAGTTATGGACGGTTTAAGCTGACAAGCACCAGTGATGGACACTTCATTCATAATTTAAAGACCATAGAGTTGTGAATTGATTGTTGTAAAACAAATGACTTTTCCTTAGTGGGTAGTAAATAAGAGTCATTGTCCATTACTGGCTCTTTGTCCATTACTGGTGACTTCACCCTATATGGAAAGCGGAACGAAACCATCACAGAACTAATAATAACCTTCCTTTGCCGTTGGCTAAAAAAAAGGATAGAAATGCTAATGCAGCAAATCGATTCAGATGTTTTTGAAAGTTTAAGAATGTCGGGGTTTTCCGACTTTACCAAGTCAGTTAGAATATTGTCGTATAGGACGTATGCTGCATTGATATTCAGTCATCTATGCGACACTTACTCTTTTTATTAGTTCTGTGGTTGTATCGGCTTTTTCTTGTTCTGTAGGTTTAGCATAGCAACACGCTCGCGAGATAACTACCTGTTACCTTTTGACGTTTCTAGTTATGGTGACAGGTCTATCTCGCGCGCATCTCTACTCGGGCCTTGCTGTGCTAAGCCGGATGGTTATACGCTGCGAGTTTAGCCTTTTCGTCGTCACATCAATTACAAACGACGTCGTTCATACATCAGGCTTCTTTATTCGTATTTAACGTTAATTCCATTGAAGTAATGGCAATATAATATCTGGCGTCGAAAAGGTTCGCTTTCTCTACTTTTTTCCCATTTTATTACACATGTGAAATTCGCCCTTGTCACATTACCATAGAGATCCATTAGAAATTCAAATAGCAGTTAGTGATTTGGGCCGATACGTCAATGTATGGGTTTTTTTCTATGGAAATGGTATACCAAATACTGGCAACATAATACAAAGCCCAATAAGGGGATATTTTTGTCGGTTTCTTGGCAGAGATTAACAGGCTCAGTATATCATACTATATCTTTATTTATTAATTTAAGATCGTATTTAGTCGTTGATTATATCTCGTCCATATGAAATAGTTTTATTTATTGCTTGTCTGTACGCGCACTGCAGCACAATTGCCCTAGAATTGAAATGGTGAGCTATCGATGATAACTCGATAGAGAAATATAGTACTTATAACATATCTAAATTTTAAACTGATTATCTGTCTGAAAAAAATTAGATGCGTAGTCTGACGTTTACGGAATAGTCCGCAATAAATAAAACTTAAGGTACCATATTGAATTATACAAAGAATTGTGTTTTGATCACACCTAGGTATCCTAAGTGATTTTTCATTTTGTTGGGTTACTTCTATGTGTTTACAATTATTGTCAGTAAATGTAAACTAATCAATTGTTTTTTTTTTAAACTATGCTTAGTTAATGGAAAAGTTAATGTAAACAATAAAATTGACTATTTTATAAAAAAAACTGTTTTATTTAAGATACTTTGTATGAAATAAATTAAAGGTAAGTATTAAAATAACACTTATTTAATTACTATCACTGCTCTCGGACAGTCCTGCATCTGCTTTCGGCAGGTTAGGTCTTCGCTTTTTAGGCTTTCTCTTGCGATCTATTGTAGTCTTCCTGAATATTTCAATAGCTTTCAATTTGTTTTCTAAGAGATGCTGTTTATCTTTTTCCCGTTGCGGTATTACTTCCTGGAATCTATCAGTCTTGGGGATGTTTATTTCAATACCAGACTTGCCATTTTTAACTTCCGAAACAACTTTCACAATCTGCTCAGAATTATTTTTTCTTCTTTGCTTGGATTTGGAAGGCCCAGCTTCGGTTTCGTCGGCATTCTTTACCTTTTTTCTTTTCTTGGATGTTTTCTCTTCTTTACTGACATTGTCTTCGACACATCCTCCGGGGCCCATTTTTTGTACGGCTGCTTTCACTCTTTTACTCATCAGATCTTCCAATGTCTGAAATTCCACTTTCCTTTGGAAATAGTCGTGAACTGTTTTTTGATTCTTACGATCTTTCATTCTAGCCATTACAGGTTTTATTATCTCATCAAATTTGTTTTGAGACCAGCCAAACTTGCTTTTGGCATAGTCTCTTAGTATAGTTATATCTAATTCACCCCATGTAAATTTTTCTTCACTTCTTTCAACATTTGGCTCCAAATAAGCTTGGACCACCTGCAAAAAAATTCAATTGTAATTTGACTTTCCCTACTATGTCAATAAAATGTTGAAGATGGAAATATACTCACTCTAATACTGGGAAAATCGTCAGTTAGAGTAACGTTTCGTAGTTTCTTCTTCAAGCTGGTATTATCAGTTCGTTTTCCAGCTTTAACCCACAGTTTGAATTCTTTCAGGCCGTCTAGAAGTTTCGCGTATTTAACTTGCTTCGATGTTTCTGCGAGCACCTGTTTCCTGTTGTACGGAAACGAGGCGAGTATCTCCATAGCGGTCACGGGACCCACGCCTTGTAGCCCCGTCGTGTAGTCACTACCGACTAGAAGAGCCAACAAAATCAACTGCTCCCGAGTCAAATCTGAAATGAAATATATTTTATCATAAAACAGTGCTCGACATACAACTTGGCCAAAATTTACATTTGAGCAAAGTCCTTTTTTAGGTCTCTTGTGGTAAAGTCGGACGCGGGGGGCGCTTCCATAGCGCGATTGGTTCGTTTTCGTTGTTTGACGTTTGACTCCCGCACGCATCCACACCAAATTTGGGCAAGTGTGTTATGTTTCTACATCAAAATTGGCAAAATACTCTTTGCCAATCTAGCAAGGGTGAAAGGCATTAAAAAGAAATGTTGGGCGAGAAGAGTGCCGAGCTCTGTTATGTACTATGTACCCTAAACACAACTAATACAACTTGAGAGAGATTTGGAACTTATACTTACTGAAAGACTTTTCTATTCTTTCCGACACATACTGCAAGACGTGTTTCTTTTGATTAAAAAAGTTCTTGTACACAGTTTGACCGCCAAATAGCCAGATATCGCTGTCATCAGTGATGGTACCATCAGTTAATTTTACGCTTTCCAAAAAGGCGCACTGCGCTTCAGCCTCCATAGGAGCAACGATGTAAGGTATCCCGAAAATTTGAAGCAACTCTTGCGCTTCTTTTGTCATTTGCTCTGTGATGTTCCTGCCTATGCGATCAAGTCTACCTTTCTCTTGTATTAGATCTTGCTCCTCATTTTGGATTTCTTCTACCATCGTGTTTAACTGTTCCTTTGTTAATGGTTCTTTGATGGGTCTATTTGATTCTGCTGGTGTTGGATCATTGTCATTGATATGATCTAAATTATTACCTATTGCAGTATCTATGGGTGTTATTGATTTTACTGGCAGATCTGCTGTTACATTACTATCTACTTTATCGCTTTTATCATTATTGATACTGGGCGTTATGTTGGAAGAAAGTATTGTTTCATTTACTGATTCCGAGGTATCTATAGAATCTTCTGCAGGACCATTATCAAATGATTCCATATTTTCTAGAAGAGTTTCATTATTTGAATCAGGAAAACAACTAGTGCCTTCTAATTCATGACTTTTTTTGGGTTTTTGAATTTCATTTAACTCAGAAGGTTCAGCCTTTGGTATAAGATGTTCTAATTCACTTACGATGTCTTTATTAATGGCGATGTCGCTAATATTATCATTGGATTTTATTTTTGGTTCGAATACATCAGCGAAGATGTCATCATTATCATCTTTAGGTATATTATTTATATTCAGAGTGAGTTCAACGACGGGTTTTCGCGATTTATTTTCCATTTCAGGTACTTCCTCAAAATCATCATTATCACTTGAATCTGAATCATTCTCTCGAATAATTTCCTTGGAATCCGACACTCCTGCCTTTTCAACTGGATCAATATCTATCTCTTCTAGACTGCTGTCTAGTGATATAACGCTTGGTTCAGTATTCTCTACAAATAAAACTGATGCTTGAGTAGACATATCTGTTTCCATCATTACTTCACTATCTTGATGGTCTAAAGCAATATCTTCTTTGTTAGTTTTCTTATAATTATCACCTTCTAGTTCTAGATCTGATTCTTCATCACTAGAAGACAGTGCCACATTATCAACTACCACTGACTTTTCTTTACTTATTTCCTGTATTATTTTGTTTACTTTTGGTGCTTTACCTTTTCTTTTTCCATCTTTTCGAGGTGCAACAATTTCTTCAATAGCTTTGTGAGTGTAATCACTGTATTGCATAATGTAAGCTTTTGCTGTTGATACATCTGGCATTTCTAATTCGCCTTCAGAGTCATCAGCTTCAGAATACTCTGTGTCAGTCAGTACTGACGTCCAGGAATCATCTGTTTTAGATTGGCAGCCGCTAGTATTAGGTTCATCAACACATTCTAAAGACATTTGAATCGCTTTTTGTAAATCATCTTCTAACTCATCTTTAGCAGCAATGGATTCTTCGCTTTTAAGTACAGGATCATTTTCAGGTGTCTCTATACTAGTACTAGTTTGAGGTTTATTTTCTTGCTCTTTTCTTTCTTTAGCTTTTGCTAGAGCTTCTTTGACATTGTTTATAAGTAAATACCTAGTGTTGTTATTGGACGCGATTCGTCGAGTGGGTAGGCTTTCTATTTTTGTATCAATACCTTCTTCATTAAGCAATGATTCCAGATCATTTAGTGACATGCCAACATCACCCATTTCCTTTTCAGTTTCTTCTAAACATTCTTGGACCTTTCTTCTCTTTAGTAATCTCTGCATCTGAATAAGAAGGAATATTTTTTTGAGAGACAAATTTAAGTTTTCTTTTGTGTCCACATTCAAAGACTAGGGTACAAACAGCAATAATAAGTCTTTTGTTTCCAAGTTCCAGATTTTGCCCTTGCTTGTGTTACACAACACTGGTTAAAAGAAAAATTTCATGACTAGGTTATCGGGAAGTGCTCTTTAGGTTTTGGGTCTCTTTGCAAATGTAGTAATCTTTTCAAGTAATCAGTGATCCTATAAGGGCTCCTGGTTTTAACACTAAAAGCATTAAAATTAGAGGTGTAAATTGACAAACTTACTTGGAAATCAGAAAAGTTGTCACTTTTCTTTGGCAGTGTATGGAGCTTCCCCCAAGAATTCATTTTCCTGGTTTCTTTCAGCTCTAGCAGTAAATCATATTTTTCTTTTGCCGGCATGGTTTTGAAATTGTCAGACTGAAGATCAACTGAGTGTAGATCAACAATAGATCCACTGGAGGTGTCTTCTTCATCATCAGATCTACAAAGGACATAACCTTACTTAAAAACAGTCAATTTTTTTTTTAATTATACAAATTATCTTTAAACATACTCAGGTTCTGATTCTTCTTCCTTCTGTGGTAATGCAGGTAATTTAAATAGATCATCATTGCTGGTATCTGCATTATTGTTTTTCTTTGTGGGAGATATTTGCTTTCCTAATAAGCTGCCAATAGCAGTTTTTTTACCAAGCAACACAGCAAGTTCTCTTTTAAGGCGCTCAGACTCTGAGTTGTATTTGTTTTTGCTATCTTGTCGCTTTGCCTAAAACAAATACAATAATTGTCTTATTGGAGCAGTTCTTAAACTATTTATTAATTGTTATCAACAAAATAAACACTTACAATTGTTTCTTTTTTCAATTCAGGAAATGCACCATCAAAGACAAAGATAGGCTTGATTCTGAAGTAAAGCAACTTGCAAAGACGTTGAAAAAGACCTATCAGATGTGCATTAGGAAGCGGCGCACCCTTGGCGTCTTGGTAACCTTTCACAACCTGATGCAACCATATAGAAATATCTGTGGGAAATTTGAGTATTTTAGTTAACAGATTTGCCATTCCAAAATGTAATGATTTGTCAGGTATTTACATATGACGTTATCATACCGACGGCCAATACTTTGTTCTCGAGAACCTCAACAGGTACGGGCTTGCCGGCGGGCTCGACTAGCCGCCACAGGCCGGTGACTCCCATCGCGTGCGATTAAATTCCACACCAGATTTTTTGTTTTACAAACATGCTCAAACTAACTAAATGCATGTATTAGTGTACATAACAGAGGTCGATTCCCACGATATCTCCGGTCAATCGTCGGTCTCTTCCTCACACATTGCAACCTTTTCGCTCCGTGAACTCGACGTATTTATCACACACACAGTTGCAACTGAAATGCTAGAGCTACTGGCGCATCACGTTCATAAATATGTGTTCGGTTCACTACAACGTATCAAATGTTTTACTACGCCGAGACGCCCACTCTTTCCCACACTTTATTTTCTCACGCCCCATGCGTAACCCCACATCCTATCCTATGACCGACCGCCCGGCTGACAGTTCAGTCGGCGCTCCGCAGTCCGCGATTCGACCGACCTCGCTATCATTCCGGCGATTCGTTCGTGCGCGTGCAGTCGACAGCGACAACACGCTTGCACTCCGTTTTATTTAGTCTATGGTCACTCATTTGACAGTTCACTATGTTCACGTTTCTAGCGTTGTCGTATTTAGTACGAAATAAACACAGGCTTTTATAACTTTTTCTAAGTAATATAATAACAGTATTCACCTAATAAACAGACTACTGCAAGGCACAATCGACCTGAACAGTGAAAATAGTAATTTATACTTCGTGGAATGTTGGCCGTACTGTCCGAAAATTTTGGCTCGGAACAGGTGTTTTTGATAGAAATGTGTTGCAGTTCCCATCGTTATTAATTTTTAGTGTCGTGAATAATAAAAAAGTGTATCGATCCGCGTCGTATTAACAACGCGCTCACTCGTATATCGGAAGGGATAGATCGAGTCGTTCGCAAACAGTCGAAAGTGATAAGGAGGGACGCCACTCGGTCTCAAAGGATTGTTTACGCGAGGATGTTAACAACGCCGGCGGGTGATCTCTCGGGCTAGAGTCGCCGCAGCGCATCATGAGTATACGGCTAAGCGAGCAACCGCTGATGAAGTCGGTCAGGCGGTGAGGTGGCGCCGTGGCGAGGATGCCGC
>BHDV01051896.1:140945-179249 GCA_005406045.1 Adoxophyes honmai | reverse complement strand
CGGCGCCGGCGCCTACCGGCCCGAGGAGCGCCGCCTCACGCGCGAGGCGATGGAGCGCTACCTGCGAGACCGCGCCGACATGGTGGTCGTTATCCTGCACGCTAAAGTCGCGCAGAAGTCGTACGGCAACGAGAAGCGTTTCTTCTGCCCGCCTCCCTGCATATACCTGTTCGGGGACGGCTGGCGACTGCGGCGCGAGCGCATGCTGCGCGAGGGCGAGACGGAGCAGGCGGCGCAGCTGTGCGCGTTCATCGGCATCGGCAACTCCGACCAGGACATGCAGCAGCTGGATCTCAACAATGGCAAGCAATACTGTGCCGCAAAAACTCTGTACATATCAGACTCCGACAAACGCAAGCACTTTATGCTATCAGTAAAGATGTTCTATGGTAATGGGCATGATATTGGAATTTTTAATAGTAAAAGAATAAAAGTTATATCTAAGCCCTCTAAGAAAAAACAGTCCCTGAAGAATGCAGATCTGTGTATTGCCAGTGGGACGAAAGTTGCTCTGTTTAACCGACTGAGGTCACAAACGGTATCTACCAGATATTTGCATGTTGAAAATGGGAACTTCCATGCATCATCTACTCAGTGGGGTGCCTTCACTATCCACCTGCTGGATGACAATGAAAGTGAATCGGAGGAGTTTGCAGTGCGGGATGGTTATGTCCATTATGGGTCCACAGTAAAACTGGTGTGCTCTGTTACTGGCATGGCTCTCCCAAGGCTAATAATAAGAAAGGTAAGTTATGATCTGCTTTAAAAAGAATAACAAAAATCCACTAAAATTCAAATGGGTGGATACATTTTGACTGACAATAATTCAACTTTAGTACTCAATCTTTTATTCATATTAGCGAAATATTGTAGAAATTTTGGGTCTTTAAGAAGCTGTAGAATGCCACATTTCGCACAATTAAATTAAGGTTTAAAATTAGGTAAAAGGAATGTATGTGGTATAGGTAATAGCAACAGGTTGCTGGCTTGCATACCTCAACTAATTTTTTAATCACCTCTACATCATCCGTAGAAGAAATTAAGAAATTAAGAGGTGAAGTTTTAAATGTGATGCAGTGTGGATATTTCTAATCTAATAATAGTTATATCATAATGGTTATATCATACGTCAGGCTATTTGCTGAGGTGTCTTGGTTACTGTTCATGATTACAACAACATTGATCATTCAGTTCCAAATCTGTAATAATAAAAAAATGCTATTTTTTTTTATCTGTTTTGTTGGCTAATATGGGTTAACCTTTTAAATGTTAAGAAATATGGAGAAAACCTATTAAAACAAGTATAACAAATTCTTTTTAATAGTCCATATAACTAACCTAATAAGATTTTGTTTTCATTTTAAGAACCATCCCAAAACAACCAGCTGTTAAATGAAAAAAAAATAGAAAGAAATGGTTTTCCCCACTAAAAATTGAGAGCTTAATTTAATCCAATAATGTGAAAAACCATGCAAAAGTTAGTTTTGTATCTTCATACTACTCAATATGGCCACAAACATGACCAATTTTCTTTCAATAGTTACTCATGATCTCTAGTGGAAACAATTTTTTGTAAAAAAAAAAACATCACTTTTAAAATATTTTTTAAGTATGAAATTATGCAAATAATCCATTAGTAAATAATTTCAGTAACAAAATCAATACAGGTATTTTATGTTGCATAGACCTGCATCAAACCAACTTGCCGAATATGTAATGCAAAGTCAACCATATCAATTAACTTTGTATATTTACTGAAACTCGCTTAAAATGAAATATATGGATAACTCCTTTTAAATTGACTTGTAGTAGTCATGGTTTTACCTATATCACATGTTGTGTGCTCTGCCTATTTGGTAACACAGAGTGTTAAAGTGGGAAATCGAGTTTAGCTCGATATGTTCGCGCGAGCAGATTAATGCTGCAACTCCAAGATAAAGATCTTCAAACTGGCCCGAAACATGTTGGTCGAAACTTGATCAAAGACACGAGTTATCAATATACATATTTAATTATTAGTTTTTACATGCACCAAACTTCTGATATATGCAGAGGTTAAAATATTACCATCACGTTTTACCATCTGGTTACCCTGAATTTGCTAGATGTGGCACTGGATTTTTGAATCCATGTGCTCTGCCTACCCCTCATGGGAATACAGGCGTGAGAATATGTATGTATGTATGTATGTTAAAATATTAGTGTATTTCTACCTGACACAATATCCTGTGTACAATGTACCCGGAATCCAACTTGGCAAGATTTTTAGTAGTGGTGTTAATTTTACGCATTGATTTTTCTATGGAAAACCTGCACACTGCTTAAAATTTTGACACGTTAAATGCCAGGACTACACACAAAACACTTTATTAACAAAACCATGAGTACATGACCAGTTCACATTACAGCATATTATTAAATTTAAAGTTATTTAAAAGAGGTATAACAGTTACTCTACAGTTGCGTATGCGTGAGTATTCATGAGTCGCCTCGTACGACACCCTTAAAAAAAAAGAGAGGTAATAGGAATTAATACTGGGTTAAAACTATGTAAATCTAATTAGTCCGTTAGTTACATTATCGAAAAATAGGACACGTGTTTTTTTTAAACCAATTAAACATCGACAAATGTACAAATCATCAAATCGGCGTGACTTCATGGCGTGGTAAAAATTTTACCTTATAGTAACGTCGCACGAAAGTTTCAAGTGATGTATTATCGTTTTTTGTTGGTCAAAAAAAAAAAAAAGTTTAATATTTTTTGGAAATCTATCGGACTAATTAGTTGTTTTTAGTGTTCTATCCAATAGCTGGCAACACCACATGGGTCCAACTAATTACCGACTTTCCGCCCCTTAGGTGGACAAGCAAATGGCGCTCCTAGAGGCAGACGACCCGGTGTCTCAATTGCACAAATGCGCGTTCTACATGAAGGACACAGAACGCATGTACCTCTGCCTCTCTCAAGAGCGCATCATCCAGTTCCAAGCCACGCCGTGTCCTAAGGAGCCCAATAAGGAAATGATCAACGACGGCGCCTGCTGGACTATCATTTCCACGGACAAGGCTGAATACCAGTTCTACGAGGGCATGGGTCCGGTCAGGTAAGATCCTAGTCATTTTTATAGACTTGTCCAACTTCTGAGGAGCTAGTTACTGGATTCTAGCGAGTTGTCGCGTTCTGCCTATACAGTCGGCCAAGAAATTGGTCGATCCCCATAAGATCGATGTTCATTTTAACCTCATGTCACGAGATCGAATTCCCTTTGCTGTAATATTGTGACAGTGACAATAGCTCCCTTATCATTATTGTATTTAAGTCACGTCATCACAAAAAAAATGTTAAAAGTGGTAGATCATTTTCTTGGTCGACCGTACTCGTAGATCCCGTGGGGATCGTAATAGGGGCTAAAACACAAAACACAATTTCACTAAACAGCTTAGCATCTTGAGGTCGGCTTAACATTTCCGTCACATTCGCGATTTACTTTAATTTGCCAGCTAACCGCAAGTCGTCGAAATACCAAAGACATCTAGGAGTATTTCGTGTATTGCAACCATTTTTTATGTGTGGAAAATACGCCTTATGCATCCCCCGGCTCGAAGCAGCTTGGGGGTATGAGGAGCTCTCCCACATAAGGTGTTGATGTTGATACCCTTTAAAAACCACGCGAACTCTTCATAGACAGTTGTGCAGAAGGTCCGGGAACCCCTCTGGATACGTCCTACCCGGAGTAGGGCTCCTTCGAGGTGGCTCCGTGCAATGGGGTTCGGGATTCCTCGCCCCTCACTTATGCTATTGGGTGCAGACTTGCCGCTATCGGTTCCTCTCTGAAAGCTGAGTTGTAACGAGCGCTTGTAACCCTAATAACCCTTCTACTAACTCTATTGACTAGTTTTTAGGGTTCCGTAGCCAAAGGATGATAACGGGACCCTATTACTGAGACTTCGCTGTCTGTCCGTCTGTGACCAAGCTGTATCTCAAGAACCGTAAGAGCTAGGCAATTTAAATTATCAGAGATGATGTATTTCTGTTGCCGCTATAACAACAAATACTAAAATCAAAATAATAACAATAATTAAGGGGGGCTCCCATAGAGAAAAGGTTTTTTTTTCTGTTTTTGGTTTTTTTACCTTTTGGCTTGGGACTATATTTGTTACGTTATAGTAAAAACTTGAAAGACGCCTCCAGTAGCTGACTGGGTAGGTAACATGCTATGATCCACTTCTAATGACTTCACGGTAAGCGACGGATAGAACAGATAATTACTGCTGCTCTAGTCTCTTTGAACTGTTGTAGGCTCATCATGACTTATTAATGCGCTTCACGCCCACGCCAATTAAAATATTTTCAAGAAACGATGCAGGCCAATCAATACTTAAGCTGACGCTCGGCGACTGCACGTAGTATTGCAATGTATCTATTTAAATAGGTAAACTTAAGTATGAAGTGTTTTCCCATCATGTTTGCGCTGTTAATAATATTTAGTCTGCTACATTGTCATTTGTTACATGTACTTATTTTTAAACCATTTTTTTTATTCAGACTAAAACATTCACATGTCACTCTGCAATATCACGTTTGACCATCTGGTTACCCTGAAATTGCTAAACGTGGCACTGAATTTTCGAATTCATGTGCTCTGCCTACCCCTCTTGGGAAAACGGGCGTGACAATATGTATGTATGTATGTAAAACATTTTACTATGTTTACTTGATCAATTTCTTAAAAAATAACGTATACGTTCAAATGAAAAAAATGTCTAGAAATTCTTAGGTCTTCTGAAACATTAAAAATCATTTATCTTCTCTGTCTCATATCCGTGACTTGAGCTTTCGCAAAAGTCCTGACTTACGCCCGTTTTTACAAATCGCGATCAAGCAACACATCAATAAGTTTGTAACAATAGTTTCAATTGTTCATGGATTGTCACTCGGGTCATCGCCGCACCCTCTGCGCGGAGTTACCCTATTACAAGCTTTTGGCCGTTCGACAGGCGTTGATGGGGCCGGAATGGCTGCTTGTTTGTTTTTGGCAAGTTCGTTCAAATTGTAACCAATGTTAAATTAGGTCAGATAAAAATACTGTCTTAATATATTTTTATTGAGAACAGGTTAATAATTCAAAAAAGCTTGACCTCCAATAATCTTCGGTCAATCTCTGCTAATTGTAGATACGTTATAAGCGTAATGTGTATCACGTAACGTAGAATCACTTTTAGACTACGGGATTGGGGGGTAAACGTAAACGTCTTCTCTAAATATGTTCCAATTTCAAACTCAATAAAGACCTTTTTTTAAGTGGACTAATGACCGTCAGTAGCCATCACGAGGCATCCTAAACGTCCGCTCGCCCGGCCCGCGGTCCCACGCCGCATTGTCACCGCCACATGCGTCCCGATCTTTCCCATGCCTAATTACGAAAACATCGCGCTGCTCCCACGCTCTGTATCGTATTTACACTGCACTGATATTAAACTTTTCACCGTTAAATTATGTAAATAGAGATATTTTGAAAAATAGAGCCCTAAAAGAAACATCAGTTTGTTTTTTTCAAAAATACTGCTCTCCATCGTCAGAATGTGGCGAGGAGGATAAGCCAGCGTCGAATTAACGTGGTTTTATTAATTCACATCCATGAATAAAAAGTCTTAAAGCTTTGAACTTTCTTGAAGTTACGACTCCAAATCTAAAAGTAATCGTGAATTGGCCAACGTCGTGCCTTACGTTACTAACAGTTAGGTACATACATATGCAATTTGGCTTTCTGGTAGTGCTCGTCTTGAATTTTCTAGTTGAGATCACGGGAAAACTAACGCGCATACAAGATATAAGCCCCAGGCAAGGCACGATGTCGGTCAATTCACGTTTGCTGATTACGGAATTCCTTGATTGCTTTTAGATTTGGAGTCGTTACGGCAAGTACAAAGCTTTTCATATGCTGCAAAGCTTAGGATTAAGCGGATTGATTCTACAAGTTTGGCTGTTTTACTGCTCGACAATAGTTTTATTGTCCAACGGTAATACACCCAAGCTTACAGAATCAGGCCTCTTGCTGCTACAGTCCTTAAAATGCGTGGTTCTTCCGACATCTTCCATGCACGCACGGATGGTGACGAATAGTAGGGTCAGCGTCAAAAGTAAGTGATAATTTTAGTATGGAATTTGACGTAACTCAGTACTAAAATTGTCAGTTACTTTTGACGCTGACTGTACCATAGTGATGCCTCGTCTCCTGAGTCGTCCAGTAAAATTGCGATTTTCTAGTATAAAGACATCAGTAGGTTAGAGATATTTACAGTTATAAAAACATTTATTTATGGTGGGTACATTTCCTGAGCATAGAACTGGACCTATTTTACAACCTTTTTCGAAGCAACCCAACCTCTCTAGACTTACGAGGCAGAATAACAACAGAAAACAGTTGAGTTTCCCAATAAAAAAGGTCCACCTTTGGGCGTTCTGTCGCACAATGCCGGTTTTAACACTTACCAGCGCCCTGGGCGCCGAGATTTCTATTGCGCCCCTCAACTAAGAGCAATAGGTTATAGGGGTTCATGTTTTACCCGGCGCCCTGGGCAGTCGCCCAACCGCGCCCTACCTTAGGGCTTGTACACGAAACCGCGATGCGATGGGATGCCGCACTGCAGGAAATAACCATGCTGACTGCTGCCATATGAAGTTATTAAGAGGATAGGAGTCGCACCACTTCTCCATACAAACGTAGTTCCCTGTTTTCTCTCTGAATATTTTTTTTTCATTAAATTTGTATCTGTTGTGGCTATGCCCCTATGATTTGCTTTTATCGATATTTTAAATAATAATAAAAAAAAATTGGAATATCGATAAAATCGAATCATAGGGGCATATCCACAACAGATACAAATTTAATTAAAAAAAATTTTGCTCTAATGTCATTATTCAGGGATTCTCCTATCCTCTTAAGAACAAATCCCGGCAATTTGATTCTTTACTTCCTGCGATACGGCATCGCATCGCGGTTTTATGTGAGAGCCCTTAACGCCGCTACTGCTGTCGCTATCCGTTGCTGTAGCCAGGGATCGAATACCGGTATTATTTTCATACATTTATACCGGTATTTAATTTCGGTATCTCAGTTGTTTTTGTATGTTATTGGATTTTTTTTCATTTAATGTCGTACTTTTGGAGGCTTACCTAAATACTATCTAGGAATACCAAGCTAAAATTTCAAATTAAAGGAGATATTTAAGTTTTTAGTAATACCGGTAACGATCCCTGGCTGTAGCGATATTCTTGTCCGCCCAGGTCGCCCGTGACGCCCGTGCCTCTGGTCCACTCGCTGAACCTGAACGGCGGCGGCGACGTGGCCATGCTCGAGCTGGCCGGGGACAACTTCACGCCCTCCTTGCAAGTGTGGTTCGGCGACGTGGAAGCGGAGACGATGTACCGCTGCGCCGAGTCGATGCTGTGCGTTGTGCCGGACATATCCCAGTTCCGCGGCCAGTGGCTGTGGGTGCGACAGCCTACGCAGGTTAGTGTTATTAAGAACCCTACTACTCTATCTTCTGCAGGTCGCTATTGATCAGTTTTAGTTACTTTTGTTGCTAGTTGCAAATGATGTTCGGCGGCTTGGCAGCTAGGACCCGAAGCAGTTAATCCACAATTTTAGTACGTGAATGCGATCTTGACTTGTAACGGCAATGAGAATGTATGATTCTATTTTAGTTAGTTGGATGTTGGAAAAATATTGGACATGTATTTTTTGTTTTATCAAATAATAAAAAGAACTCAAAGGTATCATCGAACTTCCTGTGTGAAGGGCTTGTGGCGTCACAACTAGATAAAAATTGTACTATGAAGTGACGTCTCTTGAATCTTCTAAGCGTTGTATTCTCATATTTTTTTGTTTGTGAAACAAAAGAAATTCAATGTTTTTTAGTAATCTTATGGACTAAACAATTTTTTTCAGTCGTCTTGCCTATTCTCGTATATTGATTAAAATTTCTCACCAATTTACAATACGTGTTAAAGTGTTAATAGATTAAACCGGCGCCGCCGACGATGCTGTTCCACACTTTTTCCTATAGAACAATCGACGAGTAATGATCCCTGGGACACTGACAATAATAATCACGATACAACCTTGTAGCGGCGTCACCGTTACATTGAAATCGAACCGTAGGCGTTTAAAAATTACGTTTATTTATTTTAGGTAGATTTATTTCATTACAATGATATTTCGATGGAATTATAACAATTCTTAACATTTACAAGGAATTATCTCAACCAGAATTTACGTTTACGTCTTGCAAAAGTTACTTCGTTTGGAAGACATCGACTAATGTGGAAAAATATCGATAAAAAAATGTCGATAAAAATGTCGATAAGTTGAAAAGAATGTACACAAAATACACTAAAGTAGTACACTTTCCGTCTTCGATTTATAATCATTTAAGTTGTCTGCAATGCGAAATGCCGAAAAGACTACGTAAAACTGTACTCAACAGTGAAACGCTGGAGTTTGTGGTGCGCTTGCGAGATCATTTTGCTCGCGAGCAACAAAATGGTGGACCTTTGTTGCCAATTGAGAACGTACGCGACCGTGTTGCTGATGCTCTGGGAATCGGAAAGGCTACCGTCTCCCGAATTACAAAGGAGAAGTTCGGCAAATCCTCGATGGAGAAGAACATACTCTCATCTCCAAAGAATAAGAAACATAACAGGGCATACCCCGTAACCCATCCCGATGACTTCGATGTGGCTGCGAATGCTGCGATACGGAATCATATTTACGCCAACTTGCAAATATTGACGATATTTAATGAAACTCCAATGAATAACAAAGACATCCACCATTTTTCCTACCGCCGCAAAACTTAAACTGAGATTTTTGAGATAATTTCGCAAAACAGTTTATCTCCTCATTATTTTATCGCCCTGCATTTTTAATAATAACCGTACTCAAACTGATTTGACTATGCCAATAGATGCACAAAGATATCATAAATAGAGGGATTTTAACAAAAATTTAAAACAGTTACCGGCCAAATTTTTGCTGGTAATAATAAGGATTTTGTAAAAAAACTTTTCGGTACGGTACGGGCCTTACATAAATGACCTGATTCACAAAACGAAAGTTTGTTTACTGGGTAAAATTATCCGATAAGGAAATGAAATGGGTCCATTTCTATTTTTGGAAAATTTAGGTTTTTTTAGTTTTTAATTTATGCCAAAAAAATTAAATCACTTCAACGACAACATAACAAAACTCCTTCGTCTTTAATAAAGTTAAGTTCCATCGACACGCCCCATCACTAACGTGAACTGTCATGGCTCATGTCAGGGATCATGTCTCGCCGATTGTCCTATAGTAACTTTACCATGAGAACTTAGATAAAAATGTGCACCTGTTTGATGCACACTGGGGTGTAAAAGTCGCGTCTTGTATTTATTTGTTTTTGGTTTGCTAGAATTTCTGTTGTCGACAATATCGACAATTCGACATGTTATTTATTGGAAACTAGAAACCAAGCAGGTGGCCGAAGGCCGTACTCGGTAAAGACTGGTCTTATACTTAAAAAGAAGAAATTAAACCTGTCGTTTGAGCTAATTAGGCATTGGTAGAAACAGTCTGAAAGTCCTAACATCGACTGTTGGTTCACCACACGCGATCTTCTCAATTCTAACTAACTTATTAATCTTGCTGAACACTGTTTCTTGTTACTAACAACTTTAGTGATCGACGGCACGCTATTTAATAGGTTTTATGAAGTTTGTAGTTTGACGAAATTATAAATTATTACTACGACTATAATTTTTTTTTTTTAGTACTCACAAAAACGGTAAGACCAAAGAAAAAGTTTATTTTGTTTACTAATTAATACAATCAGCAACAGATATTGCCACATTGAAAGCGTCATAAATATGCCTTAATATTAAGACAATAAGAGCGTGTTGGTAAACATATTTTGGCGCTTTGATCGAGTAGATAATGTTTGTGTCGGAGTAAATAAAATATACCTATATGCAAATGTCCTTTAAGATAGCTTTTTATAGGTTTCCTGGTGATGTTGCAAAGTCAAATTTAAATGTTAAAGTCTATAAAGCAGCACCGTTTTCCGTGTATTGTCGGGTTGTTAGAGGAGACTAGTGAATGAAATAGGTTAAGGTATATGTTAGTTAGGCCAAGTTTCGGTGACCGTCTAGCAACCTGTCACTATGATACTTGCAAACTTAAAACTTAAAAAAAAAACACGAACTATTTCAAGTAATGGTTTTGTCCAATACGTTTCGTGTGCTCTGTCTTCTTAGAAATACAGACGTTAATTAAGTATACTGTATCTAAGTATGTATAAAGCCGAACATATTTAGCTACTGATCAAAAGCTACGGTGTACATTTCATGTCCTAACGTCAAGTTATCTAGACTTTAACCTAAACCATAATGTAAATATCCACGCCACACAGCCCTTGGTTCCCGCGGCAGTTGTTCTGTTTACTAGCGATCTATTACGACGTCACGGGATCCCGTTCCCACGCGTGACGCTCGCTCATAATCGACGGCGGATCGGCGCGCGCGCAGAGTGAACTAAAGGAAAATACCGACACTTTTAAATAAATAAAGCAAATTGTAGTATGGAATTACGATTTAAGAATCAAGGCATGTTTTATTATGTATTTAAGTCGTAGGTTATTGAATGACGTATAAGTTGGTTATTGAATTACTCAGATGGCAAAAATGTCCTCTGTGCATTTTTGACATGTTTTTAATACTGCTTTCTGCTAGATTAAGACTGATTAATTAAGAGTGTTTTCTTTCCGGCTTCCCTGGCCATGTTAGCCACTTAAAATATTAATGTCGTATTTTAGTTCGTGGTTTGGTTACTACAGACATATTATGACACGTAGAAATCCCTTCGCTATGCCGCGCGTGGCATAGCAAATATAAGCTATAACGTCAAACATTCCAGATTTTTACTCATATTTACGATTAGCTGTGCCCGCGACTCCGTCCGCGTGGAATAGTGAAAAATTTTCCCCGTTTTTTTCCCACATTTTCCACTATTTCTTCGGTCCTATTGGTCGCAGCGTGTTATATAGCCTAAAGCCTTCCCCGATAAATGGTCTATCCAACACAAAAAGATTTTTTTAAATCGAACCAGTAGTTCCTGAGATTAGCGCGTTCAAACAAACAAACTCTTCAGCTTTATTATATTAGTATTGATTGTGTGATTTAATCACGTAATTTTAATTTTAAATTGATTTAAAAATGTCGGTATTTCAACCGCGTGCTTTTGACGGTCTGCTTGTGACCACGGCCGTTGTAACGCGGCAGAAACGTCAGTGTAATAGAAACTATACTAAAAATAAAAATAACATGATGAAGTTTCCCTTAGCGGTAAATAATTATAAGTTAACGGGTTATCGTACAAGTGCTTAGTCCCAGCTGCCGCCGCCCTTGCCGGCGGTGGGGACAGTTTTTTACGTTGTAACGTAACAAGGCCGTAGTATAATATCCTGTATCTACTTTTTAGGAAATCTATGATGTTGTCATCCTGTGTGGTGTCGAGTTTTGAATAACATCTCTCCATTTCTTTCATGCAATAAGTGACTAAAAACGTAGGTTTATGTGTGTTTTAAGCGATAGGCTAGTAATCTATCACTATTGTACTTACTTCTTTCAACTATGTTTAAACTGAAAATTATGCTAAATGTGGCTAGGAAACGTGAAATAGTCGTAACCGTGAGTGTTGTGACTATTGATGTTTCGTGTGCTCTGTTTACCCCCACCCAAGCCATTAGGGCAGCGGTTCTCATACTTTTTTGGCGACGGAACCCTTTTGGAACGTAAAATACTTTATGGAGTCTTTCAAAAAAACAACAGTTTAAAAGTGTATTCTTTATTCATCGGTGCTTCCGTGTATACGCCGCTCTATAGTCCCCGACTGACTGTCTAAATTCTATAGACACAAATTGTTTACAAAGCGCGGCTAACAGGCGTGTCCTCTGCTTCAGGTTCCAGTATCGCTGGTCCGCAACGACGGCATCATCTACGCCACGGGGCTGACGTTCACTTACACGCCGGAGCCCGGCCCGCGGGCCGCCTGCGCCCCAGTGGACGACGTCATGCGGCCCGAGGCGGCCTGGCCGGACCCGCATCACCTGCAATAGCCACGGCCCACCGGTGAGCCCTGTAGCTTAGTAACAGTGCCTGTAGGGACCAGGATAGATGCCCCGTTAGTGACAGTGCCTATAGGGTAGGACCGGGCCTGCGCTCCGGTGGATGACGTCATGCGGCCCGAGGCGGCCTGGCCGGACCCGCATCACCTGCAATAGCCACGGGCCACCGGTGAGCCTTGTAGCTTAGTAACAGTGCCTGTAGGGACCAGGATAGATGCCCCGTTAGTGACAGTGCCTATAGGGTAGGACCGGGCCTGAGCCCCGGTGGACGACGTCATGCGGCCCGAGGCGGCCTGGCCGGACCCGCATCACCTGCAGTAGCCACGGCCCACCGGTGAGCCCTGTAGCTTATTGTTAGTAACAGTGTCTGCGGGGACCAGGATAGATGCCCCGTTAGTGACAGTGCCTATAGGGTAGGACCGGGATAGGCTTACGCCCCGGTGCACGACGTGATACGTGATATGGCCGGACCCGCATCACCTGCAATAGCCTAGGGGCCTAACGGTGAGCCCTGTAGCATACAGACCTGTAGGGGTGTAGGGTAGGACTAAGATAGTTGCCTCACATTGTGAAATCACTTTGTACATCTAAAAAGAAAATTTCATATGTGCCAAGCATTGGCAATTTTTGCAGACCTCTAAATTTTGGAACAACTATCCGGAATAGTTGCCAAAGTAAGCCTAAGGGAGTAGTTTAGGATAGATGGCCCATCGAAAAAGAGGCCATCTACCTCGCAAAATCTTTGATCACATCTGGCCTTCCCATGCAATCGCAGAGACATGCCACATTGTCAACTTAGTTGTAGTTGCAGTCTTTGGATAGATAAATAAAATAACATGATTCATTCGCGAAACTAGATTCATTGAAATCGAGGCAACTACACTCCCGGGGCATCTATCCGCGTTTTACCCTACTATTCGGCAAACAACTTGGCACGATCTTAGAGAGAGAGATTAAATTCGCGCAGCGTTTTTCCCGGGTAAAAGCGAAGCGCGAATTTACTTTTTAAAATCGTGTCATCTAGCTTGCCGCGGACTACCCAGCTTTATTAGCGCCGGACTGACGAGGACGTGACGTTCCCAGTGTGCCTAACGATAAAATAATTATGTTTATTTACGAGATTACTGTTACACCAAAACGCTATGATAAGGTTCAGCGACGACATCGGCTGAGGTCGTGCTAGTGTTTAATGGTCGGCAGCTTTTCTGCCTTCGAGTTAACACGTTTATGGAAAGACGATTGCTTTTGCATTTTGGCGAAGGTAAGGTTAGCCGGTGCAGATGCCTGGCGGCATCGTGGTAAACTTGCGCTCGCATTGGACCGCAAATAAAGTACATTACTCGGTTGCTGCCTAATGCTGGCGGGTAAATAATAAGACATTACAAAAGACGTAAGAAAATAGTGACGTTACGTAGACCGTGCTTATTTTAAAACAGTGTAATCGCTTTTGCATCAGGAAGCTAGTTCCTATACTGGCGTTAAATGTTATGCCAATAAGATAGCAATTTTCGAAGTGTATCGAAACGTGGAAGGGATCTCTTTGCTCTTAGATTTGTTTCGTCGGGGCCAAATAGCTGTAAATCCATGACAAGTCATTGAGTTTGTATTTTATTACGATTTCGATTAGTATTACGTTATTTTAGTAGTTTTTGTCGGGAGGTAACGAGATTGTATGTGTGCGCTGCGCTTTTTACTGGAGCCAGGTTTATCTTGGCTGGCTCTGGGGGTCGCAGGACACGAGATTTATATACAAAGAAATATGAATGTGAAGCCAAATAAGACCACTTAGGTATTAATGTTTTGTGAATACTTAATGTCTTTTTGCACAATCTGTATTAATTCAACTATACTATGTTATAGATACTACATTTTTTTGTCAAACTAAGCTTTTCTCAAGATGCCGTCATCATTGTAAATTGCTTGACACCCTTTAAGAATGGGTTGATTTGCTCACACTACTTGTATTTAATCGATTTTTAAGATTTTGCAAACGAACCACAATTTCATGTTATGCTAGAAAATTCTAAGACTTGTATTATTTAGGTACCTAGTTATGTTGTAATCTATTTGAAATTATTTGCACAATTACCTAATTGCTCGAGTTGGTCCAGAGCAATTTAACTAAGCAGATAAGGGTAGCGACGCGCGTGTATCATAACCGAGACTTTAAAGAACAAATACATAGATAGGTAAGCTAGCTTTAGTACATAGTACAGTTTTCGTATTGTTTTATTGAATACAAATTTGAAATTATATTTATTTTAATCAAATCTAATTTTGTAGGAAACTTGTGGTTTTGAAATTTTTGATTGGATGTGTATTATTAAGCAAAAGTGTGATTTCAAACATTCCATATGGAAAGTGTAATATTGAAGTACAAAAAATAACAATATTTTTGTAGCACAACATTTGAGTATCAAAATAATTTAATGGAATTGGTCAAGTTGCAGTATTACGAATACGTTAGTATTAGAAATTGGTAAATAACGCGCCGTAATTATGTCGTCAATTTGTATGCAGAATCGAGAATGTTTAAAAACTGTTTACTGGTGAGTTTTTATCGTTTTACATTTGGTAATTATATATATTGAAATGGGAAACGAACTGCTCGTGTATAATGTTATAAGTACCCTATATGAATCGAAGGTATTGGAGCGGTGAATTTGAAATATGAATATTTTTAATAAAACTGAATTTGAATAAGAACAGCCTTTTATTCCGCGGCGGGCGCCGGCGGTGTACTGTTATTTTCAACTCTCCCACGAGTTCGCGCGGCGGCGAATTAATTCCGATTGTCTAAGTAATCTAATTAAAGCGCTGAGGTCAGCCGTAATTATGAATCGGCGTTAATCGAGGAATCAGTGCGGCGTCTGTGGGAACGTCTTCAAAAAAGTCTTCACATGATAATAAGCGTCTTCCCCCACATACCGTTCCGCTCCGCCGGGGCTGACCTCAGATAATTATCATAAGTTTATACCCATTCGCCATTGTTCGTGGCTGAGATTCAGAGTAACAAACAGACTAATATTTATGAGGAACACGCGATTTTCCGGGGTTCGTTGAGCACCTAAAGGCCTTCAGGCGAGGGGGTAATTTTCCCATTACGCCGCCCGCTGCCAGCGAAGCAATTAATTGGATGCACTGCTATGGTGTAATAATTAATTGAAAGCATTTAACGCACTATTTTGTGTTGTTAACTGTTGATTTGAAGATAAAGCTGGAATGGTAATATTGACAAGCGCAAGTCGTATTACAAAATTGGAAAAAAATCATCTGGCTCAATGGGCTTACTGCTAAAAGGTTTGAGCCAATTTATGTTGAGTATCTATTATAATTCTCGGATTGATCGCTTTGATGAAAAGGTTCTGACTTGGTCTTGCGTGCTGCCCGGCGACTGACATCCGTGTCTTGACTATATCATCAACACTAGTCTTTCCGAGTATCCTGCCATGCAATCAGTGACGGCGACCGACGTCACACAAGAGATGCGTGAACATAATCGAGCAGCAGACAAAAGATCTCACAAAACCTCGGTCTCACAGCCTTTCGTCAACACATAATAATTGTAAGTACTGGGCTTTCCAGTATCCTGCTGCTTAATTAATCGTTTCCGAGCCTGCGATTGTTAGCAGAGTCAAGAGTTATATTATTTTTAATTGGTTTCCATATCCGGTTGTCATATTCTAGCTAGATGAATGAAATCCTGAACGCGAATTTCAGCAAGCGCAAGGTGATTTCTCATGTTTTAAGTTTCATGTAAGTATATGTACTTACGGTGTATGTTATCTCGTTTAAAAACTGTAGTCCCTTCAAAGTTCCTGAAAGCTTGCAGAAAATTATGTTTCGCGACACTCAACTTCGTTGCTCCAAAGAATTTGTTGTAGCTATTATTAAAATTACTACAATATTTAAGTTTTTCTGCTGTCACTTCCTTGGTTGGTGACTCTAAAGAGATGGTTTTGCGTGTGTCAGTATAGTGGTCGTCAATTAAATTTATAAGATTTTAAGTGGTGGGTATAAGTTCCCCCATCGTTTTTTCCGGTAAACCCACGAACTCACCCCCACCACTTGCAATATTTCCAATTTTATCGTAGTATTCTTATTTTTATAAAATCTGCTGACAAATCTTTTTTTTGTCATTTCTGAACCGCTATTCTGGGTTGTATGTAATTTTGCGCAAACGCTGGAGGCACGCATGCTCTCTTTGCACCGTTAATTACAGCAGAGTTAACCTCTCGTGGCGTGACTGCACCCATTATTGTCATCAATGACGTGCAAGAAATCATGACGACAGAACGAGCGTAACCATTCATTCATAACCAGAAAAAACGCATCCTGCTACATAATTGACGGGGAAAACTGATAATCAACTACTATCCTTATCCGAACTATCCCGGAACTAACCTAACAGAATCTTGGTCATTTACCCGTGTTAATTAAGTGCCTAGGTGGGGGCTGTGAGAATGCAATGTGTACACAATCGGATCATTGTCTGCTTTTTACATTCTGCCAGCTTGATCTATGGTGCCGAGATATGCAGAGTGTGGGAACGAAGGTGCTCGCCTTCTTCAACATGTCATCCAACTACCGTGGGAGCACCGGAAGAAGCCGACATCAAATTAGCAATTAAAATATTTTTATATTCGTTTGTTTCAAAACTTAGATTTAAGATGGTTTGATAGTGAGATAAGATCGTTTGAGCCGGAGCTTGGCCGGTTCTCCTCTTAGGGGACGCGAAGAGGACAATGACGTAAGGAACGAAATAATCGCAGATAACATAAGCTATAATGGAATCTAAATACTACTTGATACAATGATCGCTGTGCATTAGAAGTCTGCAGGGCCCATAACCTGAAGATAAAGGTAAATGCACTGAACAAGGATACCCATGCACACACTGTATAAGAGATTCAAAGTCAAAGCAGTGGGAAGACAATTTGTCAATTGTCCAAAAAATAATCCGTAACAGCTAGGTCTAATCTTTAACTTTAGATCTAGTTTACACCGTGAAGTTCTGACATTTCAGAGGTATACTTCGATGTCACCATCCAGCGCTGCTACTCGTCACGCGTTTTTTCGTCGGATTATTATGTCGTCTAACGTCTACCACAGCTATTTCCTTTATCTGTCGTAAGAACGACTAAAGAAAGGTTTAGGTGTGCTTTACGCGACAGGCTAGCAACTTATCACAATTATACCTACTACTTAAAATGTCTAAAATTATGACAAAAGTGGCTAAAAAACACGAAATACGTTGCGTGATCTGCTTACCTGTACCTACCTCATGGTCACATGGAAATACAGCTGCGATGTTTAATGTACCTATGTATGTATACATTGCCTATGCCTATACCTACATACATACTTAAGTTTATTCTTTCTAACAGAGTCAGGTAGCAAAATACACTATTCGACATCGAACTTGGTTAAATTTTAAGTAGTAGTACAACTATTCGGCAAGATTTTAAGAAGTGGGGGTAAGGTAAGATAACTCACTTCTTAAAATCATGCAAAGTTTGATGCTGAATAGTGTACTCAACATTGTGGATTGTGGGTACCTACGCAGTAAGTAGTATTTGCTTTAATTTTTTAGTCGGATTTTTTTCTAACTAAATTCGAGGGACTTTAAAGCGATTGTAAGAATATGTATTTCTTTATAATTGTTTTCAATGCGGCTTGGCAGTAAAACAGCGCTGCATACAGCAATGCATTAAATGCCTTTTATATCATATCTAGACACAACAATAGTAAGCAACTAATACTTACGTACATATGTATAGAGACAATATTTCCGTCAAGTGAAGATTAGCTGTGATTGCGGCCGTTTCCTTCGTCTTGAATAAGAAATCATTGTTATATGAGCAATTAAATCTCACACCCGTGATGCAAAGGCTTGGTAATCTATTGTCGCGATGTTAGATCATCTTGGCCTGACGGAAGTATAAGGCTCGTCCGCTAATAAACAGTCACAAATACTTTGTACCTACTTGCCATGATCATCGTAAACATCAGTGGCGACATTTACATGCCATTGCTAACACAGACTTTCGGGACGAGGAGAGCTAGCCATGGTGTAGCTTTACCGAGTTTTGAGGTGCGGATTTTCTAGGAATTACTTAGAAGGCTAGACAGTAAGGGACCTGAGTAAAAATGTCATAATTTCTGCTGATTTCCTGTCACTTTTCCAGATTACCTAAACTATATACCTACCTAAAGTATGAAAGTAAGTATGCTCAAGTGCCAAGTACCTACCTATCTAAAATATCTATGGGTACACAATTTTCAGTTACTGTCTGTACGAATTATTACGAAATACGTAAAAGTAGTCATTGATAAAAGTATTCGTATACAATACATATTTGTACTTTAGGTGTAAGTACTGTATGGTGAGAATTAGTGAACCACTAATACTGGTTGGCACCTAAAATCCAAACATATATTATCTTAATCAAGGACCATAGGATACAAGGATACACTTGGTACCGATTTGTAGGATCCTTCTTTACTTATCTTATGGATAAAACACTTATTTATTATTATTATTATCTAGCCTGGGTCGGTATCCCACTGCTGGGCAAAGGCCTCCCCCCCATGTCCTCCATTCCTCCCGATTTAGAGCGGTCTGGGGCCAGTCGCCGAGAAATACGTCTAGGTCGTCCCGCCATCTCCGTCTGGGTCTGCGAAATTGCAATGTCAAATGTGTAAAATTCCAATGTCTTATCCATACGTAATGTATGACTCCAAAAAATCGATCCTCAGCGAGCAACGATGAATTTCAGGCTGGCCTGTTTACAGCTTATCTGGAATCTGTATAAATTCAAACTCTCAACGTATGGAAACAGTTTGACGTATCCATGATATGTGTATACTCATTAAAACAACGCTCGAATGTATAGTAAAACTGCGCTGAATTTATAACATATCTCCTGTGTTATAGAAATGGTCTCTTTTGACGGTAAAGCAGTCAAGTAAACTTCCCCCACTACTCCAAATCCTTGTTGAACTAGACTGAAATTAAGTGCAAATTAAGCAGGTAGTTGGTAACTTACTGGCAACAGTCACTCATTTGATACCCTCGATTCAATTCGACATTCTGGTCTAAGCAGCTCTACCCAAGAGACATTGTTGAGATCATTTACTTTGTTGGTTCCTAGACGACGTATTTCTTTATAACAATTAGACAGGTATTACAAAAACTCCACATTTCTGTCTAATTTTAGCACTGTAACTAGGAAGGCAATTTCTTTAATGATACTTCATTGCTTAAAGCAATGCCTCCATTGTTCGCTTAGAAGAAAATGAGGATTTTTAATTGAATACTGCGTTCCAACCCATCAATCAAGTTTAGTTTAAACGCAAGGCGTGATCAAGTTCTACTTGCGGTTATTGCATCGATTGCGACTTTCTATGGCAATATTATTATAACTCCTATTACTAAATGACACAGTAGCGTGTGTGACTTCATTTTGCTAATTGGAATCAGTAGAGGTAGGTATGGATTTACCTTTGTTATGTGGCTTGGCTTTGTTAGTTTTTCTCTGTTCGAGCAATATTACATTTCTTACTTGTTTATTGAAGGCGCTTTTTCTCCGATTGCAAGCTTGCTCGCTGGATAAATTAATTCTTATCTACTATTAGACTACTTTTTTTAGAATGCTTTACCCTATGGGCGTTTTAAAAGGCATACCCATTACTTAGAGGTATTTCTTTGTACAGATATTCGTACCTACTGCAGATTGAACTTGATCAATAAATAAGCATCATACCTTCCACAGAATTAAAGAGCAACTAGCCTCAAATCCAAAATCCTCACAAACCTGCGTAGCATAACGATTGCCATGTTACATTAGTCACTGCGACTGCCGCCATTTCGGTTGGACTCGTCACCCAAAATTGCGCACTTTAGGATGAGAAATCAGACACGAAATTGCTGTAAACGCTCATATTCTTGATGGTAGATAAATGACTTCCTGCTTCACAATAGAGCGTCATTATTCCTCGCTCTGCCAGAATAGGTGCCGTGAGAGTATCCCACGACTTTATTACGGATATATATTTTTTTGTTACAATTAACAGTTTTTTTTTTTAATAACCCGCTTTTACCTTAATTGTTCGTGTGCTATTGCTCATTGTATTGCGATTTTGTGGTTGGTTGTTAAGAAACAAAATGGATCGATTAACCAACTAAGCAAATGTAATCAAAATCCGAGTAATATGCTCTCTTCAGTAACCTGTAAATGTAAACTGAACCACATTTAAATAAGTAGATAACATAAAGCTCATTGTCTTAAGATTGTGTTTTCCATGAAGTTGGTACCTTAACTACCAACGAATAATGCCTGTAGCTCTACATTTTTAACCGACTTCAAAAAAGGAGGAGGTTCTCAATTCGTCGGGATCTTTGTTTTTTATTATTATTTATTTTGTTATGTTTCAATGTTAACGTATGGTTCGAAATTAACCCATAATATAATAAAACGAAGGAGTCTAATAACGCATGAATCACAATTTTTGTGACTAGGTAATAGTACTTGATTCAATTATTTTGAGTCATTATTTAGTTACATACTTTACTTCCCTCTGTGATACTGCCTATATCCGCCCCCAAACAACTTATAACCAAGTCCACATATTATACGCAATAAGCCAACATCTTTGTAAATAAGCACGCAGGCAGGTATGTATACTCATTAGAATAAAATAATGAGTAGTTATAGAAGTGGACAGTTGAACTGTAATCACAGGTGCTGTTTTGTGCTGATCTACCTAATTTGAGGTAATTTTAGACTTTTTGTGTGGACACAGACATGCAATCAGACGTCGTAACAGCTTGTACCCTCGATTCAAACTTACCTAACAGCATTGTGTACTCTAGTCGGCTCCAGATATACTTACCTACAATCGTGTACGCAAGTCAGTATCATCTACTTGAGACTGTGTTTTTAATGCGTATCTATATTTTGTAGTAGAGAATTAGTTTAGCTTTTAGAATTACATATTATTATGGCATTACTTTGATAGTTATTTATAGATACATTATAATTATAAACAATTGATTGTGACTTTGTGACAGTCAGTTTCGTATTAATAGTGGGCGCACACAGAGAGCGGTCAGGAGTTCCGCGTTCTGTTGACCGCTGACCGCTCAAGAGTTCCGACGCACACAAGCGGCGTTCAAATTCTTGCGTTCTAGTTTCGTTCGCGTCTTCGTACATACAACATGTCACTGGAGAGTTCATTTTTCGACGAAGAATTACTGTTTTGTGGAGCTTAGAAGCTTCTAAAAGAAAAAGAAAGTACCTTGGTGCACCCTATTAATATCACCCGAGAAGAACAGGGTGAATTTAGTAGTATTTTTCCGTATTTTTCAAGATGGAAAACTATTCTATGTTTATTTTCGCATGTCGATAAATAGTTTTAATTAATTGTATTACATCTTGAAACCTCATATTTAAAAACAAAATATTAATGGCCCAAAGTGTGTTTCAGCAAAAGAAAAGCTGGCTAATCTAATCTACATCTTATCAAATCTAATCTACATCACTTAAAATCGTATAAATAAACTCCTTTCCCTAACTAATTCAATTAACTTCTCTGTATTTGCAACCTCCGACATCCCGGAGTTCTGCGTTCTCTGTCTCCGCGGCAATAGAACTCTCTGACCGCGGCGTTCTGCTTTGACCGCCGCGGTCTGACCGCCCGCTGTGTGCGTTGTTGTTAGAGATCGGTACGTTCGATAGAACGCAGAACTCAGAACTCAGAACTCAGAACTCGGAACTCCTGACCGCTCTCTGTGTGCGCACGCTATACATACTATCTTTTCTTGTCAAGTTTCGGCCCTAAATGCAGTATGCAGGGGGTGACCACAGCGCCTAATGCGATTTACTGGAAAATTAGGGATTGATTCAACCATACTATTAAAAACTTGAAATTACTCACGAGTGAATTTTTTTTAATGAACAAAGCGACTAATAATAGTGACTTATTCCGAGATTAAATTTTATTCTCGTTTGGTTGAATTTTCCCTAAATCATACAATGATTGTTTTAAAATTAAGAACGTGGTAGGAGATAATGATATCAATCAACTAAAAGCCTAAAGTGTATCGCATATACCTAGCTATTGTAGTAACTCTGCTCTGAGTACTTTAGGTGCATTAACACGTATAACAACTCAGCTTGCGTAAGACAGTACGTGGTGTTGTAGTGCATTCGTTGATTGCATTCATTATAGGGTTAACGTAAAAATACTGATCAATATTTTTTTTAGGTAGAAGTACAATATTTCTCCTTATTTAGAAGAGTAATCAACTAGGTTTTTAAAAAGAGCGCAAAGATCGCTCTTAGTCTCACTGAGCGGTCGCAATATGTTTTTAGATGAAAATGCTTCTTGCCAGATTCTTACGGCGCGTTCTTCTTGGCAATCATGGTTTTTCTGAAACAACTATTTAAAATAGCTTATTTTTTATTAAACCAGCTGTTGGAAGGTGTTTTTAGATTATGATTTTGTGTGGACAGATACGGGGTAAATAAATATACCTACGTTCCTTGGTACATACTTCTCTTAGACGCCAGACTTATCCTCTAACTCCCATATGTTAGTTTGTATGCTTTGCAGCCTTTCAACATTTTGAATGAGGTTCGCGGACTTCGCGGAGTTCAAAAGCTTCCAAAAAACAAATTACCGTCCGACTAACTGATAGGTACTTATCATTGCACATGAATTACAATTAACGAATTTCCAATTATTAATTATACAATAAACCCGACTTTGGGTTTTTAAATTAGTTGAAGTGAACGGTGTCCGGTTCAGAATAACACCTCTCCATTTCTTCCGTGGATGTCGTAAGAGGCGACTAAGAAATGGGTTAGGGTGTGTTTTAGGCGATAGGCTAGCAAGCTGTCACCATTATACCTGCCAACTGTAAACTAAAAAAAGTACATGCTAGAAGTGGCCATGGGATGTGAAATGTACCTAAACTTAGCTTTTCGTGTGCTCTGCTTACTCCTTGTATTAATACAGGCGTGATGTATGTATGTAGGTATGAATGTATGAAATGAATATTGTGAGGTTGAAAAAAAAAACAATTTAATCATTGTGACTCATGTTTATACTACTCACAAATGCAACATTTTTGACTAAAGCAAATAAACAAACAGAAGAATTGTCTCCGTACTCATGGCATGATATGGACAATCAAACACAATTATACATATACTTAGCTCAACGTAATCCTTACACGATTAAGAAATTAATTACATTGCCTACGATACTTAATTCAGAATACATTTGAAAGTAAATCAAAACATTCATTAAATTAATAAAAATGTATAAAATACATTGTTGTCGTTATTAATTTATTCGGCTACGTCAAGCAAGATATTTGATTAACAAATTGTATAATATGTTTTATAAACTCATAATTAAATTTAAATTACCTACCAATTAACCAATCTCTTGTTTACATATGATATAACAGATCTTTAATAATAATATGCTTTAAGTTAGGTATTTATACGATTTAGAACTGTATAAACAAATCATAGGTATCATGTGTAAAGAGCAACGAATCTGTAACCAGTAAAAGGAACGTATACATAAAGTACCCAAACATCTTAAACGAAATTCATAAAACTATAAAAATGAATGTTGCATACAATAATTATTGTATAAAAATATCATTATAACCCTCCTCATAAACCAGTCTGAATTTAACCCACTGTACAGCACAAAAGTTATCTAAAGCACATAAGATTCATTTTGTAGAGTCAATTATAAACAATACATTTTTTTTTTATTGTACTTCCACATTGATTGGCTGAATATGTAGGTATAGATTTTCCGATAACGCAACTATTAACACCTAACTGGCTACTGAACTGAGAGTTGTACCTAGAAGTATATGTAGTTTGCATTGGGTACAGTCGAGTTCATAAGTGTATGAGCAGACAAATGCCAAATATGTAAACTTTTGCACCTTATTGTCAGTGTCATAAGGGTGTACAGATATTTTTGAACCCTCAGTTTTGCTCATATATCAATGAACTCGACTGTTCTCTTGCTCATATGAATTAAGCAGTGTAGCCGGGCAGTGAACTTCGGCTTAAACATTACATAACCAGGCTAAAACTCAGTAAAATAAATTATGGACGGATACACTTAATTACACTTCTGATCTAAAATGTTTGATACCTATTTATAAGATTTAATTACCATAAATGTATTGAATGCTAATGCATTGTTAATAACTTTGTGCATTAATTCCACCTACAAATACCTACCCTATCTTATATACTCGCAAACCATTTATAATATACGTACTCGCACAATGGAATTGTGATGTACAATTATCGCCATGCATTTATTATCATATCTAAGCAAAATAATATCAATGTCCTTTAAAACTCTCCTACATCTTCAGGTCTTGCACCTATAATATCCCTCAGGTTATTCTAAATTTGCCAAATTTAATGTGTATGCAATAGGTAATAATCATCGACAAAGCGCGTTGCATTCTAAGCATAGACAACTCACTAGTCTTTAGTTTTTTTTTTAAGTAAAGAGTTCAGTCCCGCTTAAGCACTTTTGGTTTCACTTGACGCGCAAAGAGCGCTGCTTATTCATATTGGTGAGCATCAGCGAAATGTAAGAAGTGAGGAGGTCGTCCATCTTGTAGCCCAGGGAGGTCTCGCAGAGCAGCTTGGAGCCGCGCACGAGGTTACCGATCGTCATGTGGAAGTACGTATTGCCGGACGACCAGTTTGATATTCTGGTGAAAGGATGGGTCACCAGGATGTCCTGAAACGAAAAAGACTACCGTGAGACAAGTTCCAGGGTAAACGGCAAAGATTGTTGATAAATTATCTATCACTTCTTCATAAATGGGTGCTGTGCAAGTCGCGTATGTAAAGACATATGCGAACAAACAGCATAGAAAAACTGAAATAGTCTATCAATACAAACTATATATTATTTAAACTGATTTTCATGATGAATGAGATTCAATACAGATAATGAGGTCGGTTAGCTGACTAAATAGCTTTTTAATTAAAAAAAATAAAGGTTTACGTTTACCTTAGAAGTCGGATGTATTAAGCTGACGCCATGTTTGTTGATGGCAATGAGCAACAGTTCTGGGTAATTCGGTTCTGTGGTCTGTTTGACTTCAAAGAACGCAGAACCGAAGGTGGGCCACCGGTATATGACCTTCAGGAAAGTGATCTTGGCGTCTTCCGGCGTCATCCCCGCGTCCTGGTTGTAGGAGGCTACAATGGCTCGCTTCCAGTCGGCAGAGCTCTGCAGCTTTATGAGGTCAGCTGGTATCAGCTCGCGGAGCATTTGTCTGAAACGTAGGAGGTTTTTATAAACATGCCAATTATGCCAACCGTTGTAAGAAAAAATATTTCGAACAAAACTATGTTAAAGTTTGAAAATGTGGAAGGAACTTAGTAGCTTAATATCTGATGTTCATTATTTGCAGCTAGAGACTATAGTAACTATAGTTACTAGAATCTTTATGAAGATTCTTAATTTCCGTATTAACTAGCATTTCTCTGAAATATGAACTTTACCACATGGCGCAGTACACGCGGGGTCATACTGACACACATTTACTATGAAACTTAGACCCTGCTTATAGGGTGCTATCCTGTGAAGTCCATATTTCTGAAGTACCCAGGTATTGACGTTAGTATGGAAATTGTCGTTCTATACTTCTAGTCTCTATTACTGCTGACAGAAGTTTTTCAAAAAACGGAAGTGTGAAAGCCGAGATGTGAAAGTAAGTGACCTTTTTTTTAATAAGTATTATTAATCTTTATCTTTTAATTCATGCAAGGTTTCTCTCCACCTTCTCCGTAAAAAGCAAGCTACTCACGGTATCGCCTGCAACTCCTGCTTGTTGTCGCCGAAGCGCGCGCGGTAGGCCAGGGCGGCGAGGCGGGCGGCCTCGTCGCGGCCGCAGCGGTGGTACCCGCGGAGCAGCTTCGGCAGCTCCTGGTGGAAGTGGAAGATCACGTCTGCGGCCCGGTCCTTGCCTGGCACCGTGTTCGTCCATAGCTTCTTCATGAAGAACACCTGGAGAGAGCAACGGAGATATTAGGTGCAGAATTTCGCTTCAAAGGGTGGAGGGGTTATCTTATCAGTAATCCAGTTTTTCAGTTTTGCTTGGATTCAACTCTTCAGTAACGGTTTACACAGGGCACGGTGAGTAAAGATCCAAACGCACTGATAGCGGAAGGGGGGCAGCGTGGCTCGGTGGCACCACGGAATCGGTTGTAATATTCGTTCAAACGAAGTAGCGCGCACATCATAAGCGTATCGTTCGTACTATCACGCCACCACGACCACGACCCACCACACCGTTTCCGTTTACGAGATCGCTCGATAACAGTAGAAGGGGTAAGCATATTAATATTTTTTAAGGTCTATTCAGAATGGCGAGGAGCGAGAGGCATGGATATGCGCCTAAGATGCGATATGGAATTAGAGATCAATAATGTAAACAACCAACTGTCAATGTCAAAGTGACATTCCAGAGGTAGTAAACCTGTTTTGTTACTAATTTATATATTATTGTATTAATTTTTTAACTACTTTTAGTTTATTGATGCTTAGCAATATTCGTTGCATATTATGTGATATCTTTTGAAAATACGACGTTATACTTGTGTTCGTATGGATCCAGACGAACGACAAACATAAATTTAACAATGAAACAAAAACAAATAACGAAATAAAACAAAACTTAATACCAAACTAAAACTCAACAACAGAACGCATAAGCGGGAGGGAACACATTCGATCACGACAGATGTCAAAAAACGAATTATATGATGTATAAAATGGACACTAAGCGCGAAGGTAAAAAAGCGGTCGACCCACGATCTTTTAAGTGTCGTCCATTGCAAATTGAACAATATTTCATCGATTCATCAGTCTTACTGGACAATTAATTATATAAATATGAATACGAATAAAAATACGGACCAAATGTTTACAATTTCTAACCATTGCCAGTGGCATAATTATAAAATAAGCAAATTTGCAATTTAGAAAACATGTGCTATTACCTTTGTTCATTTAAATGTTTACATATGTTCACACGGTTTTATTCTGCTTATAAATTAGTTCTACTCATTTTTATCTAGTGTAATTATTGAATTTTAAGTTTTCCTAATTGCGTTTGCTTTTATTGCAATGGCAACACGTTTGTTTACAACTTTGATCTCTAATTCCATATCGCATCTTAAATATCCATTGCAAAAATTATGATATTTTTTTTGTGGACTGTAAGGAGTTCTTATTCTTTTTTAGAACCATGCTTGCATTGCCATGTACCATCTTTGCCTTATTTATCACAATACGGCTGCAAAATTATCTGACACCACTCTATTACTGGGGACAGAAGGACGTATCAGATATTTTTCCGGTCTTCACCGTGGCAGATATTAATGCTGGTGACTATACCTCAAGAGAATTAAATAGCAAAACGTTTATAAATACTTTTAAAAAGTTTTGAAATCGAAAACAAACGAAAAATAGGAAGTTTTTACTTTTTACTCAGCAGGCTACCTAACTAACCTAACCTAGACAGATTGTCAAATCTTTCACCATTTTCATCTTAAACATCAATGTTTCAAAACCATTATATCCTGCTGAAACTAGAACCAGACGGCTTAAAGACCGGAAGATAGTGACACATTTTACTGGGTCTTTTGTACCAGTACGGCGATTCTTCAGGGGTCTAAGTACGTAATGAAGGAACGAAAAATGATGGTCATAGCCCTGGTACCGGCGAACGTGTCGGATAAAATACGAAACTCGAACGATTTATACCACGAAATTAAAATAATAGATAGACACAGAAGGTGTAACTTATTGTTAACAACGTACCTCATAAACAAGCCCTTTGGTACGGAAATGATCATCAACGGTATGATTGAACGCAAACTGATACAGCCGTTTGTAGTAAGTCCCGATTAGGAGCAAATCCGTCACGTAATTCTTGATGTGGTGCATCGAAATACCTTCTAGCACCAGATCCTCTTTCAATAGGAAACAGTTGTATTCCTGGCTGAATGGGAAAGAGCTTGTTTCTACGCCAACTAGAAAAAAAAGTTAGTTGTAATTGTAAGTTGAAGTAAGTTAGCACCACCTATCGTCAATTAGCAAAACTTCTTCTACAAACGTCATGTCACATCAGCAATTGTCGAAATGGAATTCTACATGGCGCCAACGAAGTTTCGGTAATAGCTATGTCCACACCAGTGCGCTTTCGCGTTCACCTTGCGTCTTCCTCTGACGCATGCCCGTGCAACCACCAACCACAGCGCATGCCGCAAGCGCATCTTTATTGAGGACGGATCTAGTTTCAGTGCATGCGCTGTGGTTGTACGGGCAAGCGTCAGAGGAAGATGCAAGGTAAACGTGAAAGCGCACTGGTGAGGACATAGCTAATCGGTTAAAATACAAGTCCCAACTTTTTCTCTGTGGACTTCGGTCTCCAGGCATAACATCTGCTTGGAGAGAGATCTCTTTAGTGGAGTTTTTCCCCACAGTTACTTACAAGTCCAAAGGGTTGAGAAGTTAAGGGGCAGCGCAGACGACAGACTTTTGTGCGATTGAGTCTGCGGAGCAATAAAAACTCTGAATGGAAACTGTCTGCGCGCCATTCAGAGATTTTATTGCTCCGCAGACTCGATCGCACAAAAGTCTGTCGTCTGCGCTGCGCCTAAGGCTTCACTGGAGGGTAAAAAGTTACATAATTCAAACAATCTGTACTACTACCATGGTGAAATAAAACAAATCTACTCACGTTTTCATATCGAGAATAGCTCGACATGTTTCGGGTCAATTCGTCGTGATCGATCATTTGGAGCTACGCGCCACGGCGCCGGATAGACGCTTATAGTTAAGTTTCAAGACAACTTTCATCATTTTTTATTTCAAGTGAGATAAAATAAAATGGGTGTAAAGTGACAATTTACCAGCCTATCGACGAGTAAAATAATTCGACCAAGGAATTGGTAATGATGTGTTAAGGCATACTCACTGATCAGATACATGATGTGCCGGATGAACTGCTTCTCCGGGACGATGTCCAGCGAGCACAGCTGGCTGCTGTAGACGCGGCGCCAGAGGCCCACTTCTCTGGAGGAGGTGGCTATTAGCTGCCTTTGCTTTATAAGCGGCATTTTGGCTGTAAATAATGTGTATGTTTATTGACACCATCAGGCGGCAAAGAGATGCGCACGAGATAGAGTATTATCAAACCGCGTTTAGAAAGGGATTGAGCACATATGTCATTTTTGAACTATAATGCATGATATGACATTGTCAGTGGTAGAGTATGCAGATAAATCAAATTGTTATTTTGGTACAATGAAGTTCTAAAGTATGGAAAAATATCAAATCATACAGCGTTTTTTATTGATTTTTGAACAGCTACGGTAATTTGATAAAGCGAAATAATGTGATTAGTTACAGATTTGTCAGATATAAATAAATAAAATATCACTGGACAATTTTTTACACCAGTCACCTAGTCCCAAAGTAGGCAATTTAATGCCTGTGTTATGGGTACTAAACAACGGATAAACATACTTATATAGATAAACATCCAAGACTCGAAACCAAACATTCGTATTCATCATACAAAAATATGATATTAAGTACTATTAGATAGATATAGATATGATATTAAGTACTATTTTTTATTGAGCAAATGACACTAGTTACCGAGAAGAGAGTTTAAATATGCAAATCATATTCAGCTATTAATTCTATTATCTATAAGGGTCTGCACTTATGAAGATATCAAAGATTGGTTTATGATTACATTTTAATCATTTATTAAGTACAATTGTGCTAACGGTACTCTCGAATCCCTTTCTAATCGCGGTTTGATAATATACAACCCGTGCGAATTAACTGTGCACTTCGCGCTGTGACGCGCAGTAATAGCAACAGGAGATTAAACGTATTTAGACAATGGAAACGAGAAAAAGCGCAACGGTAACAAAAATGCTATCGCTAATGAGCGCTTGCGGCGAATGCGGGGCACCGCGCGGGGCAGCAGGAGAGGGGTCGCATTCCAGCGGAGTGCACAGTTAATTCGTACTGGTTGTACCTGTCACTTTCTGACGTTTCTAGTTAGACAGTGACAGTTATAGTCTATCTCGCGCCATGTCGTGCTATGCAGGCCGTTATATATTGTCTAACTAGAGACGTTAGAAAATGATAGGTAGGTACAGCATTATTTTAAGAGAAGATCCACTTTTCAGATGTCCACCACAAACCACGGTTTGATTAACTGCCGGCGAGATGTCGAGAAAAGTCTACGGCAAGCAGGTAATGGTAGAAAGAGACAGCTATGATTTGACGTCTAGACATGTTCGGGAGTGGACCTTCTATACGTAGTAGGTACTGTTACCTATTCTTGTCTAACATGCTTGGATTCAGCATGGACTTAACGGAGAATAGCAATAATTTTTTGGTAAATCATTCATTCAATAAGCTTCAAACGTGTAGGGCACAAGTTTCGACCATCATATCACAGGGGACATAACAGCGGACTGTAGTTATATTAAGGAATTTAACGATTGACTATTATGCTAGGGCCACACTAACGTGAAATGGCATTAATTATCGCGATAATGGACGTCAATCATATGGTGAAGACACGTTTTAACGCGATAATTAATGCCATTTTCCGTTAGTGTGGCCCGGGCATTACACGAAATTAATACAAGTTAACGCGGCGCGTACACAAGGTGGCGGTAGCGCGCAGTCTCGTAACTATAGCGAAGCGAAGTGAAAGGCGCCTTAAGTAAGCGGCTGTCAGTCGTGCTTGCGCCCATACTCCCCGCGGTAGCGTTGGATCGCCTAGCGACGCGGGCGTCAGGCGCTTGGCTTGAACAGAAAGCTCGCACCGTACGCATAATCTAAAAGGCTAGTTACAGCACTGACAAAACAGGAAGTTTTACACTAGTTATTTTAATAAAAAATGGAATACTTACAGACAACCTCCCATATGTCGTCAGGGATGTCTTTGTCGACCTGACTAGCTAGCTCCCAGATGTCCACAGACTCGTTTGATTTAGCCCGGAACACTTCATTCATCACGGGCTTAACATCGGTGCTGGCTAATGATATCTAAGGAGAAATAGTTTAAAACTCTTCACATCCATACATACATCACGCCTATATTCCCAAATGGGGTAGGCAGAGCATACAAACAATTTCATAGACGTCATAGACAAAGCATTGCATTTAAAACTAAAAGATAGAGTCAGAAGTGCTGATATACGAAATAGAACAAAATTAACGGACATTCTAGCACACATTGATCGACTCAAATGGAGGTGGACAGGGCATATGCTTCGATCCAAGAAGGAGAAATGGAGCAAGCAGATAACGGTCTGGTACCTGAGAGACAGTGTCAGAAGTAGAGGCCGAAAAGCAAGACGCTGGGAAGATGACATGAGACTCACTTTAGGAGCTCATTGGTTAAGAGTAGCAAGGGATAGAAAGCAGTGGAAGGAATTGGAGGAGGCCTTTGCCGTTAGGCACACCGAGATCAGAGACATTCTGTAACTGCATGCATGTAGTAGTTACTAGTTTTTTTTTTTTTGTTAATATTTACTGTTTACTATAATTTAAGTTATCGGAAATAAAAGGCTATATTATTATTATTATAGACAAAGCATAAACTACTTCAAGCTTCATTGCCATTATTGGAATAATTTTGAGGTACACAACATTTAAATTTCGCTGAATGCAGGTTTTAGTAATGCTAAAAGCGAGATTTGAGACATTTCTGCAAGCAAAGGAAAGAAAATGAGACTTACTTTGACATTAGCAGTTCTACTACTTTTGTTTGGTATTTGAAGATCCCTCTGACTGGTCAGTCTTGGAAAGTTCAGTATGTTGGTCTCTGAATACGGTGATATGTGAGTAGAGGTCATTGACGATATTGACATGGGGCTCAGAAAAGTTTTTATTTCTTCATTCATTTGAGAGTTTGAACTGCCTGGAATAACTGGAACAAAAACAGTAAATTTTCTTTAACATGTTTATGCTAAGTATTTCCATACTCCAGTACTTCTGAAGGCATATTTATTTTCAGTTACAAACTGTACCTACATGTAAACATCATGCCTGTATTCTCCAATGGGGTAGGCAGAGCCCACAAAATGCTACATAGACAGAGCCACAACTATTCCATGTTCCGTAACAACTTCTGGGGTATTTACTAGGTTTTAAACTGGTACAGTATTGATAGGTTTCTAGCCTGTAGCTTAACCTCTCGTATGCTACGGAGCAGATCTGCTCCATTTTAAGGATATCTTTTATTTATTTTTATTTTAATCACCATAATTTGTAGATATTGAAACAGAAGAGGCTCGAATGCAGTATATTTTTCCTTTCCCGCATACGAGGGGTTAAAATATTCCTTAGGTGCCTCTTACAACACCCATGGAAAAAATGGAGAGGTGATAATGTAAACCTGACACCACATGGGAAAAACTATAGCTATGTCAATAATACAGAAATGAAAGACATACATGCTTTCGAGTGGAAACTTTCCACTATGTATTCTGTAGATCGCTGGGATTTGTTCTCCTCTATCGAAGTCACTTGACATTTTAAAGAGAATGGCAAAACAAATATATGGGATGGATAGTAGTGATATGGTTCTGGGGAACCAAAAGACTCTCGTTGAGGTCTCGGCAACATCTCATCAAGGCGGCCAAAGGTAAATGGATTCTGAAAAAAAATTGTCATACTGTGGTCAGAGGTTCTTATTTTTATCATTCTCAATTTTGCTTTTATTTTTCAACACAAGTTTATTTAGAAACAACAAAAATTAAATATGCAAAATAGATATCTAGTTAGCTTGAGAGGTAGACAATGGCATTAGAGTTTCAAATTATACATACATACAATCACGCCTGTGTTCCCAAATGGGGTAGGCAGAGCACACGAAACGTGACATAGACAAAACCATGATTATATTAAACGCTTTGCTTATTGCAAATTATAGCAACTCAAATAAAATTAGGTAATTAGATAATCATTAAGAAAGGATCAATACACTCACTCTAAACATTTCAAGAGATAAATCCTCCTTAACAGAATTCTTCAGACTTAAAAGTAACCGCAGTATCTTAAAGATATCATCTCTCTTTGCACCAAAGTCTGTGCTTTTAATTTTTCCTATAAGCTTCTTCAACTCCACTGCACGTTTATGCTCCGCGACATTCTTCACATTTTGTTGACATATAAAGTAAAAAGACCATAAGTCAGGCATAGGTTCTACTTTAGGTTCAGGCGTTTTCTCTCTAGACTTTTTCAATATTATGCTGTAAGAATGTGATCTCATCCGAGCAGCAAGCTGCTTATGCGAAACCTTGCTTTCGGTGCCATAAACAGACGCCGTTTTAGAGCATAGCTCGGTAAGCAGCTGAAATACTCCATCGTCTTTTCGGTCTATTGAAGAAGGCATATTTATGAAATCAATCTCTGTTAAGTCTTTCTACCTCGATCAAGTATCACTATAATAAACTATCAACTTTTATCTATAAACTAGGTTTATCATCATCGTTATTTGATGGCTAATAAATAATATTTGTTAGCCTAAACAAACAATGCCTTCAACTTCAACTTCAACTTTTGTTTATGGCAACACAGATCGCTTTACAAACAATGCCTATGACAAGTTGTCACTGTCACTCACTGTGCTGTCATTTCGTAATTTCTTTCTGAGTACGTTCCACTTGGCGCCTACAATGCCCTCGCCCACGACCGCAGAATTTAACATTCCACTAAAGAAAAAACGCCCCGAGCGCTGTTGGCGAGTGTCATAGGTGGAACGCAAAACTTGAGCGCCGTACGCTTCCAATATAAATAAATAGGCATAGACAAAACGTGCAGCTTCGGAGGCTGTCAGTAAATATTTCGCATGGATTGGAGCAAATTTTAATTCAACAGGGATTTCCGTTATTTTCTGGTTTCATTTTTACAAAACTAATGAGATTCGGTCAATTTCGATGTGATGACTAGTGTCACTTGTTGACAAGTGACGTTTAAGTGAAAGCCCACTCCAACCCACCTACATTTTGCGGGCGAAGTGGACGCGAGCATTGACGTCATCTATGACGTCGAACGATTCGCTCACGACGACCACGGCCTTAGATGGAACGCTCAAGAGGGCGATACAATCGTTGTGGGCTTCTAGTGGAACGTACTCTCTGTCAAATTCATGCATGGACATAATACATAAGGACTGCATAGTTGCCATTAAAAGCTGTGCCAAGATGAAATAGCTACCAGATATGCAGTGTGTCCCTTTCTAATAGGGTGACTATGAGATTTTTGCAACATGAGACATTCAATGTCGTAATCTTATATCCCAAAAGGGTTGGTTAGAGTATTTTTATGCTCATTTAAAAGTTGAATTTGATCATCTACGCTTTTCAATCAGTAAATTCAAAGCGTTTTACAATTATTAATACTTCAATTATTAAAAAGCGTTGAAATTATTCGTCCAATTTTCTGTTTACTCGATTGTCAACTACTGTTATAAGGGGGTGCATTAATAAACCGTGACCGATTTCACAATTTGTTGCCTTTTTTAGCATAATTTAGTTTCCTTATCTTAAGTAGTCAGCTTATCTGTTAATATTGTAGGCAAAAAACGTGGCTCTTAAACTAGGGAGCATAGGCGTGATTATAATTATATTTCAAATTGATTGTGATAATCAATTTGAAATATAATTATAATCACGCCTATGCTCCCTAGTAGTAGTATTACTTAAGTATTTGATTACCCAAGAATTAAAGATTACAGCAGCGGCTTAAAATGCCGATTCCAAAGGAATCACAATTACTCGAATGTAACGGTGTAATTAATTCCAATAGTAATTGATTACGCCCAACACTGTCCCACAATGCAAAGATTCATGGTCAAAGTCAGGATTATGGCGACTTACTTAGTGTCAGCTCACACCGAGACGAGACGCGACGAGAAGCGGCGCGACGATGCATAAAGCGGCCAGTGGTTTCGCGCTGCGCAGCGGGGCGCCGCGCTGCGTCTCTAGGCGTAGCACGACGTGCCTGAATGCTCACAATGAAATGTGAACCTTATAGCGTAGCTAATAAAGTATATTTTGAGCTGGCAGCGCTGCGCGCGCAGCACCACTCCCACACACCGCGCGAGGGGCGGCGTAGCATGACGTAGTGCTACGCCGCGCGGCGCTGCGCTACGTCTCGAGGCGCAGCGCTACGCCGCGCTACGTATTCTGTATACTGACAATGAAATATGAACCTTATCTCGTAACAAATAAACTATATTTTGAGTTGTTCTATTAAAAAATTTCGTGCAGCGCCGCTTTACGTCTCGTCTCGGTGTGAATTGACCCTAGAGGGGTTACCATTACAAAAAAAGAAGACTTGACAGTAAATATGTACATACATACATACATACATACATACCGTCACGCCTCTTTCCCACAGGGGTAGGCAGAGACCACTTTGTTCCACTCGCTACGATCCTGACATACCTCTTTTGCTTCATCCACATTCATTAGTTTCTTCATACATGCTCGTCGATTTCGGGTACTCTTGACCTGACCTGTTTCTAAAACGTCCGCGATTTGGTCACGGAACGTCCGTCTAGGTCTTCCCCTCCCAACACATCCATTCACACTTCCAGCATAGATCTGTTTAGTCAATCTTCTTTCATCCATCCTCTCTACATGACCAAACCAGCTAAGCATACTTCTTTCTATTCTAGTCACTACATCTACTTTCACGCCAACTCTTTCCCTTATCACACTATTTCGTATTCTGTCTTTCAGTGTTACACCTTCCATACTTCTTAACGCTCTCATTTCTATCGCATTTATTCTACTTTTATGCTTCGTTTGCCATACCCAACTTTCGCTACCGTACATTAGTGTTGGAACGAGCACCCCTCTGTGGACAGCCAGACGCGCCTTTTTCGACACCTTCTCGCTGCTCACAAAGGCGCGCAGCGCTCCATTGACCATATTCCCTGCATTCACTCTTCTTTCAATATCAGTTTCACACTTCCCATCCCACTTCCCATCCCAGTAAATATGTGGTCTATTAAATTCAGTGTATATTAAAAACAAATAAATTAATGCGATTTTAGTTTTTTGACACAAAACCGTTAAAATAAAATTATGATATAAATTTTTCAGATAAGTTTCTTGGACGATTTTTTTTTAACGTGAAGTTTTTTGTAGGCTGGCAAGAATGGCAAGAGGAGTGAACGGGACACACAACTCTGCGGTAGCTATCTCACCTGTACTCAGATTGCCTCTCTGTAGGGTTCCACAAAAAAAGGATTTTATTATCTTGCGATATGGTTTATACTAAAAAATTAACATTTTCCAAGAGCGCTATCATGTTAGGTACCTTCCTACATCAATGATTTCATGTGTCAGTTTACAGATTATAATCTCATAAATAGCATGACGTTCTGGTCACACCAAGAACAACAAAATCTACGAACAATATCGGACTCTCCTTCGTTTAAGTTTTTAAATTCACTCATATTGAAAATGTATCTTGCTATTTTTTTACTTTTTGCGCTAGCCTACCTTGCCCAAAGAAAGACATTTTATTTCAGCAAACTACTTAAGGTCTACTTAAAAACGTTGACAACAATAACAGTGTTACAAAAATCATCACTTTTATCTTATCTGTGATTTTACCACTTGCTTGTGCTTGTCACTTGTATTTCTATTTGATTTGAATGAAAGATAACCTGAAAAGAATTAAATATTAAACATTAGAACTTAAATTTTATCAATTTATTCATAATACTAGGTCTAGATTCTGTTTATAAATTTGACACCAATTATAACTGAAATGAATCAAGCAGAAGTTGCTAAATTAGTTTCTAAGTTACGGATAAAAGTGCCTCCACAGCCGCGAAAGCTAAGGAATTTGCAGGGTTCTGAAGGGAGGTTGGACAAATTACGTAAAACTGTTACCGGCTTAATAAAACATGAAAGAATTGAGCTGAATTTTAACAGAGCCGATGAAGCCAGACAATATGCAGAAAGGGTAAATCTATAACATGCATTATTTATTCAGAATAATACACTTTGTGTCTTCATTATTTAGCTCAATTAACACTCAGTTTATCAGCCACAGTTTTAAACGTAGTTTTAATCACAGATGATTTTTCTTGTGAGGAATTTCAGTTGCATTAATCTATAGCTTCAAAATGAAAAGCATAATTAAAAACATACTAAATCATGTTTATTAATAGTGTTGCTTTTATTTCAGCTTATATCAGAAGCTATAAGGCATGGTGATTGCCACAAACCAACAATGGATGTAGCCGATTACTGGCTCCTGGAAAAAGAACTAGTACACAAGCTGTTCAAAGTTCTTGTACCTAGATATGAACACTTTGACAAATCATACACTAAAATGCACAAAGCTCCAAGAGCAATGAACACTCGGAATCAAAACAAAACTGTATTAGAGCTCCGTGGTAACCCGTACCCCAGCCTTACCAACAAACAAGCGAATAACAGATACATGATCCAAAACATTCTGCTTGATGCTGCTAAATATGAATATAGACAAGCCAAATATTTGGAAATGGCAGAGAAGATGGGTAAAGCAGAAGACAAAGATGCTGTTGCTAAAAATGAAGCGGTGACAGAGAGTAGTGATAAAAATTAAGCTATTGTGAATAGATATTAGTAAATATTGTAGTAATTTTACTTTCTTTTTTTAAACCTGACCTTTTACATTGTAAATTCAAACTAACACAGAACAAAAGTAGCAAGAAGGCACTAAAGTTTGAAGAAAACATAAGCAATCATTGAAGCTACATTTTGGCTTATTATCATAAATCATTTTTAATAAATTTTATCCACATTTTACACTCCTTGGTTATACATAAAATAAACAGTGGAAATAAACAAATGATAGTGAGTCTGACACAAAGCCAGAATTTGGATGATGTCCAGCAGCGCTATTGTCTAAGGCACTAAAAATCTACATCAATGCATCATTTATGGTGCAATGGTGCATTAGACAATAGCGCTGCTGAATCTAAAGCCCCTGATCGACAGGCGAGTAAAACCGACGAGC
>BHDV01051896.1:67667-139174 GCA_005406045.1 Adoxophyes honmai | reverse complement strand
GTGGCGTTTGACACAATTGACTAGTTGCCATATAAAAAGTTTGATAAAAATCTCAGTTTCAACTTTCATTAGCCAGAGTCTAGGACTGGAGATGGACTGGAGTGTCAGATTGCGTTTTGTTTCAATGGTCAAACAATTTTCACTTATTCTGTTCCATATTTTTATCAAGTAATGCGTCACGTTAGCATCATTGTTTAATGGTAATTTTATTGTCAGGTCATGTTTTATTTAAAAGTTTACACCAATCGATACTACATGGACACTAGGTTTAATACTGACTGAATGTAAAGAATGACCCGATTACTTTTGAGTACCTACATAGTAAATTTTCTAGGCACTTGTAGCGACCCTAGCGCCACCTACCATCCAGTAGTACAACTTCTTTCCCCAACGTCATCTATGTCATCAACTGTCAACGTGTTATATATCGCACTAATGAACTTTCGAAGATCGGTAGCATAAATAATGCATAAATACAACTTCCAATTTTCTTCTTGTAGACTTAATAAGTCCCCAGACATAACATCCGCCTTAAGAGTGATTTCTCTATTGGAATCTTTCCCGCATACTATATAAATCGTTTAGAAGACGTAAGAAAGGATACTTTTAGGAAAAATCTAATAAAATAATGCTTTGGCTTTCATTTTAGTCCTTGTTTTAGTTTAACCGCGGCTCCTAGATGAAGGGCTACGAATTAGCCCGAAACATGTCGAGCTAAACTAGATTTAAAAAACGTGAGTTATCTGTTTATTATTCAAAAATGTTAATCAACTTCAATACAATATCGTTGAAAATAAATAGTGGCTCAAACACACTTGCGTTTTAGGTTGTAATGACATTTTTATTTGACGTTAATTCTGACCCGACACCCGACCTACCTATATGTTTACTTACAGTCAGTGATGTTTACGTGATCTTATCAGCTCTTATCAATAGTCGCATATAACTTGCTTATTTTACTTTACAACAATGAGAAAACTTGATAACTAACTTTGGTCCCTAGTTTTCACGAAGCCACAGCAGCTGCAATCGTCATTTGTAACTATTACTGAGAAAAAGCTAAAAACAAAACAAACATGTCGCAAAATTCGACGACACCGACAATAGTTGTTCTTGGATCGTGTAGTGTTGATTTTACAACGTAATTTGTAATCCTAGTACTTATTAGTTGAATAATATGTTTGACATTCACTAATTACGTAACTACTTAAAACGTATTTATTTTCAGATTCGCACCGAGATTGCCTGTGCCAGGTGAAACTCTACATGGGACAAAATTTATGACTAGTTTTGGAGGAAAAAGTGCTAATCAATGTGTGGCTTCGGCTAAACTTGGCGGGAATACTTACATGATAGCTAGAGTAATATCAGAAATTAAAATTACTGTGATTAAAAGTATTAACTACAGCCATCCTCAACATACTTCCAAGTTCTATGGTTACTTTCTTTTCGCAGGCTGGGGATGACCAATGGGGAATGAAGTATAAGGAAAACTTGGAAAATGTTGGAGTAAATGTGTCACATTTTTATATTACACCAAATGTTTCTACTGGCATAGCCCAAATATCAGTAGCTGAAAATGGAGAAAATCAAATAGTAATTGTTGCTGGGGCCAACAACCTCCTGGCGACATCAGATGTGCACGCTTCTTCAGAATTAATAAAAAACGCAGATGTGTTAATTGGTCAGCTGGAGACCCCATTTGAAACTACTCTTGCAGCATTTAAATTAAACAAAGGAGTATGTTGTCAAAAATATGTATTGTAAAATTTGGTGTGCTCTAATAATAATTGCTCTAATTCTAGCTTATTTCTAGGTGAAACTTCTAAATGCAGCTCCTGGTAGATCAGACATTAAAAGCATACTACCATATTGCACTATACTTTGTGTAAATGAAGTTGAGGCAGCATTAGTTAGTAGCATGGAAGTAACTATGTCGTAAGTAAACTAAAGTGCATTAAGCTGAAGCTGACAGATCTGTAAAATTTGACAGAAAATATTTATTTAATATTTTTTTTAGCAATATTTCAGAGGTATTGGGCAAGTTACTTGATATGGGATGTGGAACTGTAATTATTACCCTTGGAGAAAAAGGAGCCGTGTATCTATCTGATGACAGGCAGCCTATTCATGTGCTCTGCAAGTCTGTTAAACCAGTTGACTCTACAGTAAGGCAACAAAATTTATGTAAAAAATTTAACCTATGTAAAAATAGATGACAAGTATGACAGTAATTATTTTTGTTAATCTAATATCAAATCAATTGCAAATTAATTTTTAGGGAGCCGGGGATGCCTTTGTGGGAGCCTTAGCAACTTTCATCGTGGAGCGTAAGGATCTCCCACTTCATCAAATAATTGGTGCTGCATGTGAAGTGGCCTCAATATCAGTCACTCAGGAAGGCACCCAGACAAGTTATCCTAAAAAATTTGATGTTTTCAACAAGGAATATGAATTTATAAAGCTGTGATACTACTACAGAGATGAATAAAACTCTTATACACAAACTTTAACCATTCTGGTTTCTTATATTTAATATGAACATACCTTTCAAGGCTTTAACAGAAGTTTAATCCATTATCTCTCAGACATGTCATTTTAGTTCAAATTAAAATACTAAGATACATTATTCTATGAACTTATTCTAGAGTATGTTTATTTATATTAGCAATATAAAATTAAGGTTCATGTGGTTATAATAATTGCAGTGTGCAAATTGAAACACAATTTATAAATATTGATTGATATATTTAACCCCTCTCACTGCCAACAATAATAATATACCTACCAATGACAACAATCATAACTCTTGAATTTATTAATTTTCCTTTAGTTTCAGTTATCTAACACTATACACATAGGTATGTATATTATCATCAATGTACATCAAGATAATTGGTACTAAAGTATAATTAATAACAATATAAACATTATGAAGGTACATAATAAACATTAGAATACATGGAGAAAGTGAGGGAGAGCAGTTTGGCATATGTACAGATAATGCGAATATAAATATAGAAGTAAACAGTAAAATTAAGAGGATTAAAAGCCTTCTGAACTAAGTAATTTGGGGGCATCCATAAATTATGTGAGGTGTTTTTTTCAATTTTCTGAAAGGGTGAGATAGAGATTTGACTCAACCCCCTCCCCCCATAAAACACCTCACATAATTTATGGACGCCCCCTTGTTGAAAAAATATGTCCATACATTTCATCTGTGATTAGAAAGAAAAAAAAAATGTTTCATCAAATAATTTAATGCAACACATAAAGACTTTCAAGATGAGTCTCATTCACGATTTGCAGCAAAACTTCCAAATCTTCTAAACTGGAAATAAACTTAGGTGCTCCTATGAACTCTACAGCCTTACCATCTATTTCAATGCTATATTTAAGATTTCTTGGACAGGTTACACATCTGTAACATTTACCATCTTTAGTTTGTTTAAATATCACATGTGTAACTTCAGTCTTGAGAACCACAGAATCACTCTCACATGCAACTTTCGATTGTACTATGGGCTCATCTGTGTCCATAGACAAAACATTTTCAATCTTTTTAGATGTCTCATCTTCAACTTTGTTGTCATTAGTGGAGCATTGTTTTTGTTGTTCATCAAAGGGTAATTGTTCCTCTATGCCTTTTTGTAAAGTCTCGTCTAAAATCGAGGGACTACCTAGATGACTGTTAACAGTTTTTTCAGAGACATCTGGCTTGCTTCCGGTCTCATCACTTTTACCAGGTTCTTGTGTGGCATCCAACCCTATAAGACTAGCCATACCATCAACATCCATGGATATTGGTTCAGATGTTTTACTTTCAGTGTCGCTTTTACCAAGCAACATTGCTTCCACATCACAGGACTCTAAATTGGACTTACATACTACTGCACTACTTTGGTCATTTGTTTTTTCAATACTTTCCGATGTACTATCATTGAGAATATCCATAATGGAAGGAAATTCATCAACTTTGGTGACAGCAACTTCAGTTTTGTCTTCAGAAATAGTCGGTTTTTCATTGAACATAAGATCCTCCAACTCTGCTGCAATTCGATCATACACTTTATCTTCTTTAGGCTCATCTCTTTTAGGGAAGTAATCTATAGCCCATTCTTCAGTGGGTAGTAAACTTTTATTAATATCAGGCAACAATTCCAACAAGGTAGTCTTACTCCTCGTGTCATTATTGCTGTTCACATTAGGATTTATAAATATGATGCCATATCGTTTTAGGTTAGAATTAATAAGTTGTTGATTTTGTTGATTGTAATTGGAGTTCTTGTCTTTGATAATGGGTGTTTTCTGTAACCTATTATTTTCCTTTAATATATTATTGCTCTGACGAGGAGAAGCTGTACGAGTAGACTGTTTATTGTTCTTCACTTTTTTGGAGTTTATCGAGTCCACGGCTGGTTGTTGCTTATATGCGTTTCTATGAATAAGTACCATGCCATTCTCATTCTTTTTCAGTCTGTTAGTGGACTTGACTGAAGAATCTTCAGTTGTTTTCGTTTTTGGAGTTGAATTGCTTTCATACTGAATTTTAACCTTAGTAAATTTGCCTAAAATTCTGGCAAAGTCCATTCGCGTGACCATCACCGAGCAATCTCGACATTTCCCTTCTTTGTATAGACGATCAACGTTTTTTGTCATTTTTGATTTTGGGGGTCTTCCTCTTCCACGCATTTTTTGAGAAATCATTATCCAGTTTGCTTTTGGAGCAAATCACAACAGAAATTTATACAGTTTTGATCGCGAAGAGAAGCACTGAACGCGAACACATTTCCCGCGCACACGATATATTCACAACTGAGCAACCGATCCACTTAATAAAGATGTCAACGCAATGGTTATCCTTTAGTCTTCCATATAAAATCTTTAAAATACTAGAATATATTACATACACTCAAATTAGCGTAATATTTCTAGAGACAGCCACTATTATCAACCAACGACAAACAGATCAAAGCAAAAATGGCGTCCGTATAGTGATGCGCGTGTGACGAGTTTATCATTATCGATACTTTTTGGCAGTAATGCCACTCATTGTTTTCGATACTTTGCTAGCTTGTACTTACTACACTATCTGCTATTACGCATTTCGAAATTTATAGTTGACTGAAATTCTAAATTAATTATCATTTAATAGTAAGTTGATTAACAGAAGACATTACTTGTCTCATTATCACACCTTAAAAAAAACATTTCAGTAATTTACTGATAAGTAAAATTTTAAGGATATATAAATTGTAGTTAAAAAAATTATATCTGGAAATAAGAACGTATTTTTTGTAAAGTATCTAGTTACAATCTAAAATCTGTTATCGATATACCCAAGCCAAAAACAAAACAACTAACAGAAATAATAAATATGACACGAATTGTAGTTTCAATAAGTTCTCTTTTAGTTTTTTTTTTTACAATTTCAAAAATAAGTTTTGATCTGCTGTTATCATAGTTTAACTTTTCCATAATTGTATTTTAATATATGAAACTTGGTGTGGAATGTTCTGTTTGGAACTACAAAAGTGTAGTAGAATAATATCATGAGATATCCGTTTTATTTGCCTACTAGCTTTCTGCCCGTGGCTTCGCCCGCGTGGAACTCGGTTATATTGCGGTATAAAGCTCAACTATAAGAAAACGTCTCGTTTCAAATGACACACAGCGCCATCGATCTATCATCTATCGATCGATCATCGATCGATATCGATCTATCATCGATTGATATCGATCTATCAAGCAAACTATAGTTTTGTTTTCCCTCGGGAACATCATTTTTTTCCGGGATAAAAAGTATCCTATTATTTAATCCGAGCTTCTATCTTTATGTCTGCAAAATTTCAAAGCAATCGGTTAAGTAGTTACGGCGTGAAAGCGGAACAAACAAACAAACAAACAAACTCACTTTCTGACTTATAATATTAGTAAGGATGAGTAAATGTCACTGGAAATTTATGAAAAAAAAAACATGTTTTACTACATATAGTAATTATGCTGAATTTCACATGACTCTAATTATCCAATGAAACAGGCAGCTTTCAAGTAAAAATCGGGCTAGTTCTATGCAGAACTCAGGAGGGCGAAAATCTTCTTTTCCCACTTTACTACCTACAACGTATTAATACTGCAAAAGTGAAGCCAGTAGTAGCAAGTAATTTCACGAATAAGATTAAATTAATAAATTTCATTCTTGAAATCACGAGTAATTGAAAAAGGATCTTCAAATTGTAAGTAAAAGAATTGATGTAAATATTAAAGTAGGCTTACAATCTGCACTAATATTATAAAGAGGAAAGATTTGTTTACTTTGTTTGTATTTTCGTAGGTTTGTAGTGAATAGGCTCAAAAAGTACTGGGCCGATTAAAAAAAAAACACTATCAGAATGCTACATTCTTCCGAATTGACATAAGCTACGTTTCATTTTGAAAAAAAAATTACACACACACACACAGATCCTCACGCTCGTATTCCCAAGAGGGGTAGGCAGAGCACATGAATTCAAAAATTCATTGCTACTGCCACGTTTAGCAATTTCAGGGTAATCAGATGATAAAACCTGATATTGCAGTGACAGGTTGCTAGCCTATCGCCTACAATACACTAACCCTTTCCCAGAGTCGCCTCTTACAACACCCACGGGAAGAAAGGGGGAAAAAATTAGAGATCCTTGGTAATCGTCAATAATGTAAACAGGGGGTAAAAAATCGAATTTAAACATGTAAATTTGCTGTGCTTTATACCGCAATATAACCGAATTCCACGCGGGCGAAGCCGCGGGCGCAAAGCTAGTATTGATATATACATATACCGGCCAAGTTTGGGTTGCGTACATATATGTTCTCACGCCTGTATTCTCAAGAGGGGTAGGCAGAGCACATGCATTCAAAAATCCAGTGCCACGTGTAGCAATTTCAGGGTAACCAGATGGTTAAACGTGATATTGCAGTGACAGGTCGCTAGCCCATCGCCCACAATACACTAACTCTTTCCCAGAGTTGACTCTTACGACACCCCGGGAAGAAAGGGGAAGGTGCTATTCTAACCCGGCACCACACGTTTTACACGTTTTCACCACACATTTTAGTATATCTTGTCATAGCGGCAACAGAAAAAAGGCAGCGGTGCCCTGCAGGGTTACATGGCTGAACTGTATTTATTATAAATAAGATCTGTATGTACTACCCATGTAAAGCATGAATAAATATGAATATGAATATGAATATGAATATGAAATATATCAACTGCCTTGCTCTTACGGTTCTTGAAATACAGCCTGATGACAGAGGTCATCACGTCTCAGTAATAAGGTTCCATTTTCAGCCCTTTCGGTACGGAACTCTAAAAACAGGCATTTCTTAATATCAAGACTTGTAAATAATTACAAAATATATTTCAGTCAGTTGGAGTCGAAACACCTTGAGGGTTTAATAATAATACATATATTTACAGATCTTTCAGCGCGTCTCATGGAGGACTCTCGTGACCAGAAAGCTAGCCAATATTTCTCCCTGTGAATCAGCATTGCCATACAACCTGCTGCCAATGCCAACTATCTGAACGCCTTATTACTAATTGAATATCACTAAATATCACTGGACAATTTTTACACCAATCACCTAGGTCTAATTGATCAAATCGATGGCGACTTTAGTTTTAGATTTAATTTAAGGTGGACTTAGTTGTATTTAGTATCAGCTATTTTTAAGTTTTACATGTGTGTGTTTTCTGCTCATAAAAACTGAAAAATATCTGTAAGTTGATTTCCAAACGAGAATAAAATTTAGTTCTGAAAGTCACTATACAGTACCCGATTTTTTCACTTGAAAATATTTTTTTTCCCTAGGAAATTTTTAGGTAAATGCGTGAGACAATTATTGATCCTTAAATTCTAGAGAGAAGTGTAAAAGTCGATCCCATTAAAAACATTCTCTAAAAATTCTAGAGGGAAGTGTAAAAGTCGATATATCAAAAATAGACGTGTCTTAATTAAGGCTCCGATTCTGAGACATTTACATTTACTAGTGAAGCACATGGATGTAACAGGTGGCTGGATCACTGCGTTGTCACTGAGGCAGCCCGACAAACGATTTGCAACGTTAAGGTAAAATATGACACGTATTGGTCTGACCACCTACCGCTTATAATAGAATGTAAACTAAATAAGTTACAGATTAAATGTACTACTGGCAGGTTACGTAACGAGGGGGTAATATGGGGTGATAGGGATCTTTCACAAATAGAATTGTATCAAGAACTGTGCAATGAGAGGCTGACAATGCTGGACTTTCCTGCCGAGCTAGCGTGTGTAGATAAGTTATGTAAGTTGAGTAATCATTCCTTAATTTTAGATAGAATGTATGATGACATAATTAACACTTTGAAGGATGCGGCGAGAAAGTCCAGCAGGAAAAGACACGCCAAGCGTAATACTGTAGCGGGTTGGAACAAGTATGTCGCCGGCGCACATATGCTCGCGAGAGAAAAATTTCTAGTATGGGTATCGGCGAATAAACCTAGGCAGGGCCCACTATATGACGATATGTGTAATTCCAGGAGGGTCTTCAAGTCAAAATTAAAATGGTGTCAAGGAAGACAGGAACAAATTAAGGCCGATATTCTTGCAACCAAACGGGCATCAAATGACTTTAGGGCCTTCTGGAAAAGCACAAACAAGCTTAATGTGAGGCCCGGTGTCCCTGTGAGTGTGGGGGGAGTGAGCGACAAAAAGGAAATCGCGGACAGCTTCAGGCGTGTGTTTTCAGTTGACCCGATCCTGCACAAAAGTACAGAAGAGGTGCTATATGCTGAGGCCGTCATGGGTGAGAGTACTCTTAGTTTCACAGCTGAGCAAATTCACACGTTGATTAAAAACATGCAGAGGGGTAAATCACCAGGTCATGATGGGCTCAGCATAGAGCATCTAAAATATGCAGGAACACACCTGCCGGAGGTGCTGGCGAGGTTTTACACGCTGTGCTTAAGACACGCTTACCTGCCTAAGAACCTCACTAGGACAGTCGTAGTGCCGCTGGTGAAGAACAAAACGGGAGATTTGTCGAATCTGGGAAATTACCGACCCATCTCTCTGGCAACTGTTCTTGCTAAAGTACTTGATGGCCTTCTTAATGAACAACTTTGTAAGTACATTAAACTGTACGATGCACAATTCGGTTTCAGACCAGGATTGTCCACAGAAACTGCAATATTGTGCTTTAAGAGGGCTATCAGGTACTATAAAGACAGGAACACACCTGTATATGCGTGTTTTCTGGACCTGTCAAAAGCATTTGACATGGTTGTGTACGACGTACTGTGGGACAAGTTAGCGAAAACGGGTATACCGAGGGAATGCGTAGACTTGTTAAAGTACTGGTATGGCAGCCAGGTCAATTGCGTGAGATGGGCTGGTGAAGACTCAGACGAATATAGACTGAAGTGTGGGGTAAGACAGGGTGGACTAACATCTCCTGTGTTATTCAACCTCTACATGAACGGGTTGATTGAGGGACTTAGCAATACACATGTCGGATGTCATATAGATAAAACGTGTTTTAATAATATCAGTTATGCAGATGACATGGTATTGCTGGGTCCATCAAGTGACTCCTTACGACAGCTCATTTCTATATGTGAGGGGTACGCTGCAGAGCATGGTCTTAGATACAACACAAGTAAGAGTGAGTTCGTCCTCTTTAAAGCCAATAAATATAACCCTTCAACAGTGCCTACGCTCATGCTGTGCGGTGTGCCCCTGAAGCGGGTTGAGAGGTTTAAATACCTGGGACATATCCTGACAGAGGACCTTAAGGATGACCTGGATTTGGAGAGGGAGAGAAGGGCGATGGCAGTGCGTGGAAATATGATTGCCCGCAGATTTGCAAAGTGTAATGAACAAGTCAAATTGACGCTTTTCAAGGCTTACTGTCAGACGTTCTACACCTGCAGTCTGTGGATAAGCTTTACGCAGAGAGCATACAATGCACTGAGAGTCCAGTATAACAATATTATGAGACTGCTGTTGCGGCTGCCGAAACGCTATAGTGCATCCAATATGTTTGCCGAAGCGCGAACAGACGACTTTTTCGCAGTTAGACGCAAACGTGTTGGATCTCTACTCAGACGAGTGCGGGGCAGCGGCAATAGCCTCCTCGGGGCATTGTCGGAGAGCCTTGACTGTCCCTTTACTAAATACTGGGCTGAAGTGGCCACCGGTAAGGCCAAATAGAATAATCATGTATTGTGTTTTGTTTTGTTTTATTTTATTTACCTGATACAATTTTATTTTTTTATTTTTTATACCTACTAACATAGTTATTAAGTTAAAATTGTTACTAACATCAATATGGATTACTGGTCTGCAATAAATGATTTTTATTTTTTTTATTTATTATTTATTAAACCCCTGCCATTCAATGCTTGTAATTAAGTAACATGTAATAATGTGCGCGTCAGTGGAATACTACTTGCTAAAAGGTTAAGGATTACTCACTTAAAGTAACTTCATTCAACTATGTCAGCATTCATAAACGAAACAAAAGGGTTGCCACATAAATTTGTTTCATTGGAGAAGTTTTGAGATATCCAGAAATATCCACAATGTATCTTGAGTTAACAACATAAAGCAATGTTCAGATTGAATTTGAATAGTTACACTGCTAAACACTGCAATAGATGAACATTATGTTCAACAAAAATAATGATGATAGTCGAATTCATACGTTTTCTGTTTAGAACTGGAAACGGTTTGCTGGTGAGAGATAAATCGAAAGTTTAGCAATTTTTTTGTTTGTTGCTCATCAAGTACCTTCACGATGAGGAGTGGGCCTAAATTTCTAATATTTCGACATCCCATACTTATTATAAAATTAGACGCGGGACCGCTCAAATTTACCGCTTCTTTCTCTTTAGGGTGATTCTTGTTGTTATAATACAATGCGTAGACAAAGTCTTGTTATTAAAGTATTTTGAACTTATTTCTGACTATTTTAATTAGTTTCCAAAAGAATAATAGATTACTATCTGCAATTTTACTTTAAAATTAATATTTTGTCCCGAGCTTATATTTTTACGATACGAATCTGAATAAAATATCGACAAACGTGAATATTGAACTAAATTATTAATTCACTTTGAGATAACGAAGTCAGTACTAAAAGTCTTGTTTGATTTCATATCTTAGTAACTTACTGATTATTATGACGAATCGCATCAGTGCTCTGGTGGGCATCTAGTTCATCGACATTATGTCAATACTATAACATGGCCATCACTAGTAATAGTAACACTGACGCAATGTCGTGTCGATAGAGCATGCTACAGCCACAGCCAACAACGCCCGCCATTATCCAAACTAATCAAAATGGCCGCCAACACGCTTACTGACGTTTGACTGTCTTGTCAGTCACTTGCGTTCAGTAGAATTTGATAAAAAATATTTGAGAATGGTTATGTCTTATAGAGAATGAACTTTGCATGATTTAATTTTGGCAAAGTGAACGGAGAAAAATAATCCAACATGGCTTGGCAAATGCCGGGTCAATGGAATCCAGGTGTTGCTCAAATGACGCCTGATATGAACATGGCATCATATACACCTGAACAATGGGCTGTAGTGCAGCAGCAAAACTGGCAGCAATGGACTCAATGGCAGCAGCAATATTCACAGTGGCAGAGCCAATATGGAGAGAAGGTATGAGCCCCCATAAATTTAGTTTGTACATTTTTTCACTAGTTTCCTGCTAATTACTGATCTCATTTATGTATTTAAACCAAACTGATTATAATCATCCATCCTGTGTTTAAAAAAAAAGATTGCATTGTTAATATCAATTGTTTTGAATGCATTATTTTTTAGGTTTTCTTTATTTAATTATGCATCTTTATTAGAGTGTAAGAGAAGTTCTTGTTTGGTGTCGGGTTAAAATAACACCTCTCTTTCTTCCGTGAATGTCATAAAGGGTGACTAAGGACAGGTCTAGATATGCTTTTGGGGACAGTATAGCAACCTGTCACCATAACACTTCTTGTCTGTTTTTAAACCTAAAATTATGTTAAAAGTTGCTGTGAAACATGATATAGTCATGGTTTTGCCTGTCACATTTTGTGCGCTCTGCCTACCCCATTGGGGAACACAGGTGTGATTCTATGTATGATATAGAAGTTAAATGAACAAGTGAGTAAATCCTCCACTGCACTAATCACAAGATATTAACACAAGTACAAAAAACAAAGACTTGTATTTTGAAATATTATGGAGCGCTTTATGTCACAATATTAAGTTTTTTTTTGGACATCATAAACTTTTTATAATAATTATAATAATATAGCCTTTTATTTCCGATAACTTAGATTATAGTAACAGTAAATATTACAAAAAAAAATACTAGTAACTACTACATGCATGCAGTTACAGAATGTCTCTGATCTCGGTGTGCCTAACGGCAAAGGCCTCCTCCAATTCCTTCCACTGTTTTCTATCCCCTGCTACTCTTAACCATTGGTTTTATAATAATTGAAACACTTTAAATAAATAACAAATGATGATCTGCAGCTAAAAAAAAGCCTTCTATGGCATACTTACCTTGCATATTTTATCTTTTATTCTTTAATCTGGCCCCTGTCTAATCGGCCACCCCCTGTAATCCGACATGGTCTATTACATATTTATAAGGTAGGGTCATTTCGCCGGTTCGCGTCCATTTAGTGCAGTTGGCAAGTTTGACAGCAAAAATAAAAATGTTCTATAACTAATTTCTACGAAGTATTTATGTCATACGATCATTATATTAGTCTATTTTGAGATTCAATTTTTGGTTTTGTTCCAAACATCGTATGTTTTTTATTAAAGAGAAAAACTTCAGAAATAGGCGTTTCACCCAGTTTGCGTCCACAAAACCCAGATCGCGTCCACCCCTGGACCAGTTTGCGTCCACCACTTTTGAATAGGAATATAGGGGTGTTTTTTTTGTATTTGACAAGAAAAAATGTATTTTAACAATTTCTTCATTTATTTTACTATTTATTATTAAATTGAAGAATGTAACTAAATATTAAAAATCTTAAAAATAATGCTTTTCAACATTGATCGAACTTAAAATTATGCGACAGGCTATCCTGTAACTATTATACCTGCCACCTTAAAATCGAAAAAAATATATGCTAGAAGTGGCCACGAAAAGTGAATACTTAGTCATTGTTTTGTCAATGTAACGTTTCATGTGCTCTGCCTGCCCCATTTGGAATTAAAAGCGTGGTGTAAGTATGATGTTTTACAGTATTGGTAATAGCAGATGCAATGAATCTTCATTGCATGTTATATGTATTGTATTTATCTTACAAAAATAAAAAAAAATGGTTCAGGTATGTTAAACTACCGTGAGGCTCACTCATGTTGAAAATTTTACGGATAATTCACGTTTATTAAATCGTGTTTAGCTCGACATGTTTCGGGCTAATTCGTAGCCCTTCATCTAGGAGCCGCGGCGGCTGCTGCTGCCAAACGCGCACTGCGTGCGACTTCTTAGATGAAAGGGCTACGAATTAGCCGGAAACATGTCAAGTTAAACTCGATCTAATAAACGTGAGTTATCTAATTTTTTTTTAACAAGTTTCAGGTATGCCTTAAGCGACAGGCTAGCAACCTGTCACTGTTATACATCCTCCACCTGTTATCAAATCTAAAATTATGCTAGATAGAAGGGGCTGCAAAGCGTGAAATAGTCATAATCATGGTTTTGTCTATGTAACGTTTCGCGCCCCGTGTGGGTAGCTTCTCCGTGTGGTGCCGGGTTAGAATAGCACCTCCCCCTTTCTTCCCGTAGGTGTAGTAAGAGTCGACTCTGGGAAAGGGTTAGTGTATTGTGGGCGATGGGCTAGTAACCTGCCACTGCAATATCACGTTTAACCATCTGTTACCCTGACTTAGCTAAACGTGGCACTGAATTTTTTGAATTCATGTACTCTGCCTACCCCTCATGGGAAAACAGGCGTGAGAATATGTATTTATGTAAGCACGTTTCGTATGCTCTGCCTAGCCCGTTGTGGAACATAAGTATGTTAGGTATGTTGTATGTATGTTATCTCATAAATCCTCTCGTCTCTCTAATTTCACTTAACTTTCTTTAAATTAAGAAGGTAGGTAAACACTTTATTCTACAAAATAAGAAGTCTTACAAGAAATTCAGGAAAAACGGTAAAGTACAAACGCGGACTTATCCCTTAAGGGATCTCTTACAGCCAACCTTTGAGACACAGAGAGGATGTTATCTTTTCCTTATTTTTTGTCTTAGAAAAACTCTTCTTAAATAGCAAATAAAAATCGCAGAATTTACTCTTTCATTTTAAAAATCGATTTATAAACATAGCCTAATTGAAAAAAAAATACAGTTATAATAAACAATGCATATTTAATTATTTTACAAGCAAGTGTATTGAACAAAAATGGTGGACGCAAATTGGTTTCTCGTTCCCGTCTGTGGGTATAGTTTGCGTCCACAGTGGACGCAAACTGGATGTTTTGTAAATCCGATGGATCAATTCGCGTCCACCTTATTTTAACAGCTAAATGAAAAAAAAATAAGCACAGTCATAATTAATCTTATTCCTTGTTTCATTACCAAAGTCTAGAAACGGCTATGTGTCCTAAAATTCACAGATAACTATAAAAAATTAACCATCGAACGCACCGCTGCACGCTATTTTTTATCTAAATATCCCGCGTGAAGTGCTCCCTTGTTCAACAGCCGAAACTAACTATTTTTTTTGACGGTATTGGTTTAAAGCACGGATCTTTTGTTAATTTGTGCATGTGCTTCATACATTGAGGTAGTAGTGGTAAATATTTTTTGTTTGATTGGTGTGTTAGTTTACTTATTTTCGAGGATTTTCAAAGGAAGATACGTAAAATGGACGCGAACTGGGGGATGGACGCGAACCGGCGAAATGACCCTACTAGCTTTTTCCCGCGGCTTCGCACGTGTTAAATTCGGGCTAACACAGAAGAGATTTTGGAATTATTAGTAGGAAGCGCCCGCCTAAATAGCCATCAGTTTCTCAACACTTATCATCATATTTTGGAAAATTCAAAAAAAATCTTTATAAATTGTAGCCTATGTGCTATTCTGATGTATAAGCTACATTACTGTAAAGTTTCATTAAAATCCATTCAGTAGTTTTTGCGTTAAAGAGTAACAAACATCCAAACATCTAAACATCCAAACATACTCACAAACTTTCACATTTAGTAGTTTGTAGTAGGTTTGTTTTTTTTACAATCTTTGCTAATGCTTGATTGAACAATTTATAAACTTGAATGCATTACCACTATTGTGCTCTACACATATGGAGATAATGTTCCGATTCAGATTGCTTAGTTTGAATTTGACTAAGTATAATTTGTGTTTCAGAGTACATATATGTATGTATATAATACCATATAGAATCTTGTCATTGGATCTGTAATTTGTCAGATTACAATGTATTCTTTTGTAAAAAGAAACAGGACTATAAGGGTCTTAGGCAATAAGTACTCTATTATCTTAGAAATCCAGTAGTCCGACAGTTGTAATTATTAGTTATACATTAATTTATTTGGTATTTATTTGGTTTTTATTTGGTATGTGTCATGTGTCTGACTTGACATGCTGGGTTGTTATCTTTAAGTCACTGTGTCATAATTTTTTTGCAAATGAATAAGAAATTTGTAATAATTTAACGTTGGTGTTTTACAGTATGCAGAGCAGATGCAAAACATGCAGGCGATGGGGGTTGTCCCTCCCTTACCTGCTGCAAATTCTGCTCCGCCACCAGCACCTCCACCTCCAGAGAAGCCACCTCCTCCACCACATGAAAACAACCAACCACTCTTTGGAAAACCTACTCCGGTGCAGGCACCAGCATCACAGCCCCCGGCACATTCAGGGAGTTCTAACAATATTAGTATTCCTACAGGTAATACCCAAAATTGGCAACAAGGTGCTGAAGAACGTAATGAACCTTCTCAACAAGGTGTCAACACGGAAGCGTTGAAGAAACTGGCTGAGGAAGAGAGACTTTTCGACATACAGTTTGAAAAGTGGGAAGAAGAGATCCAAAAGTGGAAGCGAGAAAATGTAAACCATCCGGACAGACAGGCTTATAATGAGTATGAGCAAAAGTTTGAAACTTGCAGGGCACAGTTGTTAGAGCGTCGACAGGTGATGAAACAAAAGAGGGCGCGGCTGCTGGGCCAGACTTCCTCCGGCGCAGGCGCAGCTCCAACAGGTAATACATCAACAGCTGTACCTCCCCCACTGCAGAGCACCGTTAATAATCGTAACCCTAACATGCAGTCTGTAAGCCAAAATAACGCAACTGGGCCAACAAGCCAGACAGCATCAGAAAATTCACAAAATAATTATAAGCATAATCAAAAACTACCCCAAAACAATAACAAACCACAAAATTACCAAAATAATTCACAATATGCCCAGTACAACAATATGCCAGCGCAAGGTGGTTTCAACAGAAATAGTAACAAAAATATTGATCCGCAAGATAGATTTGAATCTTATCATCAACAGAATATGCAACATCAAAAATTTTCACATTCAAATGATCAGCAGAAAATTGTTCAAAGTGAGCCTACTGTCAACACCAGCAACTCTGATTTCTTACCTGGATCTCGTGCTAATAAAGGGATTCCAGGTTTAGACTTGGTACCACCTGATGATAAAGCAGGACCACAGCCGGAAGTAATTGACATAACAGGTGACAGAGCAGCACCAGGGCAAGCGCCACCTGATTACACCACAATTTCCAAGGGCATTAATCATATTCTTGGAGATGAAAAAATTATGAATATTCTTTCAATGGTACGCGATCAAGGCGTGCCTAACGTTACCCCAAACAATCAAGGTACATTTGGATCTAATCCACCAAGTAATAACAATGCTAGTCATTATAATGCTCCTACAAACAATCAATCAAATAATCAATGGGGTAGAAATCAGAATACATCCAACCAACAATACGACAATCCAGTATCAAATTTACCTTACAACCAACGACCTCCTGGTTATCCTCCTAATCAAGGTAATGCATTTAACATGCAGCAGCAGCAATCCTCGCAGCAGCACCAACAGCTGCCACAAATGCAGCAGCAGCATTATCCTCCTCAAAGAAGAATGGATAGCGACAGAGAAAACAATATGTCGCAAGAGCCGTTTTACGACAGAAACAATCAATATCCAGGCCAAAACATGCATTCAGGCGGTCCTCCTATGAGACAAAACATGCCTGCTCCTAGGCCGCTTATGCAAGATATTCATGGATATCCAGACAATGGTGAATTTGCTAGGGGCCCCCAAAGAGGTGGTCCCCCTGACAATAGAGGACCTATGAGATCAAATATGCCTCCACCTCGACCTCTTATCCAGGATGTACCTGGTCACAACACTGACGGTAATAATTACGCGAGGGGTGCTCGAGACAATAGGCCGATGAGCAATAATAGCATGATGAATCAAAATGTTAATCCAGGAATTAGTCAGGGCTTGAACCAAGGGTCAAGTAAAAGTATGAATCAAGGCATGAATCCAGGAGTTAACCAGGGTATGAACCAGGGGATGAACCAGGGGATGAACCAGGGGATGAACCAGGGGATGAACCAGGGAATGAACCAAGGCATGAACCAGGGAATTAATCAGGGAATGAACCAAGGATTAAACCATGGGATGAACCAAGGTTCGAACCGAGGACTAGACCAGGGGATGAACCAAGGTATTAACCAGGGAATGAATCAAGGGATGAATCAAGTGGTCAACCAAGGAATAAATCAAGGCATCAATAAATTACCCCTACCACCTCCACAACCAGCGAGGCCTAAGTGGGTTGAAGAGCCATTATTTACTCCATCTATTATTGTCGAATACGAGCATAAACCACTAAGATTAAAAGGTAATTCAATGTTATTACAATTACTTTCTGCGGAAACTATTTCGTTTTAAGTTTTTGAAGTTCTTACATTTAAATATATTAACGGCACATTACTAAAGAAGTTATTGTTGATGCTATGGACATTGAAACTGTTGCTGTTTAAAGAAGCGTGGTGAAACACCAATTTGTGGTTTCTGTGAGGGTACTTTAATAATAGCTCTGCAGTCAAAGGAGATCCAGCGTGTAATTTAGAGTTTAAAATTCCATGGGTTGGGTTGGGCAGTTGATCTTTATTACGCCCTTGGTATACCGTTAACGTATTTTGATGTAGGCTGTAGACCAGGTAGAAGCAGAAGCGGAGCGGCGCGGCGCGGTGGGGTGAGGGTACGGCCGGCCAAGAAAGTGGTCTACCACTTTTGATAAAAGTTTCTGTGAGATGAAAATTATCACAAGGTTGACATTGTCACTGTCATAATATTACGGTGAGGGGGAATCGACCTCATTGTTTCATGAGGTTCAAATGAATATCGATCTTGAGGGAGTAGACCAATTTGTTGGTCGACTGTACAATGAAACGCTTATTATCCGGTTGGCGCGATGAGTACACTCTTTCATTTAATTTCGAATATTACAACCGATTCCGAGATGCCACCGCGCCGCGCAGCCCTGATTCCGCTGTCAGTGTGTCTGGAGCTTTAGTGAGTTAGAATGGTAGGTTCAGGAGTCAAAAGGGGAGGTTTGCGAGTATTTCAGGGCTATTTCAGTGAATATTTCAGTTATCAAATCCTGGCTAATGCAATACCTTCTTTACACATGTACTTATAAATATGTAATAACAAAACTTTAGGAGACGTTAACATGTATCATACTTATTATAAAAGCAGAACTTAAAAAAAAACATGGAAATCTTCTAGCCGAAAAAGGAACAGAATCCGATGTTAACTGTCGAGTTTGTCAATTATGTACTGTGATAAGCGTGCTTTTGAACACGAACTTCATCCATTTTGTAATTTTCTATAGGTGGCAGCAGCCTTAATTACATATTGATTTGATTTTGTTGCACGGAATCCCTCCATGTTTTTTTTGTTCTTCAGATCCTTTCTGTAGCACCTATAGGGAAATATTTGAAAAATAATTACATATTGTAACTTTTCCTATTTCAGCGAGGGAATTCATTGAACCTGTTCATACATTCGATTACAATCATATCTCCAAGGATGCTGATAATAACAAGAAAAAAGATTTTGAAAGAGAAGCCGACGAATTATTTACTAGAAAATCGAGATTTGAACCAGAGGACACATTTAGAGATAGACGTTTAGAAACGGAAGACATACCTAGGGAATATACACCAAGAGAATTTGATCGTCGATTTCCTAGGGAAGAGTTTAGAGATGGTCCAAGAGAAGTTAGATCTCTCCCGAGAGACGAGTATGATGATAGACGAAAATTTGATGAAAGAAGGATTCCAAGGGAAGAATATGATGAAAGACGAAGGCCAGATCAAAGGGGACCTCCGAGGGAAGAGTATGACGATAGACGAAGAATTGATGAAAGATATGATGACAGGAGACACGATGACCGCGACAGGCACAGACGGGATGAATTTGGTAGACGCGACGACTTTAATCGACGTGACGACTTCAGTAGACGCGACGATTTCAATAGACGTGACGATTTCAGTAGACGAGATGACTTTGACCGCCGCGATGATTATGGCCGACGCGAAGACTTCGGTAGAGACAGAGGGCGAGAATATGAAGATTTGGGTCCTAGAGATAGACCGAGAGATTACAGAAGAGGTGACAGTGGAAATCGTAGTCAAAGTCGTGATAAGGACTCTCGTAAAAGAGGTCGAAGTAAGGAAAGTACGATAAGTGAGAATTCTAGTACAAACAAGAAAGCAAAAGACAGTGAACAAAAAACTGATTCACCTAAACACGTGGTTATGATTGACGATTTACTGGAGCCACCAGGTCGAGAGATACGACCAGACAAGATTGTTATCATACTACGAGGTAACCACTTGATTTAACATACTCTGTAAATTAAGGGGTCATTTTATTGACCAAAACTAATTAATGTGTATTTGCAGGACCTCCTGGAAGTGGAAAATCTTATTTAGCCAAATTAATACGGGACCGGGAAGCAGAGCATGGTGGAACTGCTAGGATCATGTCTATTGATGACTACTTTATGCAGGAAGGCGAAATAGAGGAAAAGGATCCTGTTACTGGCAAAATTGTAAGTTTAATTACATGAAGAAATACACCTACACTTGAAATTTATTCAGGAATACAAATCATTGAATTATAATAAAGAGCATCAGTATTAGTTTAGTTTCACCTCCACTCGTCTTGTGGTTTATCATCATGGATTTTATTGCAATTGTGTATATTTATTTTTATTTAGGTGAAGAAGCCGTCCTTGAAGTATGAATATGATGCAAGTTCGGAAGAGACCTACTTGAACTCGTTAAAAAGAGCGTTCAAGAGATCGCTAACAGATGGATATTTCAATTTCTTAATATACGATGCCGTAAATGATTCATTAAGAAGCTACGCAGACATTTGGAATTTTGCTAGACAAAACGGCTTCCAGGTGTGTATTATTGTTGTTATTTTCACTGCTCATTGTAGAAATAAGCGAATAACTAGCTACGTTGGTCGCAGGTGTACATTTGTACGATGGAGCTGGATGCACAAACGTGTTTCAAGAGAAACGTTCACGGTCGGACTTTGGGTGACGTGCGAGTGGTATGCACGAGATTCTTCCCAACTCCTGACCACCACATTCAGTTAGACGCCACGACACTGCTGCAAAGTGCAGCTATTACCGACGTGCAAATGGAAGACATCGATGACGAAGTCATTATGGAGGACGCGCAAGAAACTGAGGTGAGGGCTCATTCTTGAGCTCCGATGGTGTTCACAGCTTCTGCTGATGACAAATATTTACATTGCACTATTTTTAAATTAACAGAGACCTATCGTAATTCACTTAAATCACAGGTTAGGATTCTAGTCTCACATTTGTCCTGCATATTGTACGAAGTGGTGTGTTTATGTTAGATTGAAGATTTATGATTTACAATAAGATGCCATGCACTTTTTAACAATCTACTCATTGATATTGAATTCCATCTATATACCAGGAGCAGGAATATTAATTAGGTTTCATTCCTTTTTTGTTCGGAGGGTGGTTGCGTGGGTTCAAAGGACGACAAGTAGTATATCTTCATACTTAAGAGGGCGCACACATTTTTTACGAACGTAATTATCAGATCAGGCGGGGAAGAGAAATTCAGGGGCAGGGCAGGGGTAAGAGGCACCACAGACCATAACTCGTCGAGTTATGAGTGATTATGGTCTGTAGAGCCCTCTTATCCCTGCGTTTCTCTTCCCCCACCTGACCTTAGTGGTTTTGGACCAATGTTTAAAAAATCGTGAAAAATAAATTAACTCATATTTAGCCATGAAAAAAATATGGTTAGACTAAACATATTCTGTAAATTCACAATAAAATTGTTTCATTTGTAATTATAATAAAATCAATGAGAAAAAAAATAAAGTAATAGTTCAACTTTGAAATTATGTACAATGATATTTGAATAATAAAAACCAGTAATTTGATGCATGTCTCTCCGTTAATCCCCAGTAGACTATATTGTCTATCAGATAATAACTAGTTTATATCGTTTATGGTAAATTTTAATGGAAAATTTTCAAGTGAAAGACAGCTCTGACGCGTATTTTTGTGAAAACCCTTCAACAAATTGGCTAAGTAAAAGAAATCTGTGTTGCTAATAAAATATTTCTTTCCGTTAATCCCTAGAAAAAGAGTTGATTTATATGTTACAGTTGTTTTTCTTTAAAAACTTAAGGATTTATAGCTTTCTAAAGCATTTGAAAATCATCAAAATCACCGAATTTTGTGTGCACCCTCTTAACATCTCCGGGATTATGCTACCTAAATGTCATCTATTTACTGCTCTTCCTTGTTTCTTATTATGACGATAGTGTGGCGAGGCTTAGGGCTAATGAGTTTTATTCCAGCTTTTATTAAGAGTCGTGTAAAGGTACTGCTCCATCACAGGTTGAAAGCTCATTTACTTCGAAGTGGGAGAAAATGGATGACGCCGATAAACTAGGTAGGTTATGAGTTACGAATTTTATTCATTTTAATATTAATTTTAGATTTATCTTCCAATTATTTAGAGGAAACGAGTGATAAGGCATCTGTTATATAACATTTGTCTTACTGACTACGAATTAGCATCACATTGAAATGGGCTCTTTGATTTGAAATGGACACGGTTAGGGTTTTCGTTTTCACTAAAGCTAGTTTTGTCCCGGGTGCGCGAAGCAAGGGTTGATTAAGACCTTACTGAAAGTGTCGGTACGTTGTTGCAGCTCGACTCGACGGGACCAGCAAGCCGCTCCGGCCCTCGCAGCTCTCAATGGCGGACTACCTTCAGCTAGACGACTGGAAACCTACCACAGCTAAGCCAGGGAAGAAATCGGTGAGTAAACCTTTTTGCTTGTCATTTTCTAGCTTTTAAGTTAAAAACGTGTTTCTCAAAAATCGGGTCGCAATCGCAATCATGCATAAGAAATGACGTTTGTATGACCTTGAACTTTACCGTGTTTTTCCGATTGCCGGATTTATTTCTTTACCAATTTGACAACAATCCGTAACGCGTAGCTTTTTGGTTTATGTCAAAACTTTGATAATTTGACAAACAACTGAAAGAATAGTAAAGAAAACAAAGGTGAGTTTTTTTATATTTTGGTTTTACGAATCGGCGCGGATTTTCATCATATTGTAATTAAAACAGGTACGCTGGGCGGACATTGAAGAAAACAGGGAGCAAGAGAAGATGCGTGCCATCGGATTTGTTGTAGGTCAAACGGACTGGAACCGTATGACAGATCCTACGATGGGGTCTAGTGCACTCACACAAACTAAGTACATTGAAAGAGTGAAAAGAAATTAACTTTAATCTGCACATGTTTCTCAAACTATGTTATGTTCCAAAAGGACATTCAAAAACAAGTGTTAGTGATGCACTTCTATTAATTTCATTTCTCTATGATAGGTATATATTTTTGTTATGCAATTAAACTATCTATATAAATTTAGACATTCTCTCGATTAGGCTTACTTGCATCAACCCGAGTTAGACGGTTAGCTTGACATTTTTATTTGTCGCCTGTAGAAAAATTTACTCAAAGTTAGTTGTTGCCCAGATTGGTGCAAGTCAGCCTTAACGGTATTTGATAATGTGACAAAGTTAATGATAGTACACAAGATACTGTTATATTGTAATACTTAAGTTTAATATGATAAAACGGTAAGGAAGTTTATTACCGAAGTACGTTGCTGCAATAGTTGGATTGGATCACAATTTTTAAAAGTGGTTTAATTTCCAACGCTTCACTGATACTTAACAATAATCCCCGTCAATGTCTTAAAATCACACTTCAGGTTAAAACTAAAGCCTGTCATGACTATCTAATCTTCTTTTTTTCAAAGTTTAATAAAGCTAGCAAATTAGCAATAAGCCATGTAGTTGTAACTTCATTATCTGACTTGTAGAGATCGTTTTAGAGCAATAAGGTGGCTTATAGTTTCGTGCATTAGTTTTGATGCTATAGTCTATAATACATTCTGTTTTGTTTTGTTTTTTTTTGTACATTTTAAGAACTTCATGTTGTTTCTAGTAAAAAAATTATGACGATTCTCTAAAAACAAAATCTTAAATTTCAACACTTAATTTTTTGGATTCATCAACCTGTTTTGCATGGGTAGATTATTATTGAATATTTTTCCAAGCAATGAATTGAATTGCAACGTACTTCACCCACGACAATTTATTTGCTAATTAGTAGCTTTTGCAGCAGGGGATGGCATCCGGCAACCAGTAAACAATAAGCAAAGTCCTACGTAAATCCGCAACATGTCCGCACCTCAAAGTTAGTTGGTTGGGCTTTATATTTTTATTGAATTTCTCATTCATGGGACAAAGCTAGTCGTACTGTCAGTCCCTTGTTCTTCGCAAATGTAACAATTTGGTAACGAATTATCTAGGGTATTTTTTCTTTGGGGCTCATTTGGTTATTAAATGTTATTTTTCTCCTTAATGATGCATAATACTTATATTATTTTTATATTTATTGTTTGATCTGTGTTACTTGTTAAGTGTGGAGAACAAGAGACTTCGTCACACCCTCTTACGTTGTACCGCTCACTTTTGTATCAAAACATCATACAATGTGAAGGTACCTTGCTTTGTCCGTTTGGATTTTAATTTAAGGTACATACTTACCTTAACATTATTTTAGATTCATGCTTATTATGAATAGAGTGTAGCATTAGAGTTAATAAGGTGTACATTTTTAAACAGGTGATAAATTAAATGCTTGTGAAGAGCTCAGTTCTTTTATTTTTCATTTTATAATTCAATTACATAATCAAAAATAATCATTTTGAGCTGTGACAAAATGTGGGAATCCAGAGCTGCGGTTAGTGTAATTTTTAAAATAGCTCTTATATTTTTGCGATATAATTTTCGGCGACTTTTCGGCCGTGGAAATTTTCGTTAAATATAAATCGTCCGATGTTTCGTGCTCGGGGAAAATGCTTTTATCATTTTCATGTTTACCGGTGGGTTCTGTTGACACGCGGGTCTCGTCAGTCGGTACGACGTTGCCGCGTTTGTCGATTTTTTTAATGTCTGCCCTTTTGCCGATGTTTGTTTCTCCTTCACGGCCTGCAGACATGACCATGATTTGCGGCGTTTGCATCGCCATCATGTGGTCCTTCAGACATTGCTGAAGTATGTGTAGGAAAAACAGGAAAGCAAGCAGTGTTAATGCTTGCATTGCTGCATTGCTTTTGTGACCGCCGCCGTAGCTGCTGCAATTAAAAGCAGAACTGCATTTAATTTTATTTTTTATTTTACGTTTTATCAACACTAGTCATTATAAACACACGCATTTTATTTGATGTATAATAACGAAGCTCTTTTATCGTCTGCCTGTCTATTGCGTATTGTAAGAGCCGTTCAATAATATTCTTAAGGGAACAATTTTGTTGCAATTGTTGAAGGAAATTGTTCGCTTGAGCTCTGAATCTGGCTTAATAACTAAACTAAGGTGGGCAAATGAATTAGACCTACTGTTTTGAGTAAGCTACATGACCATGTGAAGGTTGCGAGTGATGTTCGTATCCATAATAGACGTTATGGTCGTGCGATGGTTGAGGGAAGTCCGCATACCTAAAAATAATTATCAGTAATCAGTAGTCTTGAATTTTTCATTTGACAGATCTGGAAACGAAGATGATTAGTTAATTTTACGTTGGATAAATGTTTTAATAGAGTTGCGAAAAGTGTCTACAAGTCGTGCGCAAGGTTACATGTTTCGCATCTGTGCTTTTACTAATTTCCTTTTTTTTAAACATTTCTTTAAACTGTTGAGGCATTAAATATTTTTTAATTTTACTGGGTTCACTAAGTTTCATCACTGTTGGTGGCGGAATATGGCGTTTGCCCTTTGTTCGCTCCACCATCCGTTAAAAAGTATACAGCAGTCAAATATATGCGGGGAATGAGTTTAGCGGGTAGTTGAAGTTTATGGATTTAATGGGTTTTATTTTAGTAACTTACAATATTTTTTTTCGCAAAATTTTTATAAAAATTGGTTTGATACACATGTGGAAACGTTATTTTCAGTCGTAGCATGCCACGGACTCATAGTAGACACCTCCACTTATAACTCATTTTCCACACTTGCATCAATAGTAACTATTTATTAAAATGTAGGGTAACATACGAGCATACAGCGTCACTATTTAAGACTCCTCTTTTTATTTCTGTTTTGAGCTTTTTGGTTAAACCCTTTACTTTTAAGCGAGGAAACTCTTAAATCTGTTAATCGGTTTCAAAGGATCTTGGCTAAGCACCATCACGACTATTGTCGTAAAAACATTACAATTATATCAACTCAAGTTTAAGAACCTACAAAGCCACAAAGACATACTGATTTAAGAGGCACTCCTCAAACGTATAGAACACTCATCTACTGTTCAAAATAACGAACAGTGTTTAAGCGTGCGCGTCTCTGTGCTGCACTGCCTTCCTGCACATTTCCCTAAGTCTAGGGTGAATGGTTCTATACCAAGCGCGCATTTTCCACATTAGACTACATCTTCGTTTTTCATCTACGTTAGTTATGATCGAACTCGAGCCTTTATCCGAGATTGTCCTAAAATAACTTAGCTAACCTTTCACTCAGTTGTTTTGTCCCGATTCCCATGTTCGTCAACATGTTTTCCAAAGTCATTTTGACTGTCGCGCGCGTCACTTTGTGCGGATGTCAAGGCACTGACGAGATGTGCCTCAGTCATGGTCATGGGTGCTCTGTATTACCATGCTCTAATTCACGACGATTGCCTACAAGATGTGACAAACGTTACTGTAGCGGTAACCTGGTGGTTATCTGGACTTTTACGCACGCGACAAAGATAAATATGTAGGTTAGGGTAATGGAAATAGCTGAAATTGTACTTCGTTAATTGTTTTTAATTTTCATCATCATTGCTAGCAGCAGCAATTGACTGCCAAGCGTGAAATAGCCATGGTTTTTGACCATTGTAACGTTTCATATGCTCTGCCTACCCCATTTGGGAATACAGGCGTGATGTATAATGTGTGTTCATCATCATCATACCGGAGGCCATCGCTGCTGGATATCCTTCTTAGTCCTAAGATCCCAAAGGTACTTTATGTTGTACCTAATTCATATTTTTTCGATTATTAAATAGAGACCTTAATGACTATTTGTAGTTCCTCAACGTCTTACCCGTGGCACAGAAAATTGATGTTTAGTTTATTTTATAAGGGAAGAAGTAACCTGATCAAAGTGAGTAATGAGGCTTGCGTTCATACGAAGGAGCTTAGCTTAATTCATCATTGTCATCCAACTTATACACGTCACAGAGCTGGGTAAGGCCTGCTCTCAATAGAAGAGAGCCCAGGCCTTAGTTCCCAGCTCAATCTCAATCCGGATCGCAAACAACACCTGCGTTTCAGGGCCTTGTCAGGTTTCCCAGACCGCCCAAACCAATGGACATGAAGGAGTTCGTGTGGTTTTTAGAGCCCACCTTCTATGGGAGAGCCTCTTATACCCCGTCGAGACCCACAATCTTCTTCTTTACCTTACATCGTCCACAATGCTGTCATCAGCCCACAATTTTATTTCTAAATAACTCGTTCATTTTCTAGTATCGTCAATATCCCATTTTGTCTATACTCTTTTTTCGACCACATTTCTTTATCGAGCTCAGTGCTGCTTGATCCTTGACGAATTGATACCGTAATTGAAATAAAACTATTGATGAGTTGGAAAAATGGGAAAGATAGAAGTGTTCGCGAACCAAAAAATAAAATCTGAGATCGAATTAGAGATCAATAATGTAAACAAACGTGTTGCCATTGCAATAAAAGCAAACGCAATTAGAAAAACTTAAAATTTAATAATTACGCTAGATAAAAATGAGTACAACTAATTTATAAGCAGAATAAAACCGTGTGAACGTATGTAAACATTTAAATGAACAAAGGGAAAAGCACATCTTTTTTAAATTGCAAATATGATTATTTTATAATTATGCCACTGGCAATTGTTAGAAATTGTAAACATTTGGTTCGTATTTTTATTCATATTCATATTTATATAATGATGAATCGATGAAATATTGTTCAATTTGCAATGGACGGCACAGAGATCGTGGGTAGACCGCTTTTCTACCTCCGCGCTTAGCGGCCATTTTTATAAATCTTATTATTCGTTTTCTGACATCTGTCGTGATCGAATGTGTTCCCTCCCGTTTTGCGTTCTGTTGTTGAGTTTTTGTTTGTTGTTAGGTTTGTTTTATTTTGTTATTTGTTTTTGTTTCATTTTTAAATTTCTGTTTGTCGTTTGTCTGGATCCATACGAACACAAGTACAATGTCGTATTTTCAAAAGTGATTACATAATATGCTACGAAAATTGTTATGAATCAATAAACTAGAAGTAGTTAATAAGTTAATACAATAATATATCAATTAGTAACAAAAACAGGTTGACTACCTCTGGAATGTCACTTTGACATTGACAGTTGTTTGTTTACATTTTTGATCTCTAATTCGATCTCAGAATATACACCATTTGGCATTGTGGATGATGTATGGTAAAAAAATGAGACTGGACCCAATAGACGAAAACAACAACGCGCGTGTTGAGTCGTGCAAGGTTGTATAGCGAAGGAGTTAGAGGAACTCAAAGAACCACCGCATTTGCAAGTTACGGTTTTTTATTATTAATGAACTTGTGGGAATGGGAAAGACTCCAATAAGGAGATCTCTTTCCAGGCAGATTTTATGCCTGGGGACCGAAGTCCACAGAGAGGAAGTTGGAAGTTGTATTTATGCAACCGTTCGTCGAAACTTCGTTAGCGCGATGTAGGATCGTTTAGTTCAGCTTTCGACGAATGTGGCGCTGGGGCGCTACAAACTTTAAAGCTGAGGCAGTCTGTTATGGGATTTGTGAACGTAAACAGGTAAAAATAAAAACTTGTTTAATAATTTATTTTTTTATTTTACACACACATTCACACAAGGACGTCCTCAATCACACAACACATTAAATACATACAATGCCTACTACTAAACTATTCAGTGATATAAACGATTTATATCACACAGATTTTTACATCAGTCGTCATTTATCGAGAAATTGGCGGAATTGTAGTTGTTTATTTATAACTATAAAGTCATGCCAATTTTATTTATCAACTCACAGGGCCGTCAAGGTCCATTTAATACAAAATAATGTTTTCCCTCTTTCAAGACATTACAATTTCTACTCGTTAACTTCTAGAATAAGTTAAATAAATAATTTAAATAAATTAATACAACACTATACTCCATGCCGCTTTAGCCTGTGCGATGGGAAAAGTATTATCATAACCATGCCGGTTAAATAAGGCATGGCAATCTAAAAATACACCCTCGTGTTTATCTTTAGCGTGTGACAAACAATCTTTTAATAATGCACTACGTGCACTTTTACGAAAGCGTGTAAGTAAGTACCTACGTAAATCGGTACCTATCCAGTTTAATTTAAATCTACTGCAATAATTCGGAATCATTTACATTTTTGTTCTTCAAATTAGAGACTTGGATGCACCGTTACTGTTTTGGTCTGGCTTCATTTAAAATGATTTGGCGATTTAAAGTTATTATGGGGTTGACATTTGGCTTTAGACTTCATTGCACTGGAGATACAATTGACGGCAGTCGATTCCGGAGCGGCCACGGCGTCCTGCTTCGTAGAACTCGTCGAAAGTACCGCCGGATTGCCTTTCTAGCACGAAACTGGCAGCGTAACTGTTGGACAAAAAGTTTATCTATTAATACTGACATATCCAAAGCACGCCATCAAATATCAAAATTATTGAATGAAATTTAACTCACGTTCCAAGTTGGCAGAATACGCTCTTGGGGCCGATGTCAGAAGAACATTCGTTGTTAGCATCGCAAACGTATTTCTGGAGGCATTTGTCGTCGCTTGTACCGAAGGATCTCACGTAGGTCTTGAGCATGGCAATACCAGCAATGGCGGCGTCACTGACTGAATCCTTACGACCCATAGAACGAGCGGCCAACGAGCGGTGGGAGAAAGATGTCTTCAGGGCGTCCAAGAGGTTCACTACGATGTTGATGAACTGAAAACAAAAAAACGATCTTAAGCTTATTGCCCATGATAGGCAAATACATGAAGATGAAGATTATTTATTTGTTACCAACGCTTGTACCAACGTCCTGGTTTTACCTTACTACTGTGATTATGTTTTTGCAACTGCATATATTAAAAGGAGAGGAGGGATGGGTTGCGTACCTCTCCAGCCTGTTTTGCCATGGAGGCGACTTGGTCAGGATCTTTTGCACCGAGCACCGTCGACAGAACCGCAGCCAATATACCCTGAAGCAAGCGAGATGCGACACCGGTTCCATAACCGAACTTGACTATTTACATTTCAAACATGGGAAAACCTCAATAGAAAAATTCTGTTGCATTATTTTTTCTGGGCATGACATAAACTGCGGCCAATATGTTTTCTTGAGATTGTCCCACGGTGTGAAGGTAGTAGTTAATTTAATGTGTATTAGATATTCTATAAACTACGTAATGGATACTAAAATGATGTTCTACGGGTGAGGATAAACTTGCAAAGTGCCTTTACACTAAATAAGTAATAGTGACCAAAGAACTTATATCTACAGAAATAATGTTAGTGGATAAGGATAAATTATATGGCCCATCGATCTAAATGTTGCGTGATATACTTTTAAATAAATTATCACTTCGGTTAATTGGCAATTATTTAGTGATGTATCGTTACGGGTTTTATACCTGCATGGGCGACGAGCCGTTGTCGACTTTGTCGATGCCGTCGCTAGAGGCGCCTCCGCCGAGGATTGCCGTCAGGATCTTGAGTCCCATAGAGAAGAGGTTAGCCCAGGGCGAAACTGAAGACGAATCCGTGTCCAAACTGTCACTCTTGTTGGGGCCCGTGGTGCCGCCGGGGTTGAACAACATTTGCATTATCATTCCTGAAAAGGGTTTTAGCATTCCTGAAATTTGATCGTCCTTGTTATTTTGCCATAATACAATTCGCAGTATATTTTTTGAGGACTAAAAGCGTAGTATTGTTTATAATAAAGTAGTCAAATCACCTGGAAGATAACTATACTCCTTACCAAGCATGTTGGACCATGAGAAGCCGCCATCGGAGATAGAGTTGTTCTGGATGTCGTCTAGATCGTCGAGCGCTACTTTCTTGAGCGCGTTGGGTTTTTCCGCGAATTTCCGTTCTTGCGCTTCCTGCCCGTGTACAGGCAATGAGTTGCTGTAGTATTGCGGGTTTTGTGTTCGAACGTTACTTGTTGACTGTTATATAAAAAAAAACAGTTAATTAGCCGATTGCCTCTGATGTTTGCTCTGTGAATATTTATAGCATGGAAATTCAACTAAAAAGCTAACAAAATCATAATGCTATTGCAACATAAAGTCGAACAAAATAATCATACTAGAATGGCAACTAATAGATATTCATTCAAATTAAACTAACACTTTGAAATCCCATCGAACGGCTCTGTCCTCTTTTCATTAATTCCATTCGAATCATATTAAAACGTGAATATAATCCATACGTAATCCCAATTCCCAATACCTACACTAGGTACATTAATTCCATACTAAATTTGATGAAAACGAACGAGGCAAGTATTAATTTGTAGACCAGGTTTTATTCGTACCTGTGATATAAGAGGAGCATGTTGCGGGTATGCGATCGTGTGAAGAATCGTCGAAGAACTGATGAGGGCTAGTAGCGCCCAACCTGCTGCCTTCTGACACATCCTGCTGACAATGGAAAAAAAGCGTAAGTGTCACAGTAAGCAATTCTTTATTAGAGGTAAGTAAAGGATAAGTGTAATTAAAATTATCTAATTACAACGTCAAAGAAATCAAAGTTCACTAGCTACTTGTAACGACTTTACGGAAAACCTTGAAGCTTTTACTGATTAAAGTAACACGTCGAATATTCTTTGATTATGCTTATGCGCCAGCGCAATGGACGTCGTCGATTAGAAAGTGTTTTGATGAGTGGATCGCGCAATTGATTGCCTGCGTTTGGAGTTGCTTAGAAAGTAGTCCCCTGCTTTGCCTTTGGTGCATTTTTACGAGGATGCTGACTACGGCTAATTAGAGGATGTCCATTAAACTAATTGATCTAGTATGTCTACTGCGGTATTAACTGCATTTTACTATACTGAGACGCTTACATTAAAGAAATCTCATAAAATGTTTATGATTGATAAGGCTTTTGAGTTTAAATTGCCCAGTATTCGGCTCCTATATCTGTTACGATAACAAGAGCAAGGTTTATTTACTTGCGTCTAGTTGTAACCTAAAGAATTTAACCCGGTTTCGTCTAACTGTTATTCGGATGTCACTTCTCGTGCCCGTCTCAAATAAGGTGCTAGTTATAAAAATTGACGTAAATTAGTTGCGTAGACTACTTATTAAGCGTTAACGGTCACGGATCGGCCTCGGCGGTCTACTTTCTTTGACCGATAAAAGCGAGTGATTTTACACCTGCTTCTGGCAGCTGTGTTGTTATGTTATTATTATTGCGTCATTCTGGAATTTATTTTAGAAATATTTTTAACAAATCTTAGACTGAAAATAAAGTTTTATAAGATATGACGATTATATTCGCGTTTTCGTGATAAGCTTTCGCCAATTGGCGGCAGGATGCTAGCAATATAACACACTGGCTTCCCGTTTCAACATTTACAGTGTAAAGCTGGAAGTATCGTCGAGTATGTCTAGTTTGTCTCGGCTGTCAATTGAATAAGCAAATTGCACACGTAGGCGCGCTGCGCCGGCGCGCCGGTTGCTGGTGACAGCGCGTCCGCTGAGATTCTCTCCGGAGAAATTTTCTGTCGCCCGACTCGGCCAGTCATTGCTTATGTTTTATGGATGCCTTGTTACTGTTTACTTACAAAACCACATACGAACCTATGTTTATCTCTATTTTTATGTGGCGTGGCGCTGTTAAGGCATATTGTTTAACCATAACTCCCTCGCTCACAATGCTGCATTCGTCAAAACAACATTTGAAAAGACACGATATCCATACGAATAAGTATGTTTTTGCTGAGAGAAAGCGGGAAGTTGTTAGTAAAGACATTTCTTGCATTTTTTATGGCCACTACGATACAAACATTCGAATAGCCTATTACATAGAAGAATCCTAGAAATAAAAACATTTGTTTGCTACCACAGCTTTCTTTCCTACTCGTGGTGTTATACAAGAGTGGAAGGTTTTCAAGTGATATTCTGGAATTAATTTAATTTATCTACTTATAAGCTTTATGAAGCTTCAGGTTCAGTGTTGGTCAACCCGACATAAACGACCTTATGAGAGACATTACTCGATGTAAGGAAAGTCGAAACACTTTGCCCTTTAACCCCGGGCGAAGCAACTTTCATCCGAAGGGCTTATCGATATTAAACGCGGGTAGAAATGGCAACGACCCCTTGACCCAGTAACCTGCGCAGGCGACTGAACTTCGCGGTGCAACGCGCGGGAAACTAACCTCACTTTCGATCGACGCGGATCTTAGCGTCGGCGGCCTACATTCTCCGGCGAGAGATTAATTCGTCATAATGTCCGTGTTAATCGAAAAAATGTATAAATAGTTTTCCTTTAATAGCTAACATATATTTAACAAATGGACAAATCATGTTAGGAGCTATAACTCTGTAAGTAACCTTGATCCCGACGTAGTCTTTTTGGAAATTCAGCTCCATTCTCCATTCTCTTCCATTCGACGATCCTCGTCATTTACTACTGCGTAAGCATTCTTGTAACAATTTTAACACGTCTCTTACGTCATCCAACTAATCAGATAATTTTATTATTATTTTTTTACTTGAAAATGTTGTTACCATGTTCAACATATCATATCTTCTTCGGCAAAGATGTGTTAGTTCGGTTCGAAGCGAGTGTAATTATATTGTCTAGTAACGCAGAACAGCGCGGCTAGGCGCGGCGAACATGGTGATGGGTGAAAGCGAGCCGGGCTGGTCGCGTGTGTGCTTACCTCCGTCCGTGCAAGGTTAACGTTTTTCTAATTTCGGAACGAGGAGTTGAACCTGCTATTCTATGATCAACAGACAACTTTCATCGGAAATTCACCGTGGAAACAAGCTGTTTTCACTACACCCGTAATTTTCCTTAAGTCTGTGTCAGACACAGCTTGTAGCTCGTGTCTACGTTCTGAAGACTGAGCAACGTTAATAAGAATTTTTAGAACGTTTTCTCGTTTCCGTGGTGGACGTTTTTTTGGCTTGTTCTTCGCCCACTCACTGGCTGGTCCAGCGTGCAATCCGCTTTCTAAAACTGCACAAGCTGGTAACAGTGCGTGTTTTTGATGCGGATGTGAACACGATTCCGTATAAACTTAATAAGTCGTAATATCTGTTATGTTATTATATATACACGAGATTTTTTGCCTGTCAGAAAAGCCACGTTATGACTCTAAATATAATTCAAGTTAACAGTTAGGCGGAGCTTTCTGTTCTCAGTATGATCGTGAACCATAAGGATATGTAGAGTAGACGGTTGTTTTCTATTATAAAGCATTGCATGTTTATAAACTGCATAAATTGATGGTAACATCTAGTAAATATCTAACTTACTTTGGTAAATGAGAACATCGAAATGTTAAATCAATACAATTTCCAAGATAGAGGATTATCGATTCATAATGAGTAAATTCCGAGGATGCAACAGATAGCATGTGCTACAAACGGTCTCGGTAGATCGGACGCGATCACTGGATGCGTGGCGGCCTTCTAACCGTACCATGATCTCGATGTAGACAACGGTACTACTGATTCTAGATGCACATGTTTGATTGCGGCAGACACCTTCACTTACATCCTTAAAAAAAAAGCTAGCTACTCCCTGAAGAAACGTTCGCCTACTACAGGCAGTACCTACCGTAACAGAGCAGGTAAAAAATATTAGTCGACTAAAAGACTACATAGCCTAAAGGCAAAGTCGGTGTATAATTTTCATATTATAATCGTTTCGCTTACCCAACGCTGACGAACGAGATTCCTCTCGCGTCGCTACAACTTTCACTTTAAACTTTTTTGGGTGCGAGTGAAGTGAATCAGTGTCTCACCTGGACCTTGATGATAACATCGTGGCAATGTTTTAAAAGTTTGGAATTCTTTCCGGTGGTTTGGAACTGACTATTTTGGAATTGGATAGGAATTTTAACCTGTAATTCGGCCTTAGGTCCGGATTGGCACTTCCGGAATAGGTATGGTCTACAGTGTAGACTCTACATCATATCTGAATTCAACGAGTGATATTGTTGTATCTCCACCGATCCTTTTACGTACAAATTGTGTGTAAGTATGGGTTTTACTCGTATGATAATTTGAATTTGAACGGAGGTGATTATTAAAATGGCTATCACTAGGGGCGGCACCTAATAGCGTATTCGTTTGTCACGCAAAGTGTCGTCTAGTAGGTTCGACTTACTATTTATTCTGAGTGAGAGTTTCACCGCATACCGTATTCATTCCGGAAAACTGCATAAAGTTTTTTGTTCTTATCCTGGCTTACCTGCCGTTTCACTGGCAAAAGGATTAACATACTTAGGTATAAACAATAGAATAAAATGTTGAGTCAGTTTTTCGATACAGACCTCACTTCAATTCACGTGAGTGTCTAAATGTCAATTTTATGGCCGGCTCCTCCAGTTACATGTATGATTTGAGTTGACTGGATCTGGCATTGAGCGATGGATGTGAATTTAATTTCCATAGCCATATTGGGTGTTATTTCACAAGGCATTATCAAGTTAACGCAAAAATATTGAAATATTTCTGAAAAGGATAACGATAAGCCAACTTGCTATCGTTATCCATCTTAAACGCACCCAGAAAGATACATACTTAAATACTCTACGTGGAACCGTGACAATGGAAGTCACATTATCCGTTGTTACATTATGTTCCTTGTCCTAAGTGTCCTAACATTCGTTTGACATGAAAAAAGTGTTAAAGATTGAAAGAAAGAAAACCTGAAGTAGTGTTTAGTAGATCAGTAGTAAATAATTAAATTTCGATAAAAAGTACATGGACGGGATGCATTATCGCATGGATTAAACTACCTAACATACCTAAGTTAATTAACCTACTTACGTGATTAACGTGTGGATTACCAAAGGATTTCTTATAGTGTAATCCGTACTTAAACGCTCGTCCTCAGACCACGTGCCTTTGATACAAAGTTATTGGTGGATAATTCTATTAATATCTACATGTTAAGAGTTATAAGAGGGTAAGTAATGTATGTTTGTTAGTTTAATGCAAGATGTATTCATAGGTAAATTTGGAGTTGTAATTGCTCCATTTGTAACTGCAATCTCCCCGAAATACCGATATCCGGATTTGATGTAGAACGGGTAAAAGCGATTTTGAAGGTAGGTAACTATATAACTGTGGTAGACAACCTTCTAGTTGACGAGGACCGCATATCGGCAAAAGAGATAGAGATTAGAGACGTTTCGCATTTAAACGTGTAGGTATGATTTCTTTGTAAGTTATTAGCTCCAACAATTACATCATTTTTAAATCTGAATCTTTCTACAATATGACTTTAATACTGGCTTACGAGTACAAGTGATGTCAAGATCTTAACCACAATTTGAGTACAGAAGTTTTAATGAGCACCATTGTTATTTTTTTGGAAGTCCCGTACAGTACTGGCTTCGGCTGAGTAACAGTACCTACCTAGGTGTAATCTCTGACTAGTCAGATTAAGTATTGGCAGTTTTTTATGTAAGTAACCATACAATACCGTATAGCGGGGGTCGATAACCCGTGGCCCGCTGATTTATTATGTACGATACGCGATATAAAATACTCATTTAATCATCCTCAATCTTATTTAAAGAAAAGGGAACATGGACATAGCCAAGATTCCTTTAAAGGGTAGGCGTAGTATCCAATGTTCGACAAGCTAAACGCCGTGATCGACACCGTGCTGATCGATTATTGGTGCAGTGTCAGGAACATGGCCATTTCGGTTATACCTATCAAAGGTAACATATGTGCAAACACATTGGCTAATGTGTCCCTGTTCCTTAACGCCCATGACGGTAAACGTATGGGCTTCAAGTATCAACCTACCTTGGTAAACACTGAACATGTTATTTAAAAAAGTAGGCAAACTAAAATAATGTACTTATGAGGATACAATAATAAAAATATTGCTACAGAAAAGCTGAATAAGACAGGATTATGCACGTTCCACACAACATTCGTAAGACCTAATTTTCTACTCACTACTACAGAGGAGGAGAGTAAATACTTGTGCTTTGAGCCAATTCGTGGTCCATCGTCTGGAAGCAGGATACTAGACAATACTAGTGTGCAATCTGGTAAATAGAGCTGTTTCAGTTTCAATAGGTATCTATAATGAGAGCAATAATGCCGTTAGAGTAGCAGTTCATGCGCCGGGGTGCAGTTGCAGTCTATACTGCAACTATTGTTGAATAACTAGTGCTTATACTTCAGAACTGAAAACCTATAGGTAAAGCAAAATCTGTAACAATTTAACATGGCTGGTTAAAAAGATTTATTGTGGGTACCTACTTTATGCCGAATAACTGAACGGGAAATCTTGCCCGACTTTAACACTCTTCTACGATAAAGCTTAAGCAACCTATCGACGGTTTATCAGAGATACTAAACTGATAGGTTATTAACGTTGTCATTTAGGTCTATTCCCACTAGTTCTACTGACAGTTCTACTGGTAGAACTAATGGGACTTTTCATTCCCACTAGTTCTACTATTCAAAGGACTATTATCTGAAGTCCTTTGAATAGTAGAACTAGTGGGAATGAAAATTCCCATTAGTTCTACCAGTAGAACTGTCAGTAGAACTAGTGGGAATAGACCGTCATTTTCCTAGCTCTAGTAAGCCAAACCCCAGATAGATCGAATATTGGGCCCGGCCTAATGGATCATAGATCGACACTATTTAAACAGTTCTTAACCCATCGCAGAAAGATTGTACCTAAACTACTGCGTAATTAAGTAAGCTTGCCTTTGGGAGAAAAAAAGTAAGATGAGACCACATGCGAACGGAAGAACGAAGATAATCGCAGCATTGCACGTAGCTTTTATTTATCTCACGTTTGCGGAGGAAGCGTAAACATTTCATCCAGTATTTGTAGTACGGTACGGACGAGTATGCGAGAAACCGCGGGCACGCAAGGCCCGCCGGTTGCTATTGACCATTCCGATCGTAACAGCTTTCCTCGCCGCTTTCGACAGCCCGTTCACGTTTCAAGACTTTTAATTACTCGCAGAAACCCGTCACAAGTCTCATATAGTTGTCCCGCCGGCCCTACTTGTGTTTTGTTTACAAACGTGAAATGAGAAAGCGAAACAAGTATGATGTAAGCTCTCGGTTGAATGCCAAATTTGGGCAGGGTTGCCACTTTTTACAATGGTGGCGTGAGGAATGTTTCAGTTATTTCTTGTCAGAAGCAAGGTTAAAGGAAGACAGAGTTGTAAAAACTCAATTTGAGGGATGGAGCTCTACAACAGTTACGAATTTAGAGCGGTATTTGAATTTTTACTGAATACCTAATTAGATTAAATTAATTTCAGAAGAACCTGAATAAGTACGTTATTAACTAAGTGCAAACTTGTCATCTCAATGTTAAATTTTTTGACACATTTCTTCGACTTTACAGCCCATAATTTTGTGATTACCTAAAAACTAAAATTCATGGGTTTATGTGATTAAGTAATTCATGCGATTTCAACCTTGTTTGTCGAACGTGACTTCCATGAATGATATCCGTTTTCTGAAATAACGTTTGAAGTAGCGAATTTGTAGTGTATTCAAACTACAATGCTTTATGTAAAACACGCAAGTTACCCAATAGTTTTGTCTCGCAACATTGTTTCACCCGAGTCAAATTCACGGTTGAAGCTCGAAGCAGAACGGGTGACGTACATTATCTTATTTTGGAAAGTGAAGGTTTTTATTTACATGACTAAAACGGACAGTGAAAAGAATGGACGAGCTCTTAACTGCCGTGAAATTTTCGTTTCGAATCGTTATTGTTCTACCACGTGGCGGGTACACTAATGTGCCGCTCAAAAGAGTTTGTTTTCAGTCTTGCGCCATTATCTAAATCGACTCCGTGTTTTAAATGTTAAAAGGGAAAGTTTCTGAGTCAATTTCTTTTTTGAAGCAACCGAAGCCGAAGGTCTCCTTTTGTTTGCAACTTTTTTGAAACGTTTGGAACATTGTAATTAGGTACCTACCTTGGTACCTGCTATTATAATTTGTTGAGTTTCTGAGATGGTTTTTAATGTGCTAAATACGGTTTTTAAATATTGAAATAAGGTTCTTCAACCAAATAATATATTAATTATGTTAGTAAAGTTAAATCTCATTTTATTTCCTATAAATAGCTACATTTTTTTTCTATATTTGGTGGCAAATATAAGTGTATACCAGTGCATTTACAATTTAGAATATTATTATAGCTTTTTAAGTCTGAAACACAATTTTTAATACGTAGGTACGTAACGTTAAACAACTCAAGGTTCGACAGCTTAATTCCAATAATCGACACGTAAAATTTTATTGGAATTAAATTTAAACTGAAAATGTCGATTATTGCCGCAGTGTCGGGCACTGGGTTCTTTGGGTTAGGTACTTAAACTTAACTAAACATACTTACGAAATAATAGTAGGAAGTAAAATAACCAGTTACTTTATTCACTAACTAATACGAACTCAATAACTAAATTATCTAAATTCTCATGTGATTTTAACTAACGTCAAAATATTCAACACAATTTTTCATAAAATGAACCAAAAACAATGAAAATGAATTAATTAATCATTGAGGATAGAACCTATAGAGTACTAATGTCATCTTGGTTGTTTGGAAATTATTCCGCAAAACAATTGAAGTGATCGCTGTGCTCTTATTGGCCGGCCCAAGATCGCGCGTAACGCTAGTGCCTTTTTCTCTACGGTTATTGGCTCTGTACAGTTTCTGTGACAGTGACGGTGACGTTTAGTATGTTGAAATCAACAAACTATTTGTGGACCGGGGTTGCGAACATTGTTTCTCTATAGGTTCTATCCTCTATGTAATTAATTCATCCACTTAAACTTCACTAAATCACTACACCTTAATTTAACGATAGCAATTAAGATCACATGGTCACTCAAGGTATAGCGTCCATCCAGTCCCGTTAAGCTTTCACAGTCGCCATTGCACTCACGGTCCAAGCCAAAAATCACGATCGCTTACCTTTATCTGGTACCGGAACAGGCAATCACTGAATCACTAAACACTTTACTGTCTTCCACGAGGTAGCTTGGTTGTCACCGGTGAAAGTGCGTGCCGCTTGTGCGAGAGTTTGACTTGCAATGAGCGTCGCGCCTTGAACTTCACTATATATATAGGATGACCCAGTTACGGTGGCGGCGGCTAACTGTGCTAGTCGGTCCGTCCGTCCATGGTCCAACCTGTTCCCATCCCGTTGGACCTTCTCAAGGACATCTAACGATCTTTGGATGCGCGTGAGCTCCCGAAACCGTGTTCTTTATGACAATGCTCGGACACCTTTCTCGCGCTCCGAGAATTTTATTACCATGCCGATTGCGCTTTAAGCTAGTTGAATTTCATACCGACTCTGATTTTAGAGTTCATCGACAAATTGACATAGCTTTTTCTATTCTTACATATATACTTACATCATGAATGTATTCCCGGGGTTGATAGAGCACACGAACGCTACATAGACAAATTCATGACTATTTTACGTTTCGAAGAAACTTCTAGCATGTTTTTAGGGTTTAAGTTATGAGTCACTTGTGACAGTTTGCTAGCCAGTCACCTAAAATATACTTTAAAGTATTTCTTTAGTTGCCTCTTATGACGTCTACGGAAGAAATGGAGAGGTGTTATTCAAAACCCGACACCACACGGAAAAACTGGGTTTTTATTGTTATTTATTATAAAAGCTTTTCTAACGGATTTTTCGCTTGTTCCAGGTAATCCCTACAAACATTTTCGCCAGAGACAGTTCAGGTACCTAACTCTAATAATGGTAATGTTAAAAGTTCATCATCTGAAGACGCCAGGTGAGTATGCACATTGTAATTAAGTAGGTAGAAAAGTTTATAAACATAACCACCCTTTCTTCCTTCACCTTAGGTATCTACTGTCCACTTTAAGTTCGAGCGCGAAGGTTGTTCATGTTCATATTTCCATACATACCTAATACCTACATAGATATATAAACGTCACGCCTCATTCATATTTCCATTTACGAACATTTGACTTGGGCAAATTAAGACCGAAAAAAATTAGCATTTCATACAGAAACAATAAGCTACAACAGTGATTCTTAAAAATGATAAAGTTATCTATAACTTGTGTGACTTCCTGTACTGTGCAGTGTGACCTACAATGTTACCCACTGCTTTTGACACCACATTCGTTACCCTTCGAAAATTAGTTCATAGTATAAAGGAATCAATACTTTTTGGTTCTACATCATTGTTTTTGAATCTTAGACTTTCTCTTAAAACTTATCAGTTGATCCTGCGTGTTAAGATACACAGCACTCAAAGGTAATTGTTGTTGCAATTCAGCATTTGCAATCGGAAGTTACGTGAACCACAGACGGCGGGTAATACTAATGGTCATATTACTGACATGATCGCATAATGTTCGTGTTCTGCCGATTTAATTTCTGGTTTATATCCGATAACCATTATTATGCGGCGGTTGATGAACTATCTCTAGTTATGCTTGCTGTATGGTTCACCACTTTGCTAGCCTACTTTGAAAGTTCGCACGTTAATCATAGCAGCTGAGCACCTCTTCCTTTCATACCTTGATTTGATCCTGATCCCCAATGTCTATGGTTTTTTGCAGGAACATTACTTAATATAAGAATGTCAAGAATATGCTTTGTTAACACAACACAGCTCTTCTCTGATACAGCGCGTAGCATGTGTTTAACACCGAATAATTCAGGACTGTAACTTATTTCACTAACTTGTTTTACTATAACAAATTGAACGAAGCTTCTGTTTTTGAATTAAGCTTTCGTGCTGCATCATAATAATGACTCAATTGCAAAAATATTTTTCAGTTGCGTCACCTCTTTATTCCATAGCAAGAACTGTCAAAAGAAAGTTCTCAAAAATGTCTAGCAATTTTTACAGAAAGTCGCGAGTGTAGGAAACAAAAGCGCAGCATAGATAAAAGTCAGTGGGTCACAGGCTTGGGTTCCCACGGCGAAACCTATCATTTTATTGTGCATCGCGACTCCGCAAGTGGCAACCAGACGAGCGTGCCGAGTAAAGTCGATGACACGGTCTCGTAAGAATGTCATTTTTATAGATAGAGATTTTTACAACTTAGTGTTAGATATCCTGTCTGAAACAGGCTGTCTCTTCTCTTCATTAATGTATAAAAAAAAAAACAATTCATCTCGCGCCTATGTAACTATTTTACATTTTTGCGATTGATAAAGTTTAGGACATGGTTATAATTGTTTTAAAGATGTTTGTCAAGTAAAGCTTTCTTCAAAGCATACTTGTTACCGTATTTATATCTGAGGATCCCATGTTTACATCTTAGACATTCCTCTGGTTGAGTTACACCGTGATTTTCTATACTCATGTTTCCATCCCACTCTGTAGAAACTAACAGAAAAGAAACTTAACTCTAAATAGGCGAAAGTCAAGGGTAATCTGCGTGGACAAAGTCTTGTGATTCGCGTAATAGCTTACAGATCTATCGTAATTTGGCCGCGTGTCTGAGTGGGTGCTGTTCATTCATACTAAACAAGTTTTCTTCCACAGGTTTTCCATTCTACGTTACTTTGAAAAGGTTTCGTATTGTGCTTCGAACGTTTCAAAACTTGAACCGTAAGTAACGTAGTTATAAAACATTGCCATTTTATACCTGCTAGGTATTTTTTCTTTGCTGTGTTATTTATTCTTATTCGCTTCGTTTGTATTGTTTCGTTAAGATTTATATGTTAGTAACTTAGAAGTATTGCGTGTTGGAATTTTGTATCTATCGCATTTTGTCACTAACACAAAAAAAGCTTAAACCATCGTGTTTTTTGTTTTTAAAAAATAATAAAAGTCATAAAACAATCATTTGTTTCATTTGCATCCTCCCCAAAATAAGGCCAGACTTTTAGTCGAGTAAGTTTACAAATAATTAAAACGGAACCGAAACAAATGAAAGTCAATTCCGAAGATAAGGAAACAGATTTACTTTCGCTACAGCAAAAATGCGAAACACATTTTTATACGTAAGGGTAGCGGGTCGGAGTTGTGTGACTCATATCACTTTCTTATTTGGGATTTCCACCTGGCCACCGAGTTGTAATTATGCAACGGCTGTGCTATGACTGTAGACAAAGAAATTGAAACTACTTATGTGTTAGTGTCATTCGTGTGGAGTACTGTCGGTAGAGCGAACTAATTGTTGTAGTCAATGACCGTCATAATCGTGTACCGAGCGTATTGCGCAAAATATAGAGAAATTGCAAAGGTAGTTTTAGTTAAGCAACAAAATGTACGAAGAATCTCTTATACTTAGGTATAATAAATAAGAAACCAAGACGAGCTACAATCGTTGCTACTTACTTAACTTTAAATGAATACGAAGCCATAACCCGAGATAGGGATCGATTAGTCACATTACAACTAATCTTATGAATTCTCTACGTTTCCCTGTATGGGCCTGTTGGGCCAACGTCAACGAACTGGGGAGGACCGTGGATTTATAAGTTCGATAACATTAGAAGAAAGTGACTTCGGGACGCTCAAACTAGTTGGCCTCCCACTGGGATAGGTGTTCCATTCATTGGCCCATTAATCGGTGTTACTTTTACTCGACTCGGAAATTGGTCACATGTTTTAGAAGGCGATTATAATGATGATAAGGTCAGTGTGTTACAGGCTTGTTATAGGTTAGGTTGGATCATTGAAAAGCTAAATTGTATTTTAGCGTAGGTAAATTGTAAAGATAGTTCGGGATAATGATAGGTAGGTACGATTCTGATTAACATTATAGGTAAGGCAGTTTACTAGAAAGTGGTAATGCTCGAGTAAGTACTTAATTTGCTAATCCTGTATCGTTGTCACTTACCCGACATTTATTTAGGTATATTTCCCGAGCGAGGTAGATTATATTCAATATTTCCAATATTTCACATTTAGGACCCTAAGTAGCTAAAAACTACGAATTGAAAGTCACGGAGATTTGATACTTTGATACAAACAATTGATTGTGTTCCTAATTGATTCATTTGTATCGTCTCTAGTGTCTTTTCAAGGAACTCTGTATTATCTTTCCAACTGTCATCTAACGTGATCCTCCAGTTCACAGCCGTAATGGTTCCAAGTGAAAACAACCGGCCGGGCAATGGAGCCGACAACCCGCAGGCCCGGTAATATTTGTCAATTTGCATCTGGTCGTAACTGTAAAGGTGGAATGTGACCACTCGCCTACTTCTCTCCTTCGCTGGACTAAAAACACACGCATTTACCTTTTGCATTAAGACTGATATTAACTAGATTACTCGGTGTTTACTTGTTTACCGCAATTTGACTGTGTTTGAATGACTGGTTGAGGTTGACTTGGCGAGGGAACCAGTATGAATGGGCTACGAATGCCGCCTAACAGCGGGTATGCAGCTAGCGAGATTCTGTAGGTAGCGAGATTCGTTCGACTTGCGATTTGGTTTTACATATCTGCTCTCAGGTGGTTCTCGAGACGGTTTTTTATCATATCGTGTTTCATTTCGCATCTTTTACTCAAAATGATACATCTAAACACTGTGAACCATAAGTGAACATAAAATTAAAAAGTGACTATTGATTAAGGTCTAATTTTTTAAATTTAAATTTTTCGAGTGAACCGTTTGATTCCAGCTTTAGGTACCTACCTACTACTGGTGTGTTAACCGAACTGCGCTAGGTTCAAGTACTAATTTACCTAATTCGTTAATTTGTAAGACACAAATGGAATCGAAATCATTGATACTTAGCTTACACAGATAACTTAGGTACCTACTCTTTTTTATAGCACAGGGAAGGGAAACGACCCAGCGAGTTCCCTGATGGTAAAGGATCACCATCGACCATAGATATCCGGATTGCAGTTACAAAGAAGCCTGATATATACCGGAAATTCCAAAATTAATAGAGATGGCTAAATATGACAAGGCAGGCCGTGACAGAGGACGGAAACGCTCTTATGTAATAAAGCATTAGTAAGCAACTAGGTTAATCAATTCAACGTAGCCGAAGTCTTCAAATGCGGTCGAATTCTGTGAACTTAATGTGAACCAACTATAAATTCGTGCGAGAAATATCGGAAGTTTTAAAACCGAACGACGAGCTGGTTAAATAAAAACAAAACACTGTCAGGTACGATATCTTTGAATTCTACATGCAGACATAAGTACGTTACGCGTGATTACGCCTGTATTCTCAAATCGGGTAGCATGAGCACACGAAACGCCACATAGACAAAACCATCACTATTTCACGCTTCGTTGGCAGATATAATAGTGACAGGTTGCTAGCCTGTCACCCAAAATCCACCTCAACCTATCACCTTAATCGTCTCTTACGACATTCCCGGAAGACTTGGAGAGGTGTTATTCTAAACCCGACACCACACGGCTTGTTCTGTCAATGAATTCTAGACTCTTGATTCACTGTATGAAGTACTTACCTACAAATTGATACGTTTAGAAGCCTACTTCCAACCGGAACCGATGGAATCAGCACGAGCAGTCATTCGGCCTCAAAGCGGTTTCGTAGAGACCGCAAAGGGCGGCGCTGGCAGATTGATTCAACTTGTTTACGAGTATGGGGTCAAAAGCTCGTAAAGAACGGTTCTCGTTAGTATACTAATGTGCCCTTAACTTTCACAGCAGCGGTTTCTATAATTGCCCAGTTTGAGCTTGGAAGATGATTGATGTCCAAGCGCCTCTATACCTTATGAGAATACTCAGAGCTGACAATAGGTTTTTAGTTCAGTAGAGGGCAAAAAGAACACTTAAGAGTTTTTTGATTGTGTAACAAACTAGGTGGTATCTACAAGTAATCATATTTGAAGAACTGAACGACACAGATATTATATCTTCCCTGTTTGGTTTCAGGTTTAGAATAAGTCTATTTCTACCGTGGATTTCGTAAATGTACGATATAGTAGGCGATATGCTAACGACCTTTGAATAATTAACCGCTTTTATCTAACTAGGCGCCTAGAAATTATGCTAAAAGTGGCTACGAAGCGTAAAAGTTCGTAGCTTTATTTATGTACCTGAGCAGGTATGTAACTTCATTTAAATAGCGTTTCATGTGCTCTGCCATCTTGTTGCTTGGATGTATGTATTATGTATCCTATCTTAAGTATTAAGTAAGTAAGTAGATATACAAAATACGCAGTAGGTAATTCAACCACATTGATCTTTCATGTTTCTCAATGAATACTGGATATCTATAAAATATCCTTTCAATGTACTACAATGGTAGGTGATTATTAACCTGTACAACATACAAACGTAACATACAATCACTTTCGCATATAAAATGGCGGTAAAATTAGATAAACAAATAAACTGGTTGGTCCCAGTGGGTCAGTGGGCCAGCTTTCGTCGCCTATTATCGTCCTTGCCGCATTCCGCGTCGCGTGCGCCGAAGGATCGCGTATGAATTTTGATCGTATCAAGGATCGCATAAATAAAACGTCATACAGGTGTTCCTATAGTCCAAAGAGGTAGGCAGAACACACAACTTTACTTTACAGACACATCCTTCACCATCTAACGTATCTAATATTTATTTTTTACATACATACGTACAGTCAGGTAAGGAAGTAGGTTTTAGTATGATTTAGGCGACAGGCCAGCAACCTGACACTATTATATTACCTCTTCCACCTTTTTTGCATACATACATACATACATATTCTCACGCCTGTATTCCCATGAGGGGTAGGCAGAGCACATGAATTCAAAAATCCAGTGCCACGTTTAGCAAATTCAGGGTAACCAGATGGTTAAACGTATTGCGGTGACAGGTTGCTAGCCCATCGCCCACAATACACTAACCCTTTCCCAGAGTCGACTCTTACGACACCCACGGGAAGAAAGGGGGAGGTGCTATTCTAACCCGGAACCACCTTTTTTCGAACCTAAAATTATGATAAAAGCGTGAAGGTAGTAATTATAGATTCGTCTTATGTCGCGTAACGTGTGCTCTACCTGCCCATTTGAGAGCATGGGCATTTCGTCCAAAATCCGCAGTGATTGAAGGCAAAAGTATACCAGTAATACCAGTATATATTATTAGTGCGTGTTGCTAGTGATGAGATATGACTCTTGAGACGTGGTCCTTGACTGCTATCCTTTTGGAGAGGCTGTGAAGTTTCTTTACGTGGTTTACAAAAATTAGAGTCACCGACATATAGCTCAAAGAGTACGTCGAAGTGCCAATGGGCAAGCCACATCGCTCTTAGATACAGTCGAGTTCATTAATATATGAGCAAAACTGAGGGTTCAAAAATATCTGTACACCTTTATGACATTGACAATAAGGTGCAAAAGTTTACATATTTGGCATTTGTTTGCTCATATATTTATGAACTCGACTGTACAACAACCGTTGGGGTCATAAGTTCTCGAGCAAAATACCACCTGAACATATCACCTACAGTCCACCAGCTGATAGTGATGATCTGATGATACAAAGTTTAGGCCAGATACGGGGTAAATTATCAGTCAGTATAATTATGTCCAATAATAATGAAAGATGACGAAGAGAACTTAAAAATCTAAGGCTAATGTTTGGTATAAGTAAACCAACACCGGTTTTGATTTGACTCTTATCTATGAAAGCTACGTATATCTAGTTACAGCCCAACCTTACTGGGCATAGGAGTCCGAATGATTTTTTTAATACATTCGCTGGAAAGTACAAGATCGATAATAAATTCAAAACTTTCGTTAATAAGAATGCTTTACAGACGTTAATTATGTTAATCATGAACATCCGCGATCATTGTCCGAAACTCAGTAGACGCGTATAATGTGTCAGCCATAGAAAGTGAAGGCTGGTCCCGATGTGAAGCAGCACGGATCGATGGAGGTACAAGAATAAGGGCGAAAGCAGAGAAGTCACGACTTGCGGAGCGATGACAATGAAACAGTGTTTGGTACTTTAATGGTTATGAATGCACAGTGCACCACGCATGCGGCGATTAAACTGCTGGCCATTATTTTGTAAATTTAGAAAAATAGTACGTAGATATAGGTACCTACCTACTATTAACTGAAAGTTGTAGCTGTATCGCTGTATTATAAAATATGGGTAAGGCGTATCAATCTTATAAAGACAAGCGTGCGAAAATATCGCACGAAATCGGCCCTAACTTGCATAGGTACGTGATTTTGAGAAAACTACCCCTAGGCAAATTTTTGCCGCTACTTAACTACCTACAATTGTGCTCGTTCACCCGTCATTGCCACGCAACGCGTATGAAGCGTACTGCTGAAGGTAGAGCAGCGGACTTGAATGAACTTTGGTATGTAAGCAGCCTGACTGCGTTATAGTAAACTCCGCTTTCAATGGCTGGGTATCCCGACTTCTCTTTGAAAACCTGATATCACAATCGATTGGGTACTTACCTAATGTATGACTGTTATTAAGTCTAAATATTTTTTTATAAATCCTGCGTATTAAGTTTCAGTAGTAGTACAACAAATTACGTTCTAGGGAAGTAGAAGAGTTTGTACTAAAAAAAGTAAAATAAGTAAACTAAAATTCTTGTTTCCATAAATCTCATCGGTATTAGTCAAACGAGTTGCCTTTCTCAAATTACTTTCCTAACGGGTCTGATGCACGGTTGAGCTTTGTTGATCTAAAGCCCGTAAATAAATATACATACATACATACATATAGTCACGCCCGTATTCCCAAGAGGGGTAGGCAGAGCACATGAATTCGAAAATTCAGTGCCACGTTTAGCAATTACAGGGTAACCAGATGGTCAAACGTGATATTGCAGTGACAGGTTGCTAGCCCATCGCCCACAATACACAAACCCTTTCCCAGAGTCGACTCTTACGACACCCACGGGAAGAAAGGGGGAGGTGCTATTCTAACCCGGCACCACACGGGAAATATGTATAGGTAATAGACACCAAAAGCTCTGAAGTGCATTCTCCCGTCACATTCATTCACGCGTACATACACCTTAAGTGTTACAAATCGTAAACGAACCAAGTAACCCAAAAACCTGAAGATGTGGTCAAATAAAACAAGTCAATTTGTGTGTTGGAAGAACGCCAATGGATGTACTGTAAATTACCTCGCTCTACATCGATAGCCTAAACTGTTATCGTTAGTTAAATACACAGTGTCTTCCTTATTGTGTTGGTAATGAGTAATAGTTGTGTCCATCCGAGTAGATAACGAGTGACCGTGACAATCGACCTTCTGCGTAAAGGCATTAAGGAGCAAGGAACAGTTAAACTTTCATATGGCAAAGGTACTTGTACTGTATAACCGAATGTCCATTCCATGTCATTGAGTGAAACGAAATTACAGCAAACAGGTATCTAGTTTATTATGGTGCAGCATCAAGTGATGATTTGTTTATAAGCGTTATGTTCTTTAGAGTTAATGAATATGTAAACTAAACAATAGGCTGTAAATAGGAAAAGTAGGTACCTACAATTTGTACCATTTTATGAACAGTCTTATTTTAACAAGGTTGACACACTTTTAAGAGTGTTTGGAACGTTTTCATTATTGAAATGGAGAAGGATCTTGAATTTCGGGGAAATTCGATGAGCCGCTAATTGAAGGTAAACTAGAAATGAAGATGTTGAAAATTTTACGGATAACTCACGTTTATTAAATCGAGTTTAGCTCGACATGTTTAGGGCTAATTCGTAGCCCTTCATCTAGGAGCCGCGGCGGCTGCTGCTGCCAAACGCGCACTGCGCGCCACCGCTCTCTTCGCGCGACTAGTCGCTACTAGTCGGGCTACGAATTAGCCCGAAACATGTCGAGCTAAACTCGATTTAATAAACGCGAGTTTTGTTGTCCGTAAAATTTTCAACATGAGTGAGTCTCACGGTAGTTTAATGTTCAATGTTAGAAATCAAGATGTGAGCAGGGCATACGATATAGTAAACTCAGTAGTTAATTAATAAAGACTAGCCCCACTCGATCTTAGTACCTACAGTCAAGGACTTAAATTCATGAGCCACCATAGAACCAATTCACAGTAAACGGCATAGTGACATCTCACTAATTATCAAGGGAAATCGTAATAATTTTCTCTTTGAAAAGGTTCCATGGTGGCTCATGAATTAAACTCCTTGACCGTACCTAACTGCGTGTATTACTTAATCCAGGTATGTAGGTAATCTAGATCTAAAACAATGCTGCTAATAGCCCTATTAACTAACTAGTAACTTTCAGCTTCCCTAAAAGTTATAAAATGTTCAGTTTGACGTGATATAACAAGAAACATATGCCTCCTTGCGCGATTTCCTATATTTTTTGCAGAAAGTTCAAACTCCTTTTGTCTGTTAAAAAGTTACGAAACACTACAATATGCATCTGAAAAGGCTGTGGTACATGGACACGCGTCAACAAGAAATAAAATATGCTTGTATTGTCCAAATGTTTTGTGTTTTCGATGCAGCACCTTCACTTTCTCCAAAGAGCACAGGAAAACGCCTATCCACCGAAGCGCTAGCGCACTTGACCTGCCCTTGCTTCTAAAATTTTATCAATCTCTGAGATTTCCGCGGATCAAGCTAAAATGGCCATTTAAATGTAATGTGTCGGACACGTATTTAACAAACTTAGTTTTACATTCGAGTTGAAGAAATAAAGCCCTTGCGTGCTTGTAATAATGGACAAAAATCTATGTAGATAATTTCAACGAAATGGTTTTCCCACGTTGTAAAAGTTGATTAGTGTGAAGAGATTGATTGATAATATCACTTCAGTTCAGTACCCCCAATTGATATTAAATTACTCCAGTCGGTGTTAAAGGTTAATTGAATTAGAATTAAAAATTACCAAACTTGTTAAGGATTACCTACTTATGCGTGGTTCAGTGGAGCTTTCTATGCATATTTTTAATTAAATCTGACATTTTTGAATCAATGGTGGAAGTAAACACTTCCACTATAAACTGCAGAGATAGACAAATAGATATTACATAGGTACAGAATAGTGTGATACAATTTTGATATAATTAAAATATTTGGTTTGGTTTTATGCGTAGTGAGGTGAAACTTACTGCGTATACCTACCTACCTATCTACTGTTCTTTATTGTGAGATAGCTTTCCGCCCGCGACTTCGTTCGCGTAAATTTCGGATTTTGGGGTCGTAGGTTTCTGAGCCTATTCATTACAAACAAACAAAGTTTTCCTCTTCATAATATTAGTGTAGATGTAGATATCTAAACCCAAATATTTAACAGAATCTTTTTTTTTTTCAAAATAAAATTTTGCCTATGTTACTCGTGAATAATGTGGCTTTCGAATGGTGCAAGAATTTTTAAAAACGGTCCAGTAGTTACTGAGCCTATTCATTACAACCAACCAAACAAACAAACAAACAAACAAACAAAGTTTTCCTCTTTATAATATTAGTGTAGATGAACATACTAACACAAAAAGTAGTTTTTAAGGTAGATTCCTAAGTTCGTGTAGAGCAGATTTGGGCAAATCTATGTTCTTTTTAAAGATACATACAACGCCTTTTAAAAATGTATTTCAACGGGTACAGTTAGGTCAGCTGTACCTCTTCTCTGTATGACGGCAGATCGAAGGTTCAGGCTGAACCGTTCAGCACAGCACGGTGAGTCACGCGCGACATCGACACAAGCACAGGCACGACTAGCACGGCGACATGCAAATCAAGTCGCGGACGATAAAAAACATACCTATAAACCAGAAAAAAACAGAAAATGACAGGTAGTTGATCTCGCGCACGTTGCCGCGGCCGGACTGGTAAAGGTGGTTCATCGAGGTTCACTTTGTCTAAGTACCTATTTAAGTATACATGATGTATGAGTGAAGATCAAAAATTTGCACAAACTTGCGTTAAGACGTAGCTAGTTAAAACTTTTCGCTTTACACGAAAATTAACCATACAATGCATTCATGACTATTTACTTCTTACAACGGAAAAAGACAATAGAATTTGTAGCTAGGTACAAATCTACAGGTACAGCTTTTTGGTCCTCACACGGTTGAGAACTCGGAGGAGTATTAGGACACTGGTAAGGTGCAAGTTCCAGGCCGGCACCAAGCTTGCCACTGAACTTTCTTCATGTAAACTAGTGACGCAACGCCGCATCGATCGGTTATCTAATTATTGCGTAACGCATTGCGCAAGCGATTATTGACATTTCGCTAATTCGGCTCCGATGCGTTTGTTTATTTTTATTTTCGGACGGCCGTGTGAATTTTAGCGGGGTGTGCGCGGATTTTCTGGCTGCAACTTGATTAGGCTGGCGTATACCGTGACCATGATTTCTTTTACAGAACTGTTAGTTACTATTAGAAATATTATTGTATTGAAAAACAAATACACAGGCGCAATTTGATAGCCGTTGAGTCTGCGCTATGGAAGGACACCGTGGACGTTTGAAATACTTACTCATTTATTTTCTTGCCGCTCTTAACATTGGCTATTAAAACACTACTTACTTACTATTACTTATTTAGATTAGATTACTTAATTCTCTAGGAAACATCTTTACACTGGTATAAACGTCAAGTTAGGTATAAATAGTGCGGCAACCGTCCCGCACAAAACAGGCGCCTTTTCGTAGATGAGCTGCAAAGGGACTGGTCTTTGAACAATCTAAACTCTACTCCTGCTAGATTTTAGGGAAAATTTATGAATAATTGTCTCAACATTTTTATGTGGAAACTCTCATTGGCGTGTAGATATTTTTGACAGTGTACGGGGCGCGATGGTTGCGCTGATCATGAACTTTATTTTTGCACGCCATTTTGGATTTAGTTTTGGGGGGGTTGACGATAAAAAATCGGCGAAGTGCGAGTCGGACACAAAAAAAAACACGATTGTTGTATGGGACCCTGAACTTTTCGGGGGGGGGGGGGGGTTTGAACCCCCAAAACCCCCCCCTGGCTACGCCCATGGTGTTGGTGGTACGCTTCCATACTTTTAAAGGTAGCTGACTCAACTTCACAAAAACTACTTCATCCATATTTTCTAAACAGTACGAGCGAAAAAGTTGTCGTAATGAACTGATAGGTTAAATGTGCCCATGAAATCTACCCTCCAGTGTTTTCTTCATTTGTTGTTGGCACTTCTGTCACATCTTTAGCACAGTGCTTCTCTGATATCCTGCTGAGATGTCTCTGTGTGTGATGTACCTATTTGGTTCCGTGTATTTGTGTGCCTATTATTCATAGGATTCGTCTTTCGTCTCTCCTTTATTCATTGTCTTATTTTTTTTTTGAGAATACTTTTATAATAGGGATGTCGACTGGGTTAAAAATATGCACTTAATTCTAATTAGTCCGATACATATTTATTGGATTATCAAATAAGTAAACATCGACAAAGTTATAGATCATCAAACTCGAGTGGGGGCTTGTGAAGTCACGCCTAGGTAAAAATTGTACCATAATAGTGACGTCACGCAAAACTTTTAAGCGCTGTATTATCGTAATTGTTTGTTTGTCAAAGAAAATAAAAAATACCAAGACATAATGTCTTTAATATTTTCTGGTAATTTATATGACGGACTAATAATTTTTTTATAGTCGTCTACCCCATTCGTTGAACGTGTGAAGTCCATCAAGAGCTATCCCACATTTTATCTTATACCACGTACGAGATAATTATCGGAACGGTGTCACACAGGAGTCCCAAAACGCGAGAAAGTGAACGCGGGTCATCGACCTGCGCGCACGCCGACACGGATACGCTTCCATGTAATTCGACACCTCACGATAGACTCAAACTAATTTAACCAAACTCTACACTTTTTTGTCTGCCGTGTGGTGTCGGCACGGATCAGAATAAAGAAGATTGGATAGGCAAAAGTCACACTTTTGTTTGAAAACCAGCGTCGCCATCTGTCTCCCACCAAACATCTCCACTACATCAACAATAATAATAGATACATAAATTACGCACACTAATACACGTAGAATAAAGAGCTGCAATTGGTTCGCACACTGCATCAAAAGTGTGTACACGAGAGAACTACCCGCTAAAGATTCACTACAAACTCAAGTCTGGCGTCGAAGAGCACAGGCCGCGATCGAGTTGAAGAAGCGTGGTTATTTTGCTTGCTTCGTTATCCATTGCGCGTCAAATGTATCTTCACCCGAAATATTTGCGTACTTCAACAGCAATGTATATTTTCTGTGTCTCTGGCGTTATTGTTGTTTCTACTTAGAATTTCATAATTAGAAATAGTTTTTTCGAAAAATATACTATAAAACGAAGGTTTTATGCTTATCGGTGAATATAATTTACTCCTTGCTTGATACTTGACGTCTGAATCTTTAACCTACTCGAAACAATCGTACAATACGGTATTTTCAAAGGATTTTAGCGCAGTTCCGCACTGTGATGCAAACAACATGCCACTAAACAAGTATGATCGCGTGGTTCTTAAAGTATGATTCTCTAATCATACCTGTGGTGCGCCTGCCCTGCGCATATTGCCAATCCAACCTTCTTTATCTAATCCGTGGGTGTCGGGATAGAATAACACCTCTACATTTCTTCCGTGGATGTCGTAAGAGGCGACTAAGGAAATAGGTTTAGGTATGTTTTACGCGACAGGCTAGCAACCTGTCACTATTCTACCTCTTACATCTTTGCAAACCTAAAACTACGCTAGAAGTGGCTGAGAAGCGTGTAGTCATAATCATGGTTTTGTCTATGTCAGGTTTCGTGTCTGCCTACCCCATTTGGGGACACAGGCGTGATTGTATGTATGTATGTACAGTTTATCCAGTCCAGATTAGACCCTGGTTAGACGTTAGCGAAAATACTTTTCTGGCGTTTCTTTTTTTTTTGTAGATTATTGTAACTCGTGTGGTGCCAGGTTTAAATTAACACTTCTCCATTTATTCCGTGGATATCGTAAGAAGCGACTAAGGAAATAGGTTTAGGTATGTTTTAGGCGACAGGCTAGCAAGCTGTCGCTATTCTATTTCTTTCATCTGTGTTTAAATCTAACATTAAGCTAAGTGTGGCTACTAAACGCAAAACAGTCATGGTTTTGACCAGTGGCGTAGCTAGCATGGGTGACACCCGGGGCGGATATTGTAGGTCCCCCCCCCCAGAATTCGATAGAAACGGTTAAAATAAAAAATAATTATGATTCATGTTTCCGACAGTGTGACCACATGATTTTTTTTTACCTTTTATAATTTTTTATTGACTACTAAAGTTCACAGCCGGGTGTCACCCCTAAGAGGGTGACGTGACACCCGGGGCGGGCCGCCCCCGCCGCCCCCTTGATTATGATTCGTTTCGTAAGGCTCTGTTTACCCCATTAGGGTCAATATCAGATTTCGTCCCGCAATTTCTAATTTCTTTGGCGCAATTTTTTTCTTCAATATAAGCAATAAATGAAATGACATACCTTGTAAACGACTGAATTTCAGCACAATAACATTGTTACATAAGAAATTCAGTCGTTTACAAGGTATGTCATTTCATTTATTGCTTATATTGAAGAAAAAAATTGCGCCAAAGAAATTAGAAATTGCGGGACGAAATCTGATATTGACCCGTTAAGGAATACAGGCGTGATGTATGTACATTTCCGTGATTGTACAATATTTCACGATGTCTATTATATCCTCTCTTATTGTCGGTCTCAACAATTCAGATAGTGACAGTTTGCCAGCTTGTGCCCTAAAAAATACCTGAGCTTATTTCCTTAGTCGCCTCTTACGACATCCACAGAAGAAACGGAGAGAAATTCTAAACCAACGGTTTCCAGTCCGTTCTGCGCCCGAATGTACCACTAACCCTTTCGTAGTGAGAAGTTGTCTGTGCCCAATAGTGGGATGTACATATTGAGCTTATTTTGTTATTTTCTAATGTCTAATGGTCTCAAAAACCGATATACTTTAAGTTTACTTGCACTAATACGTCATCAGCTGTTAGGTCTTTTGCGAAGTGGCTCCCCGAATATAATAACAAAAACATTTGCCTTCTGAAATGGTCTAAAAACTATGTTAGTTTTTATTTATAAGTTAGAAAGTATAATTTTTACTTTCCGTACATTTTATACTAAAACTTCCTGCATGTAAAAGACATCAACGCGCTCACGAAATCAACACAATACCAGGCAAAGGTTGTTTTCTGCATTGTAACAAATAAATGTTTCAGATTTAGTTTAATTATGATTTTGGCAGCAGACTATAGTAACCAGTCACATACCTATTACATCTATTCTAAAACCTGCAATTGTTTTAAAGTAGCTACGGAACGTGAAATAGTAATGGTTTTGTCCATATAACATTAGACCGTGTTATGTCGGGTTTGAATAGCACCTCCCCCTTTCTTCCCGTGGGTGTCGTAAGAGTCAACTCTGGGAAAGGGTTGGTGTATTGTGGGCGATAGGTTAGCAACCTGTCACCACAATATCACGTTTGACCATCTGGTTACCCTGAGTTTGCTAAACGTGGCACTGGATTTTTGAATTCATGTGCTCTGCCTACCCCTCCTGGGAATACAGGCGTGAGAATATGTATGTTTGTATGTATGTATGTATGTATGTATGTATGTATGTATGTATGTATGTCGGGTTTGAAATGACACCTCTCCATTTCTTCCGTGGATGTCATAAGAGGCCTCTATACCTCTATAAGGTTTAGGCGTTACCTGTTATCTTAACAACAACAACATACAATCACGCCTGTGTTCCCAAATGGGGTTGGCAGAGCACACGAAAAGTGACATAGACAAAAACCATGATTATGACTATATCACGTTTCGCAACCACTTCTAGCATAGTTTTCGGTTTGCAAAGATGGTTGAGGTAGAAAAGTTACAAGTTGCTAGCCTGTCGCCTAAAGCAGACCTAAACCTATTTCCTTGGTGGCCTCTTACGACATGCACGGAAGACATGGAGAGGTGTTATTCTATCCCGACACCACACGGCAACCTGTTATTTTGAAACCAAAAAATACGCTAGATGTGGCAGCGAAACGTGAAATAATCGTAGTTTTGACACTTTTGACCATATAATGTTTGGGAACACAGACGTGATGTAAGTACGTAACATTCCGTTGTGCTCTGTAGTATACAGGCAGTACGTATGAAATACTAGCTTTCCGCCCGCGGATTCGCCCGCGTGGAACTCGATTAAATTGCGGTATAAAGCACAACTATAAGAAAACTTCTCGTTTCAAACGACACACAGCGCCATCGATCGATATCGATCTATCATCGATCGATATCGATCTACCATCGTTCGACATCGGTCTATCAAGCAAACTATATTTTTGTTTTCCCTCGGGAACATAAATTTTTTCGGGATAAAAAGTAGTATTATTTAATCCGGACTACTATCTTTACGTCTGCAAAATTTCAAAGCAATCGGTTCAGTAGTTACGGCGTGAAAGCGGAACAAACAAACAAACAAACAAACTCACTTTCTGACTTATAATATTAGTAAGGATAAAAAGTATTTTACATACATACATACGAAGGTTCCTAATTAAAGGAAGCTGCAGAAGCCTGCGCCGCGCCGTCTCGCGCACGCGCTTGCGCAACCAATTACGCTGACCAATCACGGCGCGGTCGTTGGCCTATCCTTATGTAATTTTTGGAGGCCCACTTTTATTTCGAGTCGGTTTATTGGGTGAGAGCTTTCTCTAAATGTATGAGGATAATTACAATATTATCTTGAGTTATTCGTAACTGATTCTTTGTTATCTTGGGACGGGAACGAGTTGCGCTTCTCTAAATACCAGCTGATATTTAAGTTAAGACGCCAACCAATATAATTTGGCTTCACTTATTCACTTCATTATTATACCTTTTATTATATCATACTCAGTGGGTAGACAGCGCCATCTCTTTTTCTAGAGCAGAACTTTTCAACTTTGCATTTTTTTTTTGATTATATCTCAAAAATTTCGAGTTGTCGTTCTATTTAGACGGTAGCTATACGGTAGTAATAGTAATAATCTTTTTTTCCTCCAATCTTCAAAGAAAGGGAAAAACAGTTAAATGAAAACTTTACATAGTTACATACATAACTATGACTATTTCGCAGTTCGTAGCTATTTCAGCAAAATGTTAGGTTCAAAAAAAGATGAAAAATGAATGACAGGTTGCCAGCCTGTTGCCTAAAGTATAACTATTTCCTTCAAACTTTGTCAACATAGAAAAGAAATAATGCACAAAGGAAGCGTTAATTACTATCAACGATACACCCAACAAGGCATATCACCGACCGCAGAAATTTACATAATAATAATTAGTTAGTGGGTGTCGTAAGAGTCGACTCTGGGAAAGGGTTAGTGTATTGTGGGCGATGGGCTAGCAACCTGTCACTGCAATATCACGTTTAACCATCTGGTTACCCTGAAATTGCTAAACGTGGCACTAGATTTTTGAATTCAAGTGCTCTGCCTACCCCTCTTGGGAATACAGGCGTGAGAATATGTATGTATGTATGTATGTATAATTAGTTAATATTATCATTTGTCGGCAAAAAAGTATAATACTTAAAAATAATTACCACTACAACATCAATTTATTCATTTAAATCACACTCGCGATACTTTCTCTCACAGATGGCGCTTCTATCCTTAACTTCGCTACTTGCCGGTAGATGGCGGTACATGCTATCAGCCCCGCGTATCTTGGAATCTTCAGGCTTTTCTTTGCCAAACACAGCCTTCTGCATCCTACTAACGTACGGAGTGATCTTACAAACTAAAAGTCTTATACAGCTAGTTTCTTCATCAGTTTGTTCTTTGATTATGTCTTCTAGTAAGTCTGGGAACGATTCGTTTCTGGCTGTTGAAAGGATGTCCTGAAGTTTCCTAGAATTCTTGTTGAGGATCCATTGCGTTGTGTCGTCGAAACGGTACTGTTGATTTGGGCGTTTTGGACCCGCGAGGAACGTCGATATCTGGAATAAGGGCCATTATTATTTAAGTCTAGTTATTTTCATATCAATCGATAGACTACTGGGTTAAAAATATTTCATTCTAATTAGTCCGTTAGTTAGATTATCAAATAATTAAACATTGACAAAGGTACAGAATATTTTACTGGAGTGGGGGCTTGAAGACGTCACGCCTTCGTAAAATTGTACTACGTTAATTATGACGTCACTCGAAACTTCAGACGACACTATTCTCGTAATGTTTTGTTTGCTGGCGCCTCCACGCAAAATAGGCGGATCTAAACAGTCGAATCTACAACTAAACCATAGAGGACACACCCACTAGAGAAACAAAATGTTGGCCACCAAGGCCCGCAAAAGGTTAGTGGTTTGCCACTTGCTAAAGTCACCCTCACTGTCACATAAACTGTACAGGTACAGAGCCAATACATACATACATACATACATACAATCACGCCTGTATTCCCAAACGGGGTAGGCAGAGCACACAAAACGCTACATAGACAAAACAATGACTATTTCACGTTTTGTGGCCACTTCTAGCATAGTATTATTAAGGTTTTGAGGTGGCAGGAACAATAGTGACAGGTTGCTAGCCTGTCGCCTAAAGTATACCTTAACCCATGTCCTTAGTCGCCTCTTACGACATCCATGGAAGAAATGGAGAGGTGTTATTCTAAACCCGACACCACACGGGCAATAACCATAGAGAAAAAGGCACTAACGTTACGCGCGATCTTGGGACGGCCAATAAGAGCTTTAGCACAGCGATGGCCTCGATTGTTTGGCGGAATCTTCTCCGAACAACCAAAATGACATTAGTACTCTACTGGGTCTGTCCTCTATGAACTAAACCTACCATTTGCGCGACGAAAACCAGCGCATTGACAGCAACAGCGCTGATCTGGTTCGGTTGGAGTCCGAACAATCTAACTATGTTCTTCAACGGGGTCAATGGACTCGGCACTTCGTCCACCTGATAGTGCGGCCTATTCTCTGCGAAGTTCTCCCCGCTCAAGTCTTGCTCGTAATTGTCGTAGGGCTTCCGTCGGTTGGGGCCAGGGTTGGCGTTCTGAAATGCGCGTACGACGAATTCCGCCACTTTTAGCGCTATTGATTCTGAACCTGAAAGTGGATCACTTTTTAATGCTTTAGTTTTCTAGGGGATTACGGATCTAGGTTCGGAAGTAGTAAGTTAGTGTTATTCTAAGCATGACACCACACGGAAAACAGTTGACGTAGCATAAAATATCGCGCCTGTATTCCTGTACTGTCTCTCCTAGTAAAAGCTGAGCCCTTCTATCAGCCAAATTATTATGCACACGATGCGCCAAACACTCTGTATAATACTCAGGAGCGTAGCTACCGCCGTATCTCCCCGGGCCACGGGGGCCCCCAAAGTGTTAAGGAAAAAAAAAAAAAATTCTTTCCTTTCTGAAAAATCTTCTCCCCCCCCCATTAAAGGGCCCCCAAATTTTTTTTTATACGGGGCCCCGCCATTACAAGCTACGGCACTTTAACACTAGACTAAACCCAAGGCGTCACGGCAAATGGTGATTCAGTTTGTTTTGAGAACTTTATAACAAGCAAAAGTGTTATTTCAATTATGATTTCCAATTTTACCTTTGAATTCCTGAGAAAAATTCAAACTTTGTTCGTCTAAAGTCTAGTCTTTTAAACGAAATGGAGTATAGACATATTGGTATGGAAAAGGAACAATTACTCTTATTTAGTGACTACTAAGGAGGAGTCATTTATTTTACAACAATCAATTCACAACCAACATGATCTTCATATAAGTATGAATGGTCCATTACTGGTGCGTGTCAGGTTAAACTGTCCATAACAGGGGCCGTTACCTTAAGCAGATACTTTATAGTGCGCCATAGTTTGATGGATTATTCTGTATATGGTAGATGCAATTTGCACCTGAACTCAACAAGAAGTGAATTACGGCAATAAATATAAAAGATACTGTGCTAAATTTAAGTTAGGTACTACTTACATTTTTACGTTATTTTATGGTTTTGCAGAGATGTGCAGTTTACCTCGCTAAGTTTTCATTGTCCAAAACCTAATGATCGCAACAATATGAATAAATACATACATACCGCCTCTGCAATACTAAATGAGGTAGGCAGAGCCCACGAAACCATGACTATTTCACGTTTCGTAGCCACTTCTAGGGTATTTTTGGGTTTTATGTTAAGAGGTACAATAATGACAGGTTTCTAGCATGTCGCCTAAAATATGTCTAAACTGTGCATTTCCTTGGCCGCCTTTTAAGACATCCACGGAAGAAATGGAGTGGTGTTATCCATGCTTACGGGTGGTGTTCATGACTTAAAGATTTTATTAAAACCACTCACCTAGAAAATCCTTAGCAAACTTCATTCCATTGCTCAAATGATCGATTAAACCCTCGTTCCTCTCAGCTGCAAGTGCTGCACCTGCTTGTATGCACAGCGTAGCTACCACTAAGCGTGCTGCCATCTCGGAGGATCGCGCGGAACTAACACGCGCCGCCGCTCGCTGCATGGTTCGTTTGCTAAAATAATGATGCGCGCGAGTACCAGAGCATGCAGATGATTATTATAAAGGGTGCTTTACAGAAGAAAAAAAAAACAAGATTTCGAAAGATTTTATTTTGTTATTGATAATTTTTACAGAATTCGAATTTTGACGTTTATTGTAGATAAGATTTCGGAATTAGGATTTAGTAAGTTCGTGCCTTGAAAATAGATGGCGTTACTAGTATTGTGGATCAAAGTAAATACGCTATCGAGGTAGAGTCGTGGTAGAGCTAGGAATTATTTTGTACAAACTTGTAAACTCATTTATTTCTAATGAAATCGGTACAAATTTTTACACCAACTTATTCAATATAAACTACTCAAAGTCCACTAAAGTAAACTAGACAAAATGTATCTGTGTTTTGTCGGGCTTAGATTAACACGTCTCCATTTCTTCCATGGATGTCGTAAGAAGCGATTAAGGATAAATAAGTTTAGGCATGCTGTACTTATGTATGGACAGTTCAGCATCCTGTCACTATTGCACCTACACTTAGAACCTAAAAATATGCTGTAAGTGGCTGAAATGGGCATGGTTTTGACCATGCAACTCTTCGTATGCTCTGCTTACCCCAACTACCTGCCTCGACACATCTAGCCTAACATCTAGCTTCATAGTCTGGTTTTCTAACCACTGGGCTATCCAGCCATCTAATTTATAAACGTGACAATAATTCAGCCTGTCACCTTTTCACTCTTCAACCTCTAAAACTATTTGAACGAAATTTGGTAGGTGCCTAAAGAAATAATTTGAGTTTTGGGGAAGGATTTATCATTAGTTAGATATTGTTACACCCTGATAAAATAATAATACGTATTTATAGCCTGACTAGCTTTTGCCCGCGGCTCCGCTCGCGTTAAATTCGGGGTATCACAGAAGAGATAGCACACATACCACTTTTATAGCTTTCTACATTGAAAACTTCCACTCCTCACTTTAGGGAAATGGGGGGTTTTGAAGAGACAAAATGTAGCCTATGTCACTCTCCATGCCCTAAAGTATCTCTACCTAAAAATACACGTCAATCCATCGCTCCGTTTAGCCGTGACAGACGAACAAACAAACAAACAAACAAACACACTTTCACATTTATATATTCGTACGGATTAGCTGTCGCACAAGTATATTACCAACTTAAAAAAAACCGTTCAAACGTAAAAAGCGTTTGTCGACTCCTTCTCTTACGCTTTGTTAGAGCGGAACATTTTTTTGGAGAGGATAAAAAGAAAATACCTGAAGTGAGAGTGAGCTTCTATTTTATATAATGCAACATTCTTTACAAGTTACCTCACAATACAGTCAATAATGTCCATAAATATAGTGTAACTGCCGCGTTATAAAAGGCATTAAATATAAGAGTGTTGTTTATACAATGAGTCCAAAGGGTGAATTTCATAAATAATCACGAGTATTTTTAGTGCATTTTAATGTCTAATCATGTACCAGTCGCATGTATACCTTTATTCGAGCCCATGTTCAATATTTTCATAGGTTTAAATCCTTTTTTAATTATCATCTGTTTTAAAATAGTTGAAATACATAATTTGAATGAATTAGGTACATTGTATTTTTTTTCCCGGATAGGTAGGTTTTCATACATATAAGTCTATGACATTTGAACGCACCAAAACATAAGGTGAGGTTTTTTAAATAATTCTTCAAAGTCATGTAGCAACAACCTGTATAAAACAAAGTCGGTTGAACAATAACCACACAGAAATAAGAAACAATGACAAACAATAGAACATCAGCAGCGTCCACTTTCATCAGTATCATTAAAACGACCGAGTTGGGAAATGTCTTGTTCCTGTAATACATTGACAGAATAATGTTTTTATATGGCCTTGTACTAATAAAATAGGCATAAGGTCGGATATTTGATTTCTTTCAGAGAGCTGAAATAATATAGAGAATTATAACTATGTAAAATTTGTCAAATCGCGGTCCTAAACTTACTAGCGTCACATAATTTTTAAATGGATGATAAAAAATACGGGAAGGGATACGGAAGTTATTTAACTAGCCATTTAGCCGCTTCCGTGTGGTGTCAGGCTTAGAACAACACCTCTCTATTTCTTCTGTGGATGTCGTATGAGGCGAAAGATAGGAAGGTTCAGGTATATTTTAGGCCATGGGCTAGCAGCAACCTGGCTACTCAAAACCTACAAAAGTGCTAGTGGTCATGAAACCTGAAATAGTCATGGTTTTGTCTATGTAGCGTTTCGTGTGGTCTGCCTATCCCATTTTGGAACACAAGTTTGTATGTATGTATGTATGTATGTTACTTAGAACTGCGTCTACGTCAAAGTAGGTACCTATAACATTTTGTGTGCGTGGAATTCCTTAATACATAGCTATGTAGTGCGTGTGGTGTCGGGTCTAGAATAGCACCTCTTTTATTTCTTCCGTGGATGTCGTAAGAGGCGACTAAGGACATAGGTTAAGGTTAAGGTATACTTTAGGCGACAGGCTAGCAACCTGTCACTATTATACTACCTTTTACATCTGTATGCGCTCTTCGGACGTCGAGTCCGCCTACTTTTTTTAGTTTTAGTAGTTTCACGCACAGAGCGCACGTCGACATCCCATGAGCGTTTTTTAGGCGCCTTAACACCACGTTTGGTTCATCCCACAGCGCCAGTTCTGCTTACCAAAATTGGCCCACTTGGCACCGTCATCAGATCTCCGGCTTCATCGTTCGAGTAAGCCGGAGTTCTCACCCATTTAAAGTTTGAGAATAGGTTGAGGTCGTTTCGGCCCCAATGCCTCTAATCATTCGCTTTACCGGATGAGACTGTTCAAATCGACGCCAGCTATCCTGAGGGAAACTTCGGACGGAACCAGCTACTAGATGGTTCGATTAGTCTTTCGCCCCTATACCCAGTTCCGACGATCGATTTGCACGTCAGAATCGCTACGGTCCTCCATCAGGGTTTCCCCTGACTTCGACCTGACCAGGCATAGTTCACCATCTTTCGGGTCCCAGCATCTGTGCTCAGAGCGCTTCCCTTACCTACATTATTCTATCGACTAGAGGCTCTTCACCTTGGAGACCTGCTGCGGATATGGGTACGAACCGGCGCGACATCTCCACGTACATCCCTCACCTGAATTTTCAAGGTCCGCAGAGAGTATCCGGACACCGCCGCAAATGCGGTGCTCTTTGCGTTCCGAACCATATCTCCCTTCTATAGGATTCCATGGAACTCGAACGCTCAGGCAGAAAAGAAAACTCTTCCCGGACCTCTCGGCGGCGTCTTCAGGCCACCCAAACTGATGCTAGAAGTGGCTGCGAAGCGAGAAATAGTCATAATCATGGTTATGGTCCTACCCCATTTGGGATGATAGGCGTGATTATATGTATGTATGTATGTATGCATGTATGTAGTGCGTGGAAGTGGCTGCGAAACATGAAATGGTCATGGTTTTGGTCGTGTAACGTTTCACGTATTTTGCAACCCCATTTGGGGCGTCATGTACCTATGTATGTACAGTCGAGTTCATAAATATATGTATGAGCAGACAAATGCCAAATATGTAGACTTTTGCACCTTATTGTCAATGTCATAAAGGTGTACAGATATTTTTGAACCCTCAGTTTTGCTCATATATTAATGAACTCGACTGTACCAATGTAACTTACCTGCTCGGATTTAGTCGTCTCCGGACAGTTCAATCAGCTGGTTCTTATCCTTTTTAGTACCCCTGTTACACAATGACCCAACTAGCGCAACTGTATTTTCTCTCCTTACAATAACATTCAAAGACGTCACCTTCGACCTCTGAGTTGCCAATGCATCTGCCATCCATTTGGTGTTGCTGATATAGGCGGCGATGATAGTTCGCCATCAGATACCCCATTTCTGCACAATTACGTACATATACATACATATTCTCACGCCTGTATTCCCAGGAGGGCTAGGCAGAGCACATGAATTCAAAAATCCAGTGCCACGTTTAGCAAATTAAGGGTAACCAGATGGTCAAACGTGATATTGTGGTGACAGGTTGCTAGCCCATCGCCCACAATACACCAACCCTTTCACAGAGTCGACTCTTACGACACCCACGGGAAGAAAGGGGAAGGTGCTATTCTAACCCGGCACCACACGGATTACGTTCTTTTTTAAAAATTGGGTGACCACGAGTCGGATTAGCGAACGAAAGGTTCCGTACCTTTATTATGAATACAACATTTAATCGTTATTATGTCATGCAAAAGTATACTAAGTATCAAAAATAAACGTTTTTTTGGCGATCCAAATTATACTCGACTATTGGATTTTAGCTTTGTGTTACACGAATAACATCTCTCCATTTCTTCCATTGATATGATAAGAGGCGACTCATAAAATAGGTTACGGTATGCTTTAGGCGACAGACCAGCAAAATTGTGCTAAAAGTTGGCTACGAAGCGTGTTGACTGTTTACGGTTTTGTAGGTTCTGTCTACCCTATTTGGGAATACAGGCGTAATGTATGTACATATGTTTTACACGACATACCTAATTGGATCATCCCGAATTTCATGATTGTGTGTGGATCATCGAGAAGTAGGTATCCTACAGGTTTTCAGTTTCTTTACAAATGTACGGATAATGCGACATAACCGCCGTATCTTTTGACTGTTTAGATTTGATTTTTTCGCAACTTTAAGTTCCTAAAGAAAACGCCTTAACAGGTAGACGGACAGACACACATGCGGACAACGCAGTGATCTAATACATACATAAAGGTTCCTTGTTTTCTTTTGAGTAGAACCCTAAGAACGTGTTTATGACATACTTTTATTTTACCACTGAGAACATACATCACGCATGTATTCCCAAACGGGGTAGGCAGAGCGCACAAAACGCTACATAGACAAAACCATATCTATTTTCTGTGCGGCGTTAGGTTATTATAACACCACCCTACTTCTTTGAATGTCGTAATATGCGAGGATGGAATTTGGTTAAGGTATTATTTAGTCATACATACATACAATCACGCCTATGTTCCCAAATGGAGTAGGCAGGAAAAACGAAAAGTGACATAGATAAAACCATGATTTTGACTATTTCACGCTTCGCAACCACTTTAACTAAGTATGTACCTAATTCACAAAAAAATACAGCCTTACGTGCGCCATGTTAATAAGCAAAAAAGCTAAAAAGTCAGTTTGATACACAATTCAGATGCTTACAGTAATAAAAATACACTAAATCTTATTGATATAAACGGTGTTAACACGGATAAATCTTTATCTGCACGGCCTGTTTGCCGTGACCGCAGTCGCGCTCAGCAGACCACGATAATAACGAACTGTCTCCAAAGAGCTCATTCCAAACCCATCAGTCACTAGAGCAAGCAGAAAAATGCTCGTTTTACTCCTAATACTCACCGCACAAGCTACGGCGGAGTTTACGACAGAGGAAATACAATTCCTGAACGAATTGCCTTTGGATAAGCTGTTGAAGCTAAAGTCATCACTCCAAGAACTGGTGACCACGGGATATGACAACATGACAGCACCAACTGCGCCACCAGTGATAGAACGATTCGGAGCTCAAGCCATGGCCATCAAAGCACCCATAAAACGAGGCGATTGGGAAGAAGAGATAATCCATAAGAAGGAGAGTAAAATCAGCAATATATTTTCCATGTCGGTCACTACATTGGCTTTTCTAGCTTTTGGTGGTTATTTGTTGTGTCTCATAGTCCAAGCAGTGAAGTCAAAGCAACAGTATAGCCCGCCGAGTACGCCGCCGTCGACGTTTTTTCTAAGCGCTGGGATTAAGAAGAAACCTCAAAGCCAGTTTACGACTTATGGGAGGAGGAAGAGAGATAATAGAGAGAATTTGAAGCAGATAGAGCTTCCGCCGGAGGAGATGTTTTCGGCCCTGCTGCAGCTCTGTGAAGGATTCGCGAAGTGGAGTGAAGGGAGCGTTAATACCGCACGGTAGAGTTTAATTGTGTGCTGTTTTAAAATTTAAGAGATTTGATTTTCTTTAACTACTATACTCTGTTTTATTCTCAGATACTAAATGACAGCTGATGTTGCTTGTGTTTTGCAATTCTAAAATAGTGATGTGCATCCACTATCAAAATTTAACGGTAAATTAAATTTAATACCAACAGGTATTTGTAGGTCACTTAAAAAATAATGTAATAAATACATACATACATACATACAATCACGCCTGTATTCTCAAATGGGGTAGGCAGAGCACGCAAAACGCTACATAGACAAAACAATGACTATTTCGCGTTTTGTGGCCACTTCTAGCATAGTATTATTTAGGTTTTGAGGAGGCAGGTACAATAGTGACAGGTTGCTACCCTGTCGCTTAAAGTATACCTTAACCTATGTCCTTAGTCGCCTCTTACGACATCTATGGAAGAAATGGAGAGGTGTTATTCTAATCCCGACACCTCACGGGAGTAATAAATAAAACGGGCAAACCACTTAGGTACTATATCTAGGGTGCAAGGGCAAACATTGTCGATGGTTTCGAAAGCACCACTAATCTATAAAATGTGGTATCATTATTTGTGAATTTGACATTTTCACTTGTCAATTTAGTATCTGAGATTAAAAAATAGAGTCGCAGAACATTGACACAATAAATGGAATAAAGTTTTCCTTTCAAGAGCAATCCAATGTCAGAAGTTAACCGTTAATATGTTCTAAGATGGGTCAGGAATCAATTGGTTCCAGTGTACTATGACTGGTTTGTTATCCTCTTATACTCCGTTTTTTTTGGGTTGAGAATTTTAACTGTCAAATCCTTACACATTTTTGAGTAATCCCAAGATATCGGCGCAAATTATGATGATGTTTGATTTAAGAACATTATAACAAACAATGTTAAGTGTACTTATTTGCATAAATCATTTCCAGTTTTACTAATGAATTCCAGAGATAATTTCAAATTGTGTCCGTTGAAATTCTCAACCCAAAAAAAACGGAGTATAGTCCTGCGTTATAATACCTATTTATTGATAAGAGGTTTAAGACGGTACAAGTCGCGTGTTTGAGTGATGCGTACCTACTTAACTATATTCACTTAAGTATCCATCGTACAAAATTATTTTTAATTAGTCTTTGTTAATTTAAATTAAGTATATACGCTGTAGTTTTTGCAATGTTTGCTAATAAAATAAAATACGAGTAAGCTTTATTTATGTAACGGATACCTGCTTATCTTAGATCTTTATGAGGGCGGGCGTTATGAACAGCATGTTATTTTTCACCGGAGGCCGTTCAAAACGCTGTTTATCTCAAAAGCAGGAAGCCAGATTGCCCGTTGGAGTACCAATAACCATGTGTTGCTGTTTTTGGGGTAAATTACCCGAAAAACGGCAAAATCTTAGGGCGTATAAGAAAAGGTGGCCACAAGGAAAAAAAAATAACCGTACTAAATTTCCAATTGGTATAGGTGTATTATTGTGAATTATTATTTTATTATTACTCCTATTTTTTCTCCACATTGAGTTCTGGATATGATAGGATGGATATGTAACTACCTAAAGTTGTACCGGTAGGATTCCAAATCTGCTCGTAACATATTTTTAAGGTAATCTCAGTCGGGATTATTAGGCTTTATAAATATTTTTCATATCCCATAGTAATCGGCTATTCTCACAGTTTGGTGTTCTCAGCCTAATTACCGTAGCCATTTTTATTTCCCACTTATAGTACTCAATCACGTAAAAAGATTAAAGTATATGAGCTAACATACTAATATATCTATTTGGCATTAAAATAAGTTGGACCGTTTTCGAGTTATTAAGCCGGAAAAAAATCCTGGCTACGGTAATTATGAACTGGGTGTTTTTGTTGACTACGGTAATTAGGGAGAAGGATTTGATTTGAATTGAGTACATAATTGTAGAAAATAAAAGCGATATTCGTGTCGGGAATTATTTTTAATAAATTTTCTTGTAAGTATAGATAATCACAAGCATTAAAGACTTTGAAAAAGATAACAAAATAGAGATTCTTCCCTTTATGTATTTGTTTTGTATTGAAACAAGAAAATAACATATCAATGCAGTAGAATCAAGTAGATAAATATTTTAATTAATATAGGCTCATGATCAGACCTAAACTTCTACTCGGCTTGTTATAGGCATGTGTCTGTAGGTACTTATTTATGGAATAAACACCATACCATTAAGTACTTAAAAACTTTTAAAGATCTGATATGCATTTGGCCAATGTAAGTACATCTATGAATATATTAATAGTCTTAAGAACATACAGACATAAGTTTTGGTCTGATCTGAACCCTTATTATATTTATCTATTGCATTGAGATGTTAGTTTCAATATTTCTGCTTGTTTCTATTCATATATGCACTTTTTTAATCATATATTCCCCTCAAATAGATCAACGCCATTTTTATTATAATAATCATATCACAAGAATTGATAGTTTGAATTTGCAGATATTTTTGACCAAATAAAGCATGAAAAATTATCAAAAACATTGGTCACTATACACTACTTTCATACTACGGTAATTAGAAATTCTACGGTAATTAGTACCACGGTAGTCAGAACACGCACGTTTTAAAAAAAAATCTCTACATCTTAAACCATTAGGCATTCATCGTGAATCATATTGAATGGAGGCCAGACGAATGCCTTATTCCACAAGAGGACTAACGTAATTAATCAAAAATGAAAGTCCCAAACTCAGAAACGTGAATTAGATAATTTGAAATCCAAAGCTACGGTAATTAGATACTTACTTAAAGAACGGGCAAACCGGACGACACTCCTAAGTCTGTACCGTTCGGGTGTCACGGCACGGCTGATAGCTCGGGATTAATGCGATAGCGATGTCAAAATTTTTCGGCGTTTAGGAATAAAGACTTCCTAAACGTAAATCTACGGTAATTATACTTGCAGGTGGGACACTCGTATCGTGGGAGATATATTGTAAAGTAATGATTGTATTAATCTGTCTTTTTGGGTAAATAATGAGCAACCTATTGAACGATGTATAAATATAAACCTCATACCTATAATTTATTTCTGACAATTGTAATCAGTAGTTTTGCAAACAAAGTTGGCGCCGGGACAGCCTACGGTAATCGTAGAACGTGTGTTTGAAAAAATATATATGTATGATTTTTCATACATAGAGCTAAATGCTTGAAAATACCTCTAGGCACATGTATAAACTATAATTAAAAAATACAAGTAGGTCACTCGGAACATTTAGGAATATTTTAAGGGCCCGGACATGCAAAATTTAGCTCTTGTGAGAATAGCCGTAATATAGTGATTCTTTTCGAAATTTTTTATCTATTAATCGTCAGATTATACATAAAACCTAAAACTTACCATCATGGTGGGAAAGACCCAAAACTCTAGCAACACCGCTCCAATCTGTAAACGTTTTCAAACTGTCAAATGATCGCGCTAACACCTAATAATAGCTTTTGCTTAAAGAATCTATTGAACATGCCACTTGAAGATTTGCTTTTATTACTTGATAACTATGATCTTTAGAGCTCCGTTTTAAAGTTTACTTTTGTTCGGTGGGTAAAGTATTTGGTTATGTTTGTGGTATCCCGTAATTGTGGCTGTGGTGGATCCGTCGGCGCCTCCTGTTTACGCGCCGGCTCTCGGCTAACGTAAGCTATTGGTGCGGTTAAATTGTGATGTTATAAACTGGCTGATATTTTTATATTACATTTTGTTTGGATGCGAAATATAGTTTGGTTTTGATTAACAATATTTTAACACGCCGTTTTAATGGTCGATTGAAACGTACGGTGGAACTAATTGATTTCTGACCAATAGGATGCTGTCGCAGTAAACGTAATAAGTGTATTTCCTTTGGCCATCAATAGGTACAATATCGCTGTGACGTTTAACTATATATAGGTGGGGTGGGTTAGGAATCAATTGTTTGGTGTTGGGTTTGGAAAAAAAAACGCTTTAAATCGATAGTCTCTTATTTATGCTACTAACTTGACAAGGACATTTGTCAAATAATGATTAGTTGCCACATTTTATTGTAGTAGGGGAGCCCAGGCAGCTAATTTTGGAGTTGCTCGAGCGTCGTAGAGACCTATTGGGTTGCGGAGCTTAGGTGATAAGAAG